>JAJHZJ010000371.1:4886876-5365985 GCA_023548195.1 Bettongia penicillata ogilbyi
CAAATTAATCTGTAGTTTTAATATAATATTAATTAAAGTGGGATGAAAAACAGACAACATGAAAAAATGTATTTGTAATTTCGAAGAACGTGAATAGTAAGAGAAATTATGGTGGCAGTGAGGATGAAAGAAAGGAAGGAAGACATGCCCTACCAGATCTTCCATAATCTAAAGCAGTAATTAATCAAACTTTCTGGTATTAGATTTTTTAAATTTAGGAAAATCAAGTTAGAACTAGAATCAAAGGGATTAGAACTAAAACCAAACACATAGAAGAGATCAGTATGCAATAAATCCAAGATTACATAATAGTGGCATAGAAGTTCATCACTTCATAAAAATTATTGGGATATTTGGATTTAAGAATGGTCAAAAATGGTATTTGAGCCACATCTTGTACTATATACTATGATAAATTTCAAAAAGATCAATGATCTAGACAACACATGCTTCTTTGTAATATCTTCCCTCTTGGGGTCAAGCAGAACAAATCTAATGTCTTTTCATTATGCCAGACCTTTAAATACTTGGAAGATGCTTTGGGGACTCACCCTCCCCCGAAAGTTTTTCTTCTTCTGGCTAAACATCTCCAGTTCCTTCAACTAACCTATACGGCATAAAGAAATTATAGGTGACAAAACTGATGGATATATATGTGTGTATGTTTACGTATACACACATAAACAAATATGCATATATGTATATTACACACACACGTTCAGCAACGAAGGACGAACACAATCATCCAAAATTTGTAAGATATTGATGAGAATTTACGAGTAAAATCCATTCTCTAATAGATATTTTGACAAAATATGAACTGAAATTGTTTCACAGAAATTGAAATTATCAAACACCATCTGAGATTTTTTTCTAATAATAACCTTAATACCTTTTATCGAACAAAATTGTTAAATAAAAGTCAGTTTTGACTGTGGAAAAACGCTTTACTAGACTACTGAAATAGTAGTCAAACTGAATTTTTGGAACCTTTTTGGAAAACAATAAGAAATAATAATATAATAAGAAGAATATAAAATAAAAGATGGTATAGTACAGAGTCCAGGATTTTCAGTCAGGAAAACCTGAGTTCAAATCTAGTCTCAGTTACTCACTAGTTGAGTAACCTTGGGCAAATTTTGTTTGTCTTAGTTTCCTCAACTGTTAAATAAGGATCAAAATAACACCTACCTCACGGGGTTACTGGGGAGGATCAAAGGAGAAAATATTTGTAAAGCAGTTTACAGATCTTAAAGTATTATTTTAATGCTACTTATTAGTAGTAGTAGTAGTACAGTAGTTTTATTATTACCACTATGTCCTTACAAGAATTATACCCTAGGGTATTTTCTTTTGGATTGAGAAGGAGGCCAAGGGTGGGGTGGGACCAGATTGGTCATTTCACTGGTATAAGAAATTACCAAAAAGGAAAATTCCCTTTACCAAAGTAGATTAGTAACTGCTATAAGAATTATAGTACTAGAGAGTTGCCTGGAGAACCTAAGGTTCTTACTGGCAGAAAAAAAAAGTGCATGAATTTTAAAAATCATGCATAGCAGCACTATTTTCAATAGGGAAAACAAAACAAAACTAGAAACAACCCAAAAGATGGTTGAATAGCTTTAAAAAATTACTAGATAAATAAAATATACTATTATTGTCACAGAATATCAATAATAATAATGATAGCTAGTACTTTAAGATTTGCAAAGCACTTTATGTATATAAGCATTTATTAAGCAGATTCTATGGGCTAGGTACCTTGCTAAGCCCTTTTCAAATATCTCATTTTATTTTCACAACAATCTTGGGAGGTAGGTAGTATCATTATCTCTATTTTATGAATGAGAAAACTCAGACAAAAAGAGGTTAAATGGCTTTTCCTGCATAAAGCGTCTGCAACCAGTTTTGCCTGAGGTTAAGTGAATTGCCCAGGGTCACACAGCTACTGAGTGTCAAGTGTCTGAGGTGAGATTTGAACTCAGGTCCTCCTGCACCACCCAGCTGCCTGTAAGGCCTAGAGGAGCTGAGAAAGCGGTGTTAGGATAGATGGCCAGGCCTGTTACATTCTGAGCAAGGACAAGGGAAAAGCCTCCCCCAACTGCTCCCGATGCTGTAGCCGACTCCAGCTTCCCTCCTCACGTTTCTCTCCCCTGTCTCTGGCGAATCCGCCACCACGCATTCCTTGACACTCCCCTGCACCGTGTTCCACACAACCTTGTCACGCTGTAAACCCTGTGCTGCACGTGGCCTGCGCCAGGCCCACCCCCACACCTCTGCCTCTCTCTCGGGCCCACGCCCTCCTTGAGCACGTGTGTATCCTCTCAGCTCCAGGAGGGCCTCTTTTTACTTGCACGGCCTTCCCAGGCTAGGCCCGTCTTGGGGCGCCTGAGAAATGCCAGGACACTCCTCCTCACACTGTCAGATGTCAGGGGCGCCTACTAAATGCTCAGGACTCTCCTCACATTGGCAGATGTCAGGGGCGCCTAATAAATGCTCAGGACTCTCCTCACATTGGCAGATGTCAGGGGCGCCTAATAAATGCTCAGGACTCTCCTCACATTGGCAGATGTCAGGGGCGCCTAATAAATGCTCAGGACTCTCCTCACACTGTCAGATGTCAGGGGCGCCCAGTAAATGCCAGGACCCTCCTCCTCACACCGGCAGATGTCAGGGGCGCCCAGTAAGTGCCAGGACCCTCCTCCTCCTCACACTTGATGTCAGGGGCGCTTTCCTTGGCTCGCCCTTAGTGTCCCCGGCGCCTAGCACGGTGCTTGAACGCGGCAGACTTGATACGTGGGGGGCACGCAGGAAGCTCCCCTCTCCATAACTACTCGGGATTTCCCGCGGATCTGTCTCTGCAAGCATTTTATAGACACACTCGAGCGGGGCTGAGAGGACGAAAAACCATAGCACCGACCTTCTGCTCATGGGAGGAAGGGGCCCTCCACGAGAAGTCGGCCTTCCTGGATAAGAAACCGGGCAGCTGCCGGGCGGGGGGCCCGGAGAGCCTAAGGTGAAGGCCCGCGGTCAAACATGGCGGGGCGGCCTTTCAGGCCAGTTTCTGTTCTGGGTCAGGCGGGGATCGCTAGGGGGCGAGGCGGGGAAGGACAGCGAGAGGCTGCGGGCCCTGCGCGGGAGGCAGCGGCGCTAGCGAGCCAGAGAGGGCACAGGGTCGTCGGAGTTACTGGGCAGACGTCCCACCGCAAGACTGGGATGGTGGCGGGGTAGACTACAATCTCACCGCTGGGGAACCATTTCGCTTCGGGTTTCCCCGGTGACGGCCCGGAAATGACGCAAACCATCGCTTCCGGCCCCGCCTCCTTGACGGCTCCCGAGGTGGAGGAGCACGTGGGACTGCGGGCTGTCGTCACTTGTTACCAGGAGCTGTCTCCGGGGAGGGGACAACCGAGGCAGAAAGCGGCCGCGAGATGGCGCCCTTCTCTCGCTGGCAGTCTCTATGGGCGACCTTGGGGCAAAGGGTTAGAGAAAGAAAAGGAATTTTCGATGAGATGTCCTCTCCTCGTGGTGAGGTGCCTTTCCCAAGGTCAGGCTGGTAGTGATTAGTTAAGAGACGAGAAGGGATTTCAGGCCAGCTCTCCTGCCTCCCCAGCAGTGCTTCGTGAAGCCGTTTCCCAGAGGACAGGACAGCCTCCCCAGAACTGGGCGGTCTAAGTGCCTGTGGAGAGACGGACAGGGCAGCGTTTTAAATGAATGTGGACTCCATACATGCAGCCGATGTATCGGTACCGGTGCACGCGGTGATACACACGTACTTGACGTGTGCGTGTCCTTTAGGCCACATGTTATGCCCACGTCCATATATGTATAGGATGGGGTGCTTGGATGGTACACGTGGGCCCCACATTGCTCCCTAGCCTCATACCATCTGGGCAGTTTCTCCCAGCCCAAGGACCAGCCTGCCCCAGCAACAACCCTTGTCTCCCTTCCTGCTGTAGTAGCCAGCTGCGCCTATAGAGCTCATAACTAGCTGTTTACTGGGTCACCACGACAGTTACTACTCCCTGACCGACCATATGTATCCTAGACTTGGACATACCTATACTCCTTTACATTTATCTTGTCTAACAAGACATTGAGGAGAGCAGCCTGGCTTTTCTGAGCCAGATCTGACCTTGGTTGACTTAGTGACATTTCAGGCCTAAAACCACACCTCCATGTAGGCCCACCCCCATCCTGTTTATTGATGATGAATTTTGGGTAAAATACCTGCTCGGTAGACACAAAAAGGGCGTATTCCTTTAAGAATTGACCACTCTTTAACCACTCCCTAGTCTGACCCCAGAATACCTAGTTAGCATATTTGGCACAAGTGGTATTGTAAAATATCCTATATAAACTTTCCCTTTAAGGTTGCAGGTTCCCTAAGAACTCTTGCCCATTGAAAAGCGTAATAAATCTTTACCTTGACTCAAGCAATGCTTGAGTTCCTGAATTCTTCTTGAGTCAACCTGCTCCTGGTACCCTGGTTTTTGTGGAGGTCTCACACCCTCCCTTTCCAGCCCTTATCATATACATACATATTCTATAGCTGTACACATAGTATATATGTATATACAGTATATTTATAGTATATAGTTATACTGTATATGTACATATGTAGCTATAAGCAAACCAAGATATATATGTATAATACACATTGTGCACATATGTAATATGTGTCTGTTCATTTAAAACTAATACCCCTGGGGGCAGAGCCAAGATGGCAGAGTAACAGCATGGACTTTCTAGAGTGCTCCTGCCAAGCCTAGCCAAATACCTGTAAAAAATGGCTCTAAACAAATTCTAGAGTTGCAGAACCCACAGAATGATGGAGTGAAGCAAATTTCCAGCCAAAGACAGCCTGGAAGGTTGCCAGGAAGTGTCTTTTGCTCCAGGTTGGGAGAAAGCGCATAGTCTCGTGTGGGCCATGAGTGCACAGAAGGGACCAGAACAGGCCTTGAGGGCACTGAATCTCTCACATGGTAGTTTCCAGACTTCATGACCCCCAAAATGCTGAGGATAAATTGGAACGTCAGTGGGAAAAGCCTGTGGGACCAGATCAGGAGAGTAGAGTGATCCTGCCCCAGGGTGTCAGAGGGGGTAAGGGGAGGAGGAACTCATAGTAGCCACAGAAGCAGCAGGGGCAGCTGCAGTCACTGTTTCTGGAGCTCTAGGTCCACAGATTGTAGGGGGAAATCCAGGGCTGACAGTATACCCCCCACTGCACTGCAATCAGAGAACTACCTTGACAAAGAGCTCTAAAGTCAAGTAAGTGACTAGGGAAATGAGAAAAAAACAGAAAAAGAATCAGAATATAAACTCTTTGGTGACAAGGAAGACCAAATAATGCATACAGAAGAAAACAAAATCAAAGCTCCTCCATCCAGAGCCTTCAAGAAAAATATGAATTGGTCTAAGGCCATGGAATAACTCAAAAAGAATTTTGAAAATCAAGTAAGAAAAGTAGAGAAAAAATTGGAAAGAAAAATGAGAGTGATTTAAGAAAATCCTGAAAAACAAGTCAACAACTTGCTAAAGGAGACCCCCCAAAAAAATGCTGAAGAAAATAACACTTTAAAAAATAGACTAACCCAAATGGCAAAAAAGAGCCAAAAAGCCAAAGAAGAGAAGAATTCTAAAAAACAGAATTGGCCAGATGGAAAAGGAGATCCAAAAGCACCCTGAAGAAAAGAATTCCTTAAAGATTAGAATGGAGCAGATGGAAGCTAATGACTTTGTGAAAAATCAAGAAATTACAAAACAAAACCAAAGGAATGATAAAAGAGCAGACAATGTGAAACTGGAATTTTCACAGTGAAATTCACAATGACCTCCCCCTCTCCGAACTTGATAAATCTAACCTCAAAATAAACAAGAAACAAGTTAAGGGGGTGAATAGAACTCTAGATAAGGTAAAGAATGACACTAATGGGACAACCTACCAAATTTTATGGGATACTGCAAAAGCAATTCATAGGGGAAGTCTTACATCTTTGAGTGCCTACATGAATAAAATAGAGAAAGAGGAGATCAATAAATTGTGCATGCAGCTGAAAAAACTCAAAAAAGAACAAATTGAAAACTCCCAAGTAAATACCAAATTAGAAATACTGAGAACCAAAGGAGAGATTAATAAAATTAAAATTAAGAAAACTATTGAACTAATAAATGAAACTAGGAGTTGGTTTTATGAAAAAACCAATAAAATTGATAAACTTTTGGTCAATTTGATTTAAAAAAGAAAGAAGAAAACCAAATTACCAATATCAAAAATGAAAAGAGTGAACTCACCTCCAATGAAGAGGAAATTAAAACAATAATAAGAAATTACTTTGCCCAACTGTACGTCCATAAATTTGACAATCTAAATGAGATGGATGATTATTTTAAAAGATACAAATTGCCCCGACTAACAAATTGAATACTTTAACCTCATCTCAGAAAAAGAAATTGAACAAGCTATCAATGAATTCCCTAGGAAAAAATCTCCAGGGCCAAATGGATTCACAAGTGAATTCTATCAAACACTTAAAGAAAAGTTAATCCTAATACCATATAGACTATTTGGAAAAATTGGGGAAGAAGAAATCCTACCAAATTCTTTTTTGATACAAATACAATTTTGATACCTAAACCACAAAGAGCCAAAACAGAAAAAGAAAATTATAGAGTAATTTCTCTAATGAATATAGATGCAAAAATTTTAAATAAGATTTTAGCAAAAAGAATACAGCAACATTATGATCAGATAGGATTCATACCAGGAATGCAGGCGTGGTTCAATATTAGGCAAACTATTAACATTATTGATCATGTCAACAACAAAACTAATGGAAACCACATGATTATGTCAATAGATACAAAAAAGCTTTTGACAAAATTCAACACCCATTCCTATTGAAAACACTGGAGAATATAGGAATAAATGGAACTTTCCATAAAATAGTAAGTACCTAAATACCTAAAACCTTCAGCAAGCATTATATGCAATGGGGATAAGCTAGATGCATTTCCAATAAGATTAGGGATGAAACAAGGATGTCCATTATCACCACTATTATTCAATATGGGACTAGAAATGTTGGCTGTAACAATAAGAGAAGACAAAGAAATTGAAGGAATTAGAATAGGTGAAGTAGAAACTAAGTTACCACTCTTTGCAGATGATGTGATGATATACTTAGAGAATCCCAGAGAATCAAGTAAAAAACTACTTGAAATAATAAAACAACTTTGGCAAAGTTGCAGGTTACAAAATAAACCACACAAATCTGCATTTCTGTATATTACTGACAAAGCCCAACAGCAAGAGATAGAAAGAGAAATCCCATTTAAAGCTACAGTAGACACTGTAAAATATTTGGGAGTCTACCAGCCAACACAAACCCAGGGACTATATGAACACAATTACAAAACAGTTTTCACACAAAGTCAGATCTAAGTAAGTGGAAAAATATCAGGTGCTCTTGGGTGGGTTGAGCCAATATAACAAAAATTACAATTCTATCTAAATTAATTTACTTATTCAGTGCCATATTAATCAAACTATCAGATAATTATTTTGTAGAGCTAGAAAAAATATCAAAATTCATCTGGAAGAACAAAAGGTCCAGAATACCAAGGGAACTAGTGAAAAGAAATGCTAGGGAAGGTGACCTAGCTCTACCAGATCTCAAATTGTATTATAAAGCAGCAATTATCAAAACCACTTGATACTGGCTAAGAAACAGAAGGGTAGACCAGTGGAATGTGTTTGGTACCCAAGACATATGGTAGTCAATAAATATAGCAATCTACTGTTTGATAAACCCATGGATCCCAGCTTCTGGGATAAGAACTCACTGTTTGACAAAAACTGCTGGGAAAACTGGATAATAGTATGGTGGAAACTAGGCATAGACCAATGCCTGACACTGTACGCAAGAATAAAGTCCAAATGGGTGCATGATCTAGGTATAAAGATTGATACTATAAACAAATCAGTGGAGGAAGGAATAGTGTATTTATCAGATTTATGAAGAAAGGAAGAATTTTTGACAAACAGGACATAGAAAACATTATGAAGTGCAAAATGGATAATTTTGATTACATTAAATTGAAAAGTTTTTACAGAAACAAACTCAATGCAACCAAGATCAGGAGGGAAGCAGAAAACTGGGAAAGAATTTTTGCAGCTAGTATCTGTGATGAAGATCTCATTTCTAAAATATATAGAGAACTGAGTCAAATGTACAAGAATACAAGTCATTCCCCAATTGGTAAATGGTCAAAGGATATGAACGGGCAGTTTTCAGAGGAAGACATTAAAGCTATCTGTAGTCATATGAAAAAAAATGCTCTAAATCACTATTGATTAGAGAGATGCAAATCAAAACAACTCTGAGATACCACATCACACCTCTCAGAGTGATTAACATGACAAAACAGGATGATGATAAATGTTGGGGAAGATGTGGGAGAGTTGGAACACTAATTCATTGTTGGTGGAGCTGTGAACTGATCCAACCATTCTGGAGAGTAATTTGGAACTATGCCCAAAGGGCTACAAAAATGTGCATATCCTTTGAGCCAGCAATATTGCTTCTAGGACTATATCCCCAAAAGATCATAAAAATGGGAAAGGGTCCCACATGTACAAAAATATTTATGGCAGCACTCTTTGTGGTGGTCAAAATCTGGAAATCAAGGGGATGCCCATCAATTGGGGAATGACTGAATAAATTGTGGTATATAAATGTAATGAAATACTGTTGTGCTGTAAGAAATGATGAACATGAAGACTTCAGAGAGTCCTGGAAAAACTTATATGAACTGATGCTGAGTAAAAGGAGCAGAACCAGGAGAACTTTGTACACAGCAGCAACCAGAGTGTGTGAGAATTTTTTCTGGTAGACTTAGAACTTCATTGCAATGCAAGGACTTAAAATATTCCCAATGGTCTCTTAAGGCAATATGCCTTCCACATCCAGAGAAAGAACTGTGGAATTTGATCACAGAATGTAGTAGATCATTTTCTTTTGTATTACATTTTGGTTTGTTTAATGATTTTTCCCATTCATTTTAATTCTTCTATGCAACATGTCTAAGGTGAAAATGATTTAGTAGGAATGTATGTGTAGAACCTATATAAAATTGTATGCTGACTTGGGGAGGGAGGGGGGAAAGAGGGGATAAAAAGGGGAAGGAGGGGGAAAAAATCTAAGTTATATGGAAGTGATTATAGAACACTGGAAACAAATAAAATAATAAACAAAAAAAGAGAAAAAGATTAAGGTACTTGTCTAGGGTTACAGCCAGTATGTGGCAGAACCAAGATTTAAACAGAAGTCTTCTGACTCCAAGGACAGAGCTCTTACTTCTATATCACTCTGTGACGTAAGTCAGTTTTTGGAATACAAATACACTGAGAAGCATAGTCATTTAATTTCTTATTAATTAATATATTAACTAGGTGAGTTATAGCTGGTTGATAGGAAGGCCCATCTTATGCCCCAAATATGGGGAACAAATAACTGGGAAGAGAGGAATGCCAATGACACTGATTAGCTGTCCTAATCCCTTCCCTGACTCTCAATTTTCTCATGTATGGAATTTTGGTGGGGGAGAGATTGAATGGGGCATATAAATTAGACGGTTTCTAACAGGATATAAGTAAAAATGTAATAGGATAAATAAAAAATAAAAAAATTCACAATGAAAATTTCATTGGAAAAACAACTGACCTGGAAAATAGATCCAGGAGAGCCAATTAAAAAATTAAAAGCTGTGATAAAAAAAAGAGCCTAGACATTATCTTTCATGAAATTGCCAAAGAAAACAGCCTTGATATTCTAGAATCAGAGGGTAAAAATCAATGTTGAAAGAATCCACCAATCACCTCCTGAAAGAGATCCAAAAAGAAAAACTCCTAGGAATATTGTAGCCAAATTCCAGAGTTCCCAGGTCAAGGAGAAAATATTGCAAGCAACCAAAAAGAAGCAATTCGAGTACTATGGAAATACAATCAGGATAACATAAGATCTAGCACCTTCTACATTAAGAGATCAAAGGACTTGGAATATGATATCCCAGACATCAAAGGAGCTAGGATTAAAACCAAAAATCACCTACCCAACAAAAATGAGCATAATACTTCAGGGGGAAAAATGGTCATTCAATGAAATAGAGGACTTTAAAGCATTCTTGATGAAAAGACCAGAACTATAGAAAATTTGACTTTCAAACACAAGAATCAAGAGAAGCATGAAAAGGTAAACAGTAAAAAGAAATCATAAAGGATTTACTAAAGTTGAACTGTTTATATTCCTACATGGAAAGATAACATGAAACTCTTGAGACTTTTCTCAATATTTGGGTAGTGGGAGAGATTATATACATATAGACAAAGGGCACAGGGTGAGTTGAATAGGAAGGGATTATATCTAAAAAAAATAAAATTAAAGGGTGAGAGAAGAATATATTGGGAGGAGAAAGGGAGAAATGGAATGGGGAAAATTATCTCTCATAAAAGAGGCAAAAAGACCTTTTTCCATGGAGGGGAAAAGGAGGGAGGTTAGAGGGAAAGAGTGAAGCTTACTCATCACTTTTGGCTTAAGGAGGGAATAACATGCACACTCAATCTGGTATGAAGTCTATCTTACACTACAGGAAAGGAGGAGAGAAGGGGATAAATGGGGTAAGGGGGGAGATGATTGAAGGGAGGGCGAATGGGAGGAGGGGGTAATTAAAAGTAAACATTTTCAGGGAGGGACAAGGTCAAAAGAGAGAATAGAAGAAATGGGGGGCAGGATAGGATGGAGGGAAATACAGTCTTTCACAACATGACTTTTATGGAAGTCTTTTGCATCACCACTCGTGTATAACCTATACTGAATTGCTTGTCTTATCAGTGGGCATGGGTGGGGAGGGAGCAAGGGAGAACTCAAAGTTTTAAAACAAATGTTAAAAATTGCTTTTACTTGCAACTGGGAAATAAATACATGTAATGGGGTATAGAAATCTATCTTGCCCTACAAGAAAATAGAAGAGATGAGAATAAGGGAGGGGAAGGATGTGATAGAAATGAGGGCAAATTGGGGGAAGGGGTAATCAGAATGCACGGTGTCTTGGGGTGGGGAAAGAGGAGAGATGGGGAGAAAATTTGGAACTCAAAATCTTGTGGAAATGAATGTTGAAAACTAAAAATAAACAGACTGAATGAATGAATGAAAGAATAAATAAATTTTAAAAACTAAAACCTCCCCCCACACACACATCATACACACAGATATAAATACATAGTTATGAGCAAACCAAGGGCAGGCTTTCACTTTCTTGGAATGGAAACTCATTCATTGTTCAATAACAGCATTTGTATAGTGCTTTAAGGTCTGCCAGACTGGCAAAGAATATTATCTTATTATCCCTCACAACAACCCTAGGAGTTGGTGCTATTATTATAATCCCCATTTAAAAAAAAAACAAAAAAACCCTGAGACTAACAGGTTAAGTGACTTGCCTAATTTCACATAGCTAGTAAGTGTCTGGGACAGTATATGAACTCAGGTCAGCCTCTTGATTCAAGGTCTTGCTCAATGTACTAGTATTTAGCGGAGAGCCATATCATTGTTTGGGGTCTGGTGGTTCAGCGTGAGTGTAAATAGCAATTGTTTCTGTTTTGATCAGAAACCCTGAGGGTCTTCCTCTCCAAGATCGTTTGTTTCTTTTTGGACTAGGTAAAAGTGACCCTCCTTTGCCTCTTTTCTTATCCAACCTTAATCACTGAATGGGCATTGCCTTTGACCAACTGAAACCCGGGAAAGACGACTTAGAAAGGTCAAGGTCTCCCATTGCATCTAGAGCCATCTCCAATCATACTGATCTATATCTTGCTGCAGGACCCAGGATGACTCTGGAAGAGAAAGTGAGGCTGCTGACTTTGCACACCCCTACCTCACTTAAATCCAACTTACTTACAAGTCATGAAATCACCTTCTCCAATGAAGGACAATCAACAGTAGTCACTCATTTACTTGCCCTACTCCCTTCTAACAATGTCCATGTTTTGAGGAATATATATATCTTATTGATGTAGATATTTCATCCATCACTGTAGAAAGATTGAAACCCATTCCCCATCTTCTCATTATGTGGGATTCATATCTGTATCTTCTTGTTAATTTTTAGAAATAATTTTTATTTTTTTCTGTACCTGAGAAACAACAAATAACATGAATATTCCATTTGCAAAAAAGACCATTGTATAGAAAACAAACTTCTATTAAAAGCAGTTCTTTTTTTAAAAAGCACATAATAAATTCAGTATGTTCTTTTTAAAGCTGTCCTGCTTGTCTATATCTCCCTCAGAACCTCCTTCTGTTTTCTTCTATGTATTTTTAAAAATGTTTCAATCACCCTCTTCCTGCTGTTCTTTTTGGACATCATTACTGATCTCTTGTTCTTTGACTGCACCAATTCTTTAAGATTAAATTATCTAGCCTCTATTAAACTTTGAATACTTTGTTCAAAGACCTATAATTTTATTGCATTGTCATTATCAAAGCATGTGCTTAATATTTCTGCTTTTCTGTATTTGTTTATGAGGTTTTTTGGTCCTATTTCTCTTACAAAGCATTTTCCTCAGAACACCTCTGATATAGGTTGTGTATTATCCCCATTTCATAGATGAGGAAGATGAGACACAGGATCATGCGGCCAGTAGATAACTGAGCCTGCATCAGTGCTCTTTTCAGTACACCATAATGCTTCTCAAAGTTGCTTCAGTTTATCACCAAATCTTAGGAGCATGCTAGAGGATGAAACACACATTCACAAATTTGTCAAGGAAGCAAGGCAGGGAATTGTTAGAAGCAGAAATGAAAAAGGAGTGTATTTGAAACTGCTACCACCTAGCCCCCAAATGCCAACAAAATCTTCTGAGAGTCTGTTGGACTCTTTATCAGAATAATATATGTTGCTTACATTCATAATTGAAAGAAATTATAAAATCCAGTTAAAGGTTGGGGAAGAACTTCTGGGTCATGTGAATAGCAAAGTAGAGAATCCCCACAACCTCTCAAACCTCTCCAAAACAGAAATTATGTACCAAAGATAAAGCAACTGCAGCTGTATCATAATCTAGGACACTCAGAATCTAAAAAATGTTTTAAAAAACTCCTAAAACCATGAACTGCTGTTCATTGACCCGGATCTCAGCACCCCTCTTCCATATCCCAAGCTACTGGCAGCAAGGTTGCTTTAGCAGACCCAAGGAGGTATAGATTAGTGATGGGCTGCATAATCAGGGACATCATGGGGGAGGGTTCTTTCCATGGGGCAGTGAGTTCTCTGACACATGAAATAATGCATTATTCTAGGAGTGAGGCACAATGGAAAAGGGGAATCCACAAGGTAAGTCCTACAAGTCAGTGGCAGAAACCTTCTCTAGGGAGGAGAGCCTAGAGTGGATACTTTAGATTAGAAGCTTTTATTGTATGAAGAATAAAGAGGAAAGAGAGAAACTAGGTCATTACAGAGGTCACGAATCAGAGAATGAGGATCTAGAGAAGACAGAAAGAGAAGGTATACAGGGAAATCCTTTTTGGAAAAGGTTGCAAAAAAAACTTTAAACCTAATGAACAAGACTAGTTGAAGGAGATGAAAGGAAAGAAAAATCTACTTGAGTAACTGAAAGGAAAAAAAAGAGCATTATATAATTGAAGTTCTTGAAAATAAAGATGCCATTTTTACCCTTCCAACTTCATAGACTCATTGAAATCTATCCAGATTAAGAATTTCAGCTCTAGAGGTTAGTATTCTTTACCTGCTCAAATTCTCCAAGAACATTTTTGTCTAAATATCTCTTCTTCTATCATTCTATACTGTATTTGTACTCTCTTTCTATAACATGTATGGTAGTAGTGTGTCTTTGTGATCCTTTATTACTAGTTGGGACCATTGATGGAGGTGACCAACAGTCAACCCAATACTCCACCTCACACTACTACATAACCCTCTCTGGTCCATCTTGTGCAGGAAGAGGGGGATCATATCACCAATTTGTCTATGCCTTTTTGTTTCCCAAAATTTGCTGTTATTTCAATTAGCTCCACTCATGATTATAATCATGGTTAAACAGTATTTAATCATAAAAATGTAATAAAATTCAAAGCAAAAGTCATATATATATATATATACATGTATTTCATTTATATATAATATATACATATGGGACAGCTAGGTGGTGCAGTGCATAGAGCACCAGTGCAGGAGTCAAGAGGACCTGAGTTCAAATCTCACCTCAGACACTTGATATTCGCTAGCTGTGTGACCTTGGGCAAGTCATTTAACCCCAACTGCCTCATCCTGGCTCATCTCCAGTCATCCTGATGAATATCTGGTCACTGGATTCAGATGACTCTGGAGGAGAAGTGAGGCTAGTGACCTGCACAGCCCTCCCTCACTGAAAACAAAGTCAAGTGCAAGTCATGTCATCATTTCTCTGATGGCCTGGTCATCTTCAGCAATGAAAGATGGACACACAATATGTACATACATACTGTGTGTGTGTGTGTGTGTGTGTGTGTGTGTGTGTATTCCACTCACATCCTTGGTCCTACAAGGCAGGAAAAATGCCATTCAAGTTGACATCCAGTTCCCTCTGACTGCAGCTTTCTCAGCTGAGGTATGGATCTCAGAAACATGAAATCAACATCTGATCATCAATGACCAGATGTAAGAGGCATAGGGAGATACTGTCTAAACCCATAGAAGATAAAGGGACTTGAAATCCAGAGATTCCCTCTCACTCAGAGTCCACCTGCTACCACCCACCTTGCTAGCAACCAGAAGTCTTCTTTTCATTCTCACTGTCATTGGTTCCACTTGCCTCTGCAGGAGGAGCAATTATCTGTCCTTCAATAGAATTTGATGCTTAAAAGCCCCAAAGACCAGCACCGCATGAAGCCCGGCAGTGGGAAAATCAGTATGCTGAGTCTCTCAGGCACTGATTCCTCTCATCTCTTCACAATCAAAATCCCATGCCAGTTTTTCTCACATAATCTCTGTTCTTTGCCCTTACCATCAGTGCCCCTATAGGGGAGCAATATATTCATGTTATATGCTTTATTTATCTGTGTGCCTGCATTCTACCTATTTGGCTATAAACTTCTTGAGGGAAGAGACTGAGGTGTTTTTTAACCTTTGTATCCTGAGCATCTATCATACTACCTTATACATAATGAGCACTTAATATATTAAATTAAATACATGAATCCCAGTATTTTGTCTTCATTAGAATATCTAGACATTTTTCAAAGGAATGTAGTATGACACATTCTTAGAGGTTATTCCTTATATATAACTTTCACTTAATAATCTATTAAGAACACAGGATCTGAGAATTTATCTAAATTCTTTTTGCTTCTGTTAATACTTTACACAGCTCCTTAAGGTAATTAAATAATATAAATATTTCTAAATCACCTACTAGCACCATTTTGTAACCCACAGCTTAAAAAGTATCATATGGTAAATCTTTTTATCTAGTATGGTTGGGGACTGGGTGGGATGTTCTCATTTATCAGATATCCTTGCTAATAGATACTTACCATGTGTTGCAGAGTCCATTAAACTGTGCACACTGTATTTCATTTCAATGTTTCTGGTTTCCATGACACTTTCTTATGACATGTATTAGCATGTATTTTTATCTTAGAGTTTTGTAACTGCAAATGCCGTCTTTCCTCTGAGGAATGTAAGTGAATTGATAGTGCTTGCTAAAGACTACATCTATGAACACATATTTATACAAAAGGAGATGAATAATTTTGGGCTTTCTTTCCCTTGTTAGGATTTCTGTGTCTTATGGGTTTATTCTCTCCCTACCCAGTAGAATCTAAGTTATCATTCATATGTAGAATATCAAAGGAAAACTCTTTAAGCACCTCCGTCAGAGGTCTTTGAGTCTATTTCAAAGATAAGATTGTCCTACTGGTATAGAGTAGTTCAGTTTAGATGTAGAGCTCTTTGAGAAGACTCATATATGTATTAATTGGCTTTTATCCTGTATACCTGTGTAGTTTTAATTGCTTCTTGCTTTCACCCCTGAAATAAGCTAGAGAATCTACCTGCTTTTTCAGCTATAACTTCATGGATAAGTATTCACCTAGGGCCAATAGGTCTCATAGCACCTGGGATCATAGAAAAGAACCTTGAATAAATTGAGAAATATTCCAATCCCATATTCTTATCCTTTTCAACTAATTACTATGCCCAAAGATTTGAAAGTATAGAATTGGACGTAGAGATCTTAGATAAAACTCAACCATCTTCAGTTTGGAACCCCTGGAAAGGAGGGATCATTCCTAACATGTCATTGATGGCAGGCTTTCTGTACAGAAAGAGAAATAGAGTATGCTATCCTTGAGAAAACTGCCACATATCATCTAATCTGAACACAGATTTGGAGGACCACAGCCCCTCCCATTTTGTCTCCAACATGCTATAACAAATATCCTTTAATAAATCCTATGTAGACGCATAAGTCACAAGTGAGTTTTTAAATTTTCCCTTTCTCTGGTATAGGTGCTAAATTACCACATAATCACACATTTGGAGAGGCCTTTGCTGCCAGATATAGGAATTGAAATGAGAGGGAGAAATTTATGAAGTTCCCTCATTTCAAAACTCCTTTAACTCTGAGCCCGAATTCAAATTGCTGCAGTGACTGGCTTTAATTCATCATATGTCACATATCATTTACCAATTTTCAAAGTCAAAGTATAATATATACATTTAACATACCAACTACATAATTATTTAATCTTTCACTAATAATATGAAAGTTACAAGATTGTTTGGTGATAATCATTATAATGGACCTACGCTATTAATGCTAGATTGTGAATCCTCCCCACTCCCCCCACAAAGGCAAGGGCTATAATTTTATTATTTTTGTATTTCCTTCGTGTGTATTACAATAATTTTTCACACAATAGATTCATTGCTTATGGTTTTTGAATGAATGAATGTGCATGTGAATGAATAAATGAATGATATTCATATGGTGGAAATAAAATCCCAGATTATAGAATACGGTGTAAACATTTTTACTGTATTTATTTTAATTTGTCCTAAAACCACCTTTTTCATGAGACAAGAGATGTTTCTCCCACTACTTCAGTTATTCTGAGATTTGATTATCCTATGTTCATTTTGTTGAAAGCATAATATTTTTTCCTTTATGTGTGTCACAGCAAAATTCCCTGACTCTCTTTGCTGGAAAAATGACTTTCAGTCATCTCTTATTCTTACTAGTAGCTCTTGGTCTATACATTTCAGGTTTTTAGAGACTTCAGTCAAGCTACTTACAGGCTTTATGATCTTGGAAAAATCACTTCTATTTGAGCTTAATTACATCATTTGTAAAATGAGGAGTTGGACTAAATAGCTAAAGCTATTTCCAGCTCTGAATTCTGTAATACTCTTTGGTAAACCTTAATGTTTCTAAGGTGTAGAAACCTAATCTCTTTAGTTAAGTGATGCTGCAAACCCCCTTAATAATTTTCTTGTATATCTCTGGACCTTTTCCAATCCTACAATTTTTTTAAGGTGCAATGACTGCAGCGGTCTTGTGTATGGAACCATCAACGTTTTATAAACAGGTATTTTATGGTTTCTGTTTTGATTTCAGAATCCTTCTTTATGATATCCAGATAAGCCTTTCTAAGTTCTACTTAATGCTAGTGCCTTCTTCTGACCTCCAATTTATTTTTTGTACATATGTGTGTGCATGTGTGTGTGTGTATGTGTGTGTGTGTGTGTGTGTGTGTGTGTGTATACAAAAGTTTCCCCATTCCTTGAGGACAGGAGCTACTTTTTCCTTTCTTTGTATCCCTGGTGCTTAGCACAATGGCTGACTCATAAATTCTGGATATCCAGAAAGTTGTACCATCTTTGGAAACTTAACAAATGCTAAGCTAAAGACTTTGAAAATTTTTTAATGTGGTACAGCAACTTGAATTTTTTTCCTAGACTCAATATGTGTGTAATACACGTATGTGCACACACATGTACATGTACATATATAACATACATGTGTACTGTATATATAGCATACACACATATGTGTGTTTGTTTAAATGTAAATATTTAGTAGGTATCTAGGTAGTTCAATAAATACAGTGCTGGAGGTAGAGTCAGGAACATGAGTTTGAACTAGCCTCAGACATTCACTAGCTCTGTGACTCTAGCTAAGTCACTCAATCTCTGTCTCAGTTTCATCATCTGTAAAGTGAGCATAGCTGTGCCTATGACACAGGGTTGTTGTGAAGATCGAAATGAAGAAACATAAGTAAACTGCTTGGCAAACCTGAAGAGGCTGTATTATTATATGGATACCATGGAAGCTTTTCTGTGAGGTCTTCTTGAAGGAGTGAATTGCAGGGCCACTTGAAAAAGATCAACCCAGCAGTCATTTAGGAAAACAATAGCTCACATATATAGCATTTCAGAGTTTGTAAAGTATTTTTAAAATTGTAACTCCTTTTATCCTCACAGCACCATCTTTGACTCTTTACTCTCTCCCACCCCTCCCCTAAATATCCAGTCCATTGCCAAGGCCCAGCAACTCTAACTTCCAAATATGTTCTTTTCTGTCCTCTGGTGCCAGGGCTGCCTTTGCACTGACCCTCACCACCTCACACCTAGAGGGCTGCCATAGGCTCCAAGTTAATCTTCCTGCCTCAGATCTTTCCCCACTCTTGTCTACCTTACACTCAATTATCAAAAGCACGAGTCTGACCATGTTGCCCCTTGACCTCCGATTCAGTTAACTCCAGTGCCTCCCTATTAGCTTTAGAACCAAATTTTAAATCATCAAGTTGGTCTTAAAGCCCACCATAACCTGACCCCATCTTGCCTTTCCAGTCTACTATTTTGTAGCCTCTGTGATCTGCTAACACAGCGTTCTTCACTATTCTACACCATTCCATCTCCCAACTCTGCATTTTCACCAGCTGTCCTCTTGTCCAGAATTCTTTCCTTCCTCAGTTTGGGCTTCTAGGTTCCCTGGATTTTTTAGTCTCAGTTAAAATCCTACCTTCTTCAAGAAGCCTTTCTAAGTTCTACTTAATGCTAGTGCCTTCTTCTGACCTCCAATTTATTTTTTGTACATATGTGTGTGCATGTGTGTGTGTATGTGTGTGTGTGTGTGTGTGTATACAAAAGTTTCCCCATTCCTTGAGGACAGGAGCTACTTTTTCCTTTCTTTGTATCCCTGGTGCTTAGCACAATGGCTGACTCATAGTAGGCACTTAATAAATGCTTATTGACCAGAAGAAACAATTCTCCAAGTTTTCCAAGTGCTTTCTATTCCAGCAACTGAGGTGAGTAGTGTTAATATAATTATTGCCATTCTATCATTCAGAGGCTGAGGCTCACTGAGGTAAGGTGATACATGTTCACAGAGCAACTTTTGAAATCCCGGTCTCCTGACTTCAAGCCCAGTTCTATTTCTACGACCACACATAGCTTTCTACCACCAACTTAACTTAGCCGCTGGAAATTCTCCTCTGTTTTTCATAACTTCAGTTTAAATCAAAGATGTATCTGGGATATATGGGGCTATGTTTCTGGGACATCTTTAAAACTCTCCAGTTGTTTTCTTGCAATGTTGTCTCCTTTGGCGGAGGAATAAGCTCCATCCCATCACAGATTTCGGGCTTGCTTGACTGAAATACATCATATTCCTGAAACATAGAAATGTTTGATGGCAGCTAAAATACAGCTGCATTCAACAGGTTTTCCCCTTCTCTCTTCTTCAGCTTTGTCTCCTATAGTGCCTTCCTATTTTCTACATTTCCCCAAACTGTTTGTGATAGTATAGGGTCATTCTGCTTTTTTTATCAATATTATTAAATTCCAGTTTTACTTGTGAAATACAGTAATGTAATATTTGACAAACTAGCCAATAAGCTCACTTCTTTGATGTGTTTTCTTATCTGGAACAGATGAAACCTCCATGTCTATTATTTACACTTTCATGTAGGATTTACTTTAGTGAAATACACAACAGGGGCCAACAAAATTGGAACCTGAATTAAAGTCCTTAGAATCACAAAACTCTCAGGTCAAGGATCACTGGATCATAGACTTAAAGCTGGCAAGGGCTCCCGAGGTCCCACCCCATTCATTTTACAGATGAGGAAACTGAGGCTAAGAAAAGTCGAGTGACTTGCCTAAATTCTTAAGGGGGCAGAGTCAGGGTTTGAATGTTCATCCTCTGATTCCAAATGCAGTATCCTTTCCTATAAACTACAAGGAAACTGCTTGATTGCCGTATCAGATAATCCAGTCAAGCGTGGAGTTCTTCAAAACAGGCTGCAACATGTAGCCTCCTTTGGCATCTGCGTGTCTTAGGCAAAGTTTAAAAATTCCTGCCTTTCTGTTCCTGTCCCTCTCCTTCTCCCTCCTGCATTGGAAATAATCTTTTCTGTTATTGTTTGCTGGAAGTCAACATGGACCTTGACTTGCTCACCAAACAAACACTATACCATGGACAGCAACATTTCCTAGCGTTAGAAAAAGGTGTATTTATTTTAAATAATTTTTTAAAAGTTTCACTGTGTATTGTGATGTAGAAGGCTATTTATCTTATCTACCCCTAGTCTTTGCTCTGCATGGCCCTATTAAGAAGAAAAGGGTCATTATCTTGTGACATCCTTTTCTATGGCAACTGTACAAAATTGCGAAATGTCACTTCAGTGAAGGGTTTAATAATCTCGGGCATTAGATCAAATGTTAATAAATTCAAGTAGAACAAAACAATGCATTCTTGCCGTGAGAGCAAAGATTGTCTCATTCTTTGTATTTCTATCTTTATTTGCTCGGCACACAGTAAGTGTTTAATAAATGTTTATTGACCAATTGATTATTAAAGCAATACATCACAGTACACATTACTGGGATTTTCAAAGGCATATTGTGACTTCGTTGTGGCTCACCTTGCAACATGAAACCAGAATCCTAGGTAGTTAGAACTGGAAGAAATCATCTTGTTCAATAGTTTTATTTTATAGATGAGGAAATCAAAGCCTAAAGGTCACAGTCTAAGCTGGGATGCCAAAATTTATTTTGTTAAAGTTGACAGTCAAGAAAGACTTCATCTTGATTCATAAAGACACAAAGCACTATTGTCACAGCACTTAACAGAGATGACAAAGGGCACATATCAGTTACCAACAGCTTGCTTTTCTTCAGTGGGCTGACACTATCGTCGTTCCATAGGCTGACACTATAGTCCATCAAGGAAAGCGATGATCGCCCAAATATGTGGTCTGACAAAGTGGAATTTAAATTGAAATTATTTTGATACAGTTTAGAGGTAGGGGGAACCTCAGATAGCATCCCAGAGATTCTTAACCTGGGACCTGTGAACTTAAAACAATTTTTTAAATAATTATTTCAACATTATTGGCTTCTTTTGTAATCCCATGTATTTATGTGTTTAAAAACATTCAGTCCATCAGACTGCCAGAGGGATCCATGATGCAACAGTAGGTTAAGAATCTCTGATCTAGTACAATCCCTTCATTTTACAGATGAGGAAAATGAACCCTGGCAAATCCAAGTGATTTGTTCAAGGTCCCAATAGTAATATGGCAGATATCCCAATGGTAATTTGAACCTAGGCTCTGGGCTGCCAAATATCAGTGCTCTTTTCATTACCAACTGCTGCTTCACCAAATGTCCATTCTGTGTCTACCTGAAATACTATGTAATGGGAGCAGTAGAGTCTGTGGGGCTGGAGCAACTCTCTAGCAACTAATTGACTTTCTTTTGCCATCTTCTTTTTCTTCATTGTTTTCCTGAGAAATTTAGAAGAGAATAATTAATAAAAATAAATAATTCATAAATCTCAGCTTTCTCCACTCACACTTTTGTGAAAGAGACTAGGAGGTGTGTGTGTGTGTGTGTGTGTGTGTGCGTGTGTGTGTGTATTATAGACTTAGCTGTTTAACCCAAATTCCTTCAAGGCAGGGGTTACTTTTTATTTTGTCTTTTATATCTGCAGCTGCTGACACAGCACCTTGTACATAGTAGACTCATAATGAATGCTTGTTAAACTGGATTAGAAGGGAATGAGAGAGAGGAATTTCTGAGACAGAAAGGAAGTCTAGCTGAACGATGAGCCTGGGATAATGAAACTGTTCCAGCAGTCACAGCAGGTTGGCTACTCAGAAGCTACTTTGTTGGTCAGCTTTGCTGAAGGGTAAAGATAAGTTTATGACCCTCATATATGGACCTTTGTCTGTCTGAGAAGGGCATTGACCAATTGAAATGTGTTCCAGAGAAGAGCCACCAGAAGGATAAGGGGCCGGGAGACTGTGTCTTATAAGGATCAATTGAAGGGACTGGAAATGTTTAACCTAGAAAAGATTTGTAAGGGGATATAATCATTGTCTACAAATATTTAAAGGGCTGTCAGATGGAAATAGAATTTGACTGGTTTTGCTTAGCCCATGAGGGAAGAATGAGAATCAGTGGATAGAAATTCCAGAGAACCGTATCTGAGTTCAATGTAAAGAAAAACTTCTGAACAGTTAATTAGTTCCATTAGATTGTAAGCTTCTTGAAGGCAAGAACTGTCTCTTGCTTCTTGCATCTCCAGTGTTTAACACAGGACTGTACTGGCACATAGTAGGTACTTATTAGGTGCTTATTGACAGATATAAGAATGGAATGAACCACTTCAGGAATGGATGAGTTCCCCATTACTGCCCTTCTTTAACTGGAGGCTATAGTACCATTTGTGGAGATGTTAGAAGGCATTTCCGCTCAGAGATGTATCAGATTAGACAGCTTTTGAAATATATTCTAACTCTGACATTCTGGGATCCCATTATAGAGTACCTTGGAATAAGAATTTTATATAAAATTGAACAAGACTGTGGTCATGTCCATGGATATACAAAATAACCCTAGTTATGATTCTTTAGTTATTTCTATGGGGACATTTTTCAGAAAAATAACTTTTTTGTTTTTATGCTATCAATTTTGTAATTTGGTGGCTTCTGTGTAATAGAAACAATAATAGATTAATCAAACAATAACTTAGATTAATTTTTCATTGTTTAGAGAATTTCAGATTTTGCTTGACTCACCTCAGCTCATTGAATTTTCTCTAATAAATCACTTAGATTTTTGTTAATTGGAACATAATATTTCCATGGTTTTAGCTTTGTGTAGAAGAGCTCATAGTATGGGGAGTCCTGCTTTAGAACTGTTGCCCACTGTGATATATGGGTGGCTATAAGCAGCTACCATAACCATTCACATTTACTTGCTATTTGTACTAGAAAATATTGAAAAGAACAGCATTTTGTCATTCTCCTTATATTCTAACCCTTTGCTATTGCTTTCATATTAAAAGCAGAACAAAAACAAAGACCTTACAAATTATCTTAACTTAATTTTCCTTTCATAGAGTCATAGTTTTAGAACGCAAAGCAAGAGGTGGTCATCCAGGCCAAAACGCTGATTTTCCAGATAAGAAAAGGAAAGCCTAGAGAGATGAAATGGCCAAGCCAAGGTCACAAGGAAAGGATGGTATGTAAAACCAGGTAGGTCACTTAATTTCAAAGTCCATCATTCTTTCCACAGCACCAGGCCAATTCTCTTTTATTCTCTTTGTGGTAGATATTGTAAGGTATCTTTTAAAGGGGGATGGGGTGGAGAGAGGTCTGCAAAATTGGATAGGAAAAAAAAATTATCTGTATTTCCATTAACTGAAATGTAGCATTTCCTGCCATTTTAATTGTTTCTTTTTAAAATCACATTATTCTCAGAAGGGTCCATAGACTTCATCAGACTTCCAAATAGTTCCATGAAAGTTGAATCCAGTTCAAACCAGTAAACATTTATTAAGCTCTTACTATGTCCCAGATAAGGAAGCAACTACATGGCTCAGCAGAGTGTTGGACCTAGAGACAGGAAGACCTGAGTTCAAATTTGACCTCAGAAACTAGCTGTGTGACCGTGGACAAGTCACTTAATCTCTTTTTGCCTTAATCCACTGGCAGAGGTAATGATAACCACTCTTAGTATCTTTGCCAAGAAAACCTCATGGACAGCACTGTAATCCTAATCCACGGGATCACAAAGAGTTGGACGGGACTGGACAACAACATATGCCAGGCCCTGTGCTAAGCACCAGGGATACAGGTAATAAAAATAAAGCCCTTGCCCTCAGGAGTCAGAAAAGTGGGGGTGGTGGAGGGGAGGAGAGCCACCAGGAGGTGCCCAGCGTCTGGGCACCTTGTTCCTTGGAGTTGAAACCAGGAAGCACAGGCATAAAATGGAGTGAGCTTAGAGTCCAGTTTCTTATAAAGTCCAGTCCTTATAATGGAGGAACTTGGGGGGACTTTGGTATTCAGCCCTCCAAACAGAGGGGAGAGGAGGCTGAAGAAGGTGGTATCAAAAACAAAATGACGCAAAAAGTTTTTCAAAAAATTCTGCTTTAAATGCTCTTTTTTCAGAAATTATGAGCTGACTGAACAGTATAGTATAGTGAAAAAAATCTTCGACTTAATGCCAGGAGATCTGGATTTGATTCCTGTCTGTCCTCAGTTTACTCGCTATAATGACTGGGAGCAGATCACTTAGTTTCTCTTCTATGTCTTCATATGTAAAATGGGTACCTCTTGAGGCTGTTGTGAAGAAAGAACTTTACAGATCTCATATGAATGTATCATCATTATTATTTGCATTATTTCATAGAAAGTACTATAAATATTAGGAAAATGTTTTTCTAAAAACTTCTATTTCAGGCTATTCCCCACGGCAGTTCTTTCCATCAGCAAAACGAAGTCTCCATGGCAGCTGTGGTAGATTACTTGTGGAGGGCCTCACTTTCCTTGGCTGTAAAATCAAATTGGATTTCCTGGATCTGTGCTAGTTCTAACTCCTGTAAGTCTAGATAAATATCTCAGCATCATAGGCAAGTCATAAGAAATTATTTCCATGAGCCTATAGAATCCTAGAACTAGAAAGGAACCTCAGAGAGCACCTTATCCAATGCTTTTTCTGATGGATGAATCCCCTGCTCAATATAATAGATTGCACTTTACATATGTGATCTCATTTGATTCCCACAGTAATCCTGTTAGGGTTTGCTTTTGTGTTTTTGGTATCTTACAGATGAGGAAATTGAAATCAAGAGAAGTTAAGTGACTTGCCTAAAGTCACTCAGCTAGTGTCTGAGGGCAGGAAAGGAAGAGCTCGGGTTTAGGACTCCAGGCCCAGCACTCTGTCTATGCCAACAAGTGATCTCTAGTCTGTCTAGAAACCTCTAGTGATGGAGAACTCACTACCTCACGAGACAATCCACTTCATTTTGAGATAGCTCTCATTAGAAAGTAAGTGGAAATCTGCCTCCCTACAACTTTCGCTTATCAATCTCAGTTCTCTCCTTTGGTACTCATCAGCGTAGTCCAATCCTTTCACTCATTTCCTCCTCTCACCACCTTGATTTTATCACTACTTCAAAATCCGAGAACTACATCTCTAGAACTCATAGTCAGGACTAGTTCTTCAACTACTAGTGAAAAGTAGTTTTCTAACAAGCCAAGTTCTCTGCCTGTGTATTTTCTAAGTAAGTAATACATGTCAGAACTTGGCTCAGATATAAGTGCAGGGATGCTTTATGTTTAGAAGGATTTGGCCTCTAACACTTACTAGCTGGGTGACCTTGGGTAAGTCACTTACCACCAGTTGCCTCTATAAAAAGAAAGATTTGGTGGTCTACTTTATATTATAATAATAATAGCTTACATTTTTATGTGATTTTACTTTGGTAATGCATTTTCCCATCTGTCACTTCAATTGCTCTTGACAAGTCTATAAATTAAGTAGAAAAGGTGTTATTAGGCTTATATTTGTAGATAAGGAAACCAAGGCACAAGGAGATTAGGTGATTTATCTAAAAGCGTATAGCTCGTGGTCCTGAGCATAGTTACTTGGTTGTCTTTTTAAAACAAATCAGATCCATGAGGATGGCATCAATCAGACCTTAGAAAGTCAAAGAAATCCACCAACTGAGCTCTTTCCAGTTCTTTTTCCTTTTTCTTGGAAAAAGAAACATCCAGTAACTCTTGTATTGAGTAGTTCTAGATTTTTCTTGTACAACTGCACTAACTGAAGACATTCTTCTCTGCTGTCTCCACCTATGAGAAAACCTTTTTCTGTGTTATTGTTTCAGACAGAACCTGGATGGTTTGGAAGGTAATAAAGGATAATAGAATAGTTATGAAAATTCAGGTAAGTGGTTCTTATTTCTACATAACTGACACAGTCTTAAATTCTTTCACTGTCATCTAAAGGATGAAATATCTTTGCTACTAACTTATCTCCTAAAGTTGACAGTACCTTATTAATATTAGATTGTCTATTTGCTACTGATACTTTCAAGGTAAAAAACTGTAGTTAAAAAAATAAGTAAGCTTTTTGTTCTTACATAAAAGACTAATTATCCAGAAAAACATTTTTATTTTTAAAAAAATGTTTCATTTTACATTTTTTCAAGTAGTAAACACTTTGGAAACCAAGTATTTTGCAAACTCTGTGCTGAATACCAATCTATAGCAATAATGCTGATAGCCCAGGCCCCGAATTACAGGTAGGAGATGATTAATTCAATGAATCCACACAATAATAATAATAAAACAGTATCTGACATTTAAACTTTTTATATAAATTTGATAATTTGAACCCCATTCTAATCCTATGAAGTAGATGCCAAAGGGATGATCATCTCCAAAGAAGTAGTTTCAGAGAGGTTAATTGACTTGTCCATGGTCACCCAGTACTTGGGTTTGAAGTCAGCTCCTTCTGTCTCCAAATCCAGCTGCACTCTCTCCATTAGATCATGGTAAATCTCTTCTCCAGAATATTTCCTCTTCCATTCCTTGAAATTTAAAGTCTTATATTCTCAGGCTATTCCAAGTTAATCAGAGAGTATAAAATGAGAAAAAGATCATGAATCTTAAATTCTTTGATAACTAGAATCCTAAGCAAACCACTTTTGAGTTTAGAAGTCATTTTCTAACCTTTTGTTTAACTGAAAACGTTTGTGCCTCGAAGATTTTTATCAACAAGTTCCCTTCCATTTCCCCCATGAGACTATGAATATTTTGTCTGCGGCAACTCTCAAAAACCACCTAAGTTATAGGGGAGTTGAAATCCATAGCTGTGGAAGGTATCACAAATAAAGGGAACTACAGACCACTGAAATATCGGTGGCTTAAGTTTGTGTGCTCACACAGAATATGTTCTCCCCATTTCCTTACCCTCAATTCTCTTCCTATAGAATTAATTCTAATTTACTTATATTTCCTTAAATCAAGAGATCATCATTAGCAAATCCTTTCAGTATATTAGATATTGAATCACAAAATATAGGAATAATAAAAAATGTCTTTGCTTTTACAGCAGATTTATTCTGTTTCTCTGTATTCCCTGTTACTACTACCAAATGAGAAGCAGGCAGGTTTCTGTTTCAGTGGGATGTGTGTGTGTGTGTTTAAGACTGATTTGACAAAGGCCTCTGGACTCCCATACTAAAGATTACAAACAAAAACGAACAGAAGGATTATGTGATTATGACAAAATAGCATCTTCTTTCTCATGGAACTAGACCAAATCAAAGGATTTACTTTGCTCTTTCTGAATAATGTAAAAGGAAGGCTAGATTCCAAAAGAATAGGTAAAAGTAGACTCATTAAAGGGAAAAGCTTTTTAGAAAGCATCCAAGTTATTATAATCTACGTTCCATTTGTGTCACACGCCTTATGCTTTACAAAGCATATGATTCAAGTCACACAAAACTTTCTTAGAATGTAAATTCCTTGAGAAGAGAGATAGTGTGTATTTTTGTTCTTGTGTTCCTCCCAGCACCAAGCACAATGCCCAGCACATGGTAGACACGTAAGAAGTAGTTGGATATCAGAAGTAGAACTCAGAGTTCGTTCTCTGACCAGTTTACATTTTCATTCACAATATTTACAAATTGTTGAAGTCAAAGACAACTTTGCATGTTTCTGGGATCCAGGCATTAACGTTAAAACCCATACAGCTTTAATTCTGAGACTAACATTTATTTTTAAAAAATACTGTGGTGTTTGAGAGACTATTCTTCTAATCTTTTGTTAAAATATAAATACATTTTTTGCCTCACCTTTATATTGAAATTCTCTCTAAAAATATCCATCTCAACTTCTACCTCCAAGCTTTTGCCAATAGAATGAATTCAAATTTACTTGTATTTCCCTGGATAGAGAGAATATCATTAGCAACACTTGTCATTATTTCATTTGTTGAATGGGTAGTATCACATATTGAAAGGATGACATCACTTAAATCCATTGAGCCACACCATGAAATGATAGGTATAGCTAGCTAATAGGGGGTTTATTGGGGTTTTGATGTTCTACTGGCCAATCTCTAACACTGATATAAATTCTAAATCTGGCAAATGAACCTAAATGTATATAGCAAAAGTATCTATATTAGTTAGGAGAAGATTTTTAAGCCTTGGGTACCAAGACTAAATAAACATCTTCAACTTTCTTCAACATCTCTGAAAGAGCTCAGCATTTAACAAAATAAGTCATGGAGGGGACAAGAAGGTGAGGATAGACGTTTTTTCATTGTTTGACATCAGGAAACCATGGGACAAGATAGGGTGACTTTGGGAGGTCATCTCATTCATGCATCAGTGACATATCCATTTTTTTTTTAACCTGACATGAGAGTTTACAACCATGGCATTGAAGATGGTATATATTGGTGCAAAACATTTCCCTGATCTCCCCAGATATAAATAATCTCTTCTTCCTTGAATTTCACATCTCTTTGTTGAATTTCTATGCAGAATCACATGATGGCAGAGGTGGAAGTGACCTCAGAGGCCATGTAGCCCCAGCTGTACCTGAACAGGAATCCTCTCTTTATCATACACCACAAGTAGCTATCCAGACATTGCTTGAAGACTGTCTATCACATTTCTGAAGAGCTCAAATTGTTAGGAAGTTTCTTTACACTAAATAAAAATCTAATTCTCTGTGGTTTTCACATTGCTCCTAATTTTGTCTTCTGAGGTCAAGCAAAACAAAGCTAATTCTTCTTCCAGAGAAGAACATTTTAACATTTTAAAAGAGCTGTCAATTCCCTCGAACCCCTATTGTAAGTCTTCTCTTTTTCTGGCTAAACTGCCCAAGGTCTTTCCACTGACCTTCAATATACAATGATCCTGAGAGCTTTCACCATTCTGGCATTTTCTGGATGCTTTCCAGGTTTATCAGTCTGTAATTGAATCCATTACTCCTGATGTTTTCTGACCAGGGACAGAGACAATCATCTTGGATGACTGGATATTAATGGTTTCTAAACAGAGCTTTAAGGGGCTGCTGTGTCACATTGTCAACTCATTTTGACCTTTCTACCCACTAAAACGCCTATCACACATGTCTTCAGTCTTGTGCTTCTAATGTGAATGTTTTGAGCTCATATAGAAAATGCTTTATTTCTATCATTATTATATTTCATCTTATTAAATTGGTGCCCTATTCTCTTCTCTTATTAAATTCTATCAGTGACTCCTCATCCGTCTCCATAGCTTCAAATATTGCCTCTAAATCCGCTTCTTGAATACTGACCTCTTTCTCAAAGTTCTGCATTTTCTGGGTCTGAATACCTTTAAGCATTTTAAATTAACGTCTAAAAACAAGTTCATTTTTGCTGTCCTTAACGTATTCTTCCTTCTGATTTTTTCTATTTTCGTCAGTGACATCACCATTCTTCTCATTATGTTGTTTCAAAACGTTGGAGTTACGTTTGACTCCTTTATCTATTTCATCTCTTATAGTCAACTAATCAAGTCTTGTCGTTTCTACCATCCTATCTCTCTCTTCCATTCTTTCCTTTGTATTCTCACAGCAACCATTCTGCCTTTATTTTTTCTTATCTGGACTATCGCTGTAGTTTCCTGATTTCCATGATTCTAGCCTCCCTCTACAATAATCCATCTCCTACACACAGTCTAATTAATCTTCATAAAGCACACTTTTGATGGCATAATTTTCTTGTTGATAAAAACTAATGCTTCCCCATTGCCTACTGAATAAAGGTTTTAACTTTTTTATCTGGGAAAGCTGGGTGGTACAGTCGATGGAGCAATGGCCTTGGAGGTAGGAGGACCCAAGTTCAAATGTGGTCTCAGACTCTAGAAACTTGCTAGCTATGTGACCCTGGGCAAGTCACTTAACCCCAACTGCCTCACAAAAACAGAAAAGCCTCTTAGTCTAGTTTTCAAGGCACTTAAATGATGATCTCTCCTTGTATTCTTTCCTTCCCCTTATATTCTTCCTTGTTTTGAGTGAGAGAGGGCTGTGCAAGGTCACCAGTCTCACTTTCTCCTCCTGCACCATCTGGATCCAGGGACCAGATATTCATCAGGACGACTGGAGACGGCCCAGGATGCAATGGTATACCTTGGCCTTTTGGGCCAAGGCCTTTTCAGGTACTCACTTAAAGTGAGGTAATGCCTATTCAATTAATAGCTCTCTTTAAAAAGTAGTCAGGGGGATGGACCCTTTAATAGAAAAGAGAAAAAATAGATAAATCACAGTGGGAGGGGCAGGCACCCCAGGGTTGTTGTTATGAAGAGAAACTGTTGCTATTGTCATCCACTCTAAGGCAGGAGGGTCCAAAATAGCCACTGAGTGGAAGTCTGGGCAGGGACCCATTATTGATTAGATTTTGTGCCTCCTATGCAACTTAAATATAAGACTATAAGCTTGCTGTAGGGCTCTTCTTCTTTCCCTGTTGTCTTATCACAGATGGATGAGGCATGAATTCAAAATTTCTGCCTCTTGGCCTCCTTGACTTCATTCAAGGCTTCCTACTCCAGGAAGGCCTTCCCTAGCTGCTAAGGCCCTTTCTTCTCAGACGGTCTTCCATCTACTCTGTATTATATCTTGTTTGTACAGAGTTGTTCAGAAGTTGTCTCCAGGTTAGAATATTTGCTCCTTGAGGGCAAATACCATTTTTTCCCACCTTCCTCTGTATCCCCAGGGCTTCTCACAGTGCCTGACCCATATTAGATGCTTCTTAAATGTTTGCTGACTTGACTTCCCCAGTCCCTGAATTGCCTAGGAAGGGTAGCAGCCTTAAATTTTAGGTGCTCTAGGTCATAAGCTCATTGAATGCAGTGGCTATACATATCCAAAGTATATAATCACACTTTATATTACATCATTGGACTACCACAGTATACATTCTGAGAGGTGCCATGTTGAAGTGATGGGTTTTAGATTTGGTATCTGCAATTCCTTGGTTCAAATCTTAGCTCTGACACTTTCTGCTGTCACTCTTCTTCTCTGGACCTCAGTTTCTTCATCTGTAAAAGGAGGATGACAATATTTATACCACCTATCTTACCAAGTTGCTATGTGAAAGGCAGACTTCTGTAAATATGAATGATGATGACCTCTCTTGCTTTGGCTTTGCTATATAATCACAGGCCCAGACTTTTAAAGTCTCACCATTGATAATAGGTAACATTTTATAATACTCTAAGGTTTGCAAAGGACTTTACATATATTGCCATTTGATGATCACAAATGAAGTAAAGTTGGCTCTATTATTACCTTCATTTTACAGACAAAGAAAATGATGCTCAGAGAGTCAAGGGACTTATCTAATGATCTATAGCTAATAGGTATCTGAGGTAGGTTTCAGGCTCAGGTCCTCCTAATTTGAAATCCAGCACTCCATCCATATACCACCTTGCTGCCAAATGAGATTAAGTCATATTCAAAGGTACCTGTGAAAGCACGCATTGAAGGTATTCCTGCCATATCCGCTAAGTACATGGAAGAGGGTCAATCATGGCACATGGCAAAACAGGTCATAAAACAACTTACTTTTATAAAGCACTTTATTATTTCAGAGCACTCTATATACACAATCCCATTAGACCTTCCCAACAGCCCCTGTGAAATAGGTAGGACATATGTTAGAAACTGAGGCTTAGAGGGGTTAAGTAACTTGCCCAGCCATTATATAGGTAATATGTCTCAGAGACAGGACTTGAACCCAGGTCTCCCTGATTTCAAGTCCACCACACAATCTACTACAGTGACTAATAGGTAGCAAAGGCAAAAACCTCCTGACTTCAAATCCAGTATTTCTTCCATAGGTTTATAATAGCAGACTGCTTAGTTTTAGATTTACAGTGTCTCTACTGACTTCTGGAATTGACTTTACACTGGTGTATTGATATACAGTATTTCTAAATGGAGTCTACATTTTCTCAGACCCTCCCACCATCAATTTAGGCCCTTTTCACTGACTGAGTCCTATTATTTCCACCCCCATTCCTAGGTGGACTATGGGCCTATCTCCTCTGCTGGTGTCCATAGGTATCACTGAGCCCATCGTGCTGGCTGTCGTCATGCTTCTATGCTCCTTGTTCCAGCCCCTATCTGGCATTCCAGCTCCCACCTGGGGACCCCTGGGCTTCTTGTTTGTTTATAACTGTTCAGAGCTCCAGCCACGACCACGTTACTCTCCAGCCATCTTCACGCCATGTTGTTGCATCCATGCTGTTTCCTTCACGCCCTCTCCAGTTATATCTCTGACAGTAGTAATCACATCAATGCAGCAATTACTTTAAAGGATATGTCAATAAGTTAGTTAATTGACAAGCACTTATTAAGTGCTTACCATGTACCAGGCAAGCAAAAATAATGCTCCTACTCTCAAGGAGCACACACTGTAATGGGAAGACAAGCATGAAAATAACTAGGTACTTACAGGATATATAGAGAGTAGATCGGGGGTAATCTTGGAGGCGAACGTCCTAGCATCTGGAGGGGCAGGAAAAAGCCGCCTGCAAAAGGAGAGATTTGAGTTGACTCTTGAAGGAAGCTGGGGAGACTAAGAAGGGGAGGTGGAGAGAACACATCAGGAATGAGGGACAGCCAGTTGCCCTGCGATGCCAGTCACCTCCCAGGGACTTCCCTGTCCAAAATTCCTTCCTGGCTACTTCTCTCCACATATATGTTGTTTTCCCCTTTTTGCTTGTTTGTATTTGTATCCCTAATACTTAGCAAACAGGTATTTGAGTTGGTTCAATGGAGAGAATGCTGGTCCAGGAGTCAAAGACCTGAGCTCACATTTGACCTCAGATACTTACCAGCTGTGTGACCTTGGGCAAGTCACTTGACCTCTCTTTACCTTTATCCACTGGAGAAGGAAAATAGAAAGCCCCTCCAGTATCTTTGCCAAGAAATCTTATGAACAATGTGATCCATGGGGTCCTGAAGAGTCAGACACTACTGAATCAAGGGAACAACAGTTGACACATAGCAGGCACTAAACAAATAGCTGGGATTCAAACGCATGTCCTGGGACTCCAGACTCAATGCCCCTTTCACTGTACCTCACTGCCTTCCTTTGATGTTTCTCCCAATTAGATAATATTTGTAATGTGCTTACCACAGTGCTTGGTACATAGCTGGTGATTAATAAATGCTTATTCCTTCACCTTTCTCCTTTATCCCTCTTCTCCCCTTCTCATTGTCAGAAAATTAAATACTGATCTTGTGATCCTCAACAGATTTTTGTTTGTGATTCAGTGGAATTTGACACAAAACAATAGGGTTCTCTATCCTTATGAGGTAGGAGCATTAAACAGCATTTACATATCCTGTTAAAATATTTGAAGCCTGGATTGACAATTTTTCAGATTGTCATTCCAAAAACTCTATTCAACTGTGAAAAAACTCAGCTAGACTAAATGAACTTTAATAACTGTCTAAAGAATAAAAAGGGACAAAAAATGAATAATGAAAAGAATAATAATATGATATGAAGTGTTTAAACCCACTGGAGATTTACTTGAAATTCCTAAAGGAAAGACGAAAGTTGGTTTTTTTGTATTAACTACTTACCTTTAAGAAGTATCACTTGAGAGCCATACCTCAAAGTATATTTAAAGAAACTTAACTGGACCACTAAAAATACATATTATGAAATACTCAGAATTTTCCTACACGTCTTTCTTGCATAAGTCACTTCTAGCATGAAATTGAATTTACAACCAGCACAAAGTAATCAGATCATGTGATGAAAGAGGCATAAGCAATTTTAACCTCATCAAAGAGAAAATGAGTAGTATAGTTTCAATTTGCTGCAAATTGAAGGAATGTGAATTCTAATCAGCCTTGTGGGTTAATATCATGGAACAGAATTGGATCTGATATAATGCTTTTTATACTTCATATGTCTAAAATTGCTTTAAAAATGAGTAATGCAGTGACAGTGCAGACAAATAAGGTAACATTCAGGTTAGTGCTAACACTAATAATATAGTAATTTTTGTAATATATAGTATATATTATATAGTAATAATTTGGGCCATTTAAATCAGAAAACTTGAAAATCTTTCATTTGAAAAATAAATTATAAGAATGGAATTTAAAATGTTTATAGAAGTCAGTGCTAGAGATAGAGAGGGCCCATAATAGATATTTTTATTTTAGTGTAACCTATTTTAATAACAAACTTACAGAAATAGCACAGAAGACAGATAATATTAAAATCTTGGACTTGCCTGTAGAACAACTCAGGTAAAAAAGTGTAGTGATTGAGCGAAACCTATCATGTTCAAAATCATACAAACACTAGTTACTACCAACAAATTTTCCTGTTTAAAAAAATCCAAATATTCAGAAAATTTAGCATATTTGTTTATAATTTTTATAAAGTTGAATCATTGAAACTTGTTTATGGACATTTTTTGGTTTTATATACTTTTTATAAAGTATTATTTACATTTGATTATTATTTATACTATATTATTTATAAAGTATACTTTATATACTTTTTTGGCTTTGTGTCTTATAAACTTGAATGTTTATGTTCAAAATGAAGTGGGAAGAAATTGCCAGTACCTGATTCTGCCAGCTTTTTCCATTCACAATCAGATATATTCATGCTTTTAATGTTGCTGTCTTCTGTGCTATTCCATCAATTTTGCAATTAAAATACAATAAACTAAAATAATGTCTACTCTAGACCTTCCCTATTTCTAATGCTCAGGTACCTTTTGAACCCATGGGGAAGGTGATTGAATGTTCAGAACTACCAAAAACAGGAAGAAGTGATATTTCTTTTGTTTTGAAAATGACAACTACTTCCCATCATAGTGGAATTTAAGTATGTTCTCCATGCATGATGCTAAGTGGATATCTTTTGGCATTACTGTGACACATTTGGCATAGGTAATATATAGATTGGTGTCCTCAAATAGGAGGCTAACCAGACAGGCTCCCTACTGCAGAACCAAACACTGCACACTGGAAGTGCAGATCTGTTTTGAAGTCGTGAGTAATTTCAGATCTCAGACACTGGACTTACCTACCAATCAGTTCACTGGACTTCTGACAAATGTCTGCTCTCATGGAGCATAGTACTATCAATATAGTACTATTCGCTATTTCACTATGAAATTTCTTGACTCTTTTGGCAGAGGGGCATACCCTTCTTGCATGTGACTTTTGTAGGGAGCTGATCCTACAGTGTTTTGCTACCCTTTGATTTGTAGGCAGTTTGCTTGGTATAAGGCATTTTCCTGAAAACTCCTTATATACTTTCCTTCTCTTTTGATGTGGGCTCAGAGAATGGGAGTTAGTAGACTTTCGTTCTAATTATGTGGGATTGCTCAGCAGTGACCACTGTATTTCTTATGCACTGACCTCCTCCTCCTCCAAAAGACCCGGGGGAAAGATTCTCATAATGCCATATTTGTTAGGCAGTTTCTAAGGGTATCAGGTCATCATTATTGCTGCTTCTTCAAATTGAAAATGGGTTAAAAGTGAAAATATTTGATTGTCTTCCAATCAGAAAAGGCCTTTGATATTAGAAATTTTTAAACAATTTCCTTTTTTTTATTCTCAACTTAATAATGATTAATCAGCATTTCAAGAACAGGGAAGAGGGTAGTATAAGAGATCATCTTATATATAAGGAATGTAAATGGTTATGTATAGTTCTCTCTCTATATATATATGTGTGTGTGTATGTGTGTGTAGGTATGTATGTATATACATATACCTATACATATACATATATAATTTCAGAAAAAATCTGGAAAAACACAAACTGATGCAAAGTGAAGTGAGAAAACTTGGGAGAACATCATGCACAGTAAGAGCAATATTATACAATGATCAGTGGTGAATGACTTTTCTATTCTCAGCAATACAATGATTAAATGTAAGTCCAAAGGACTCACAATGAAAAAAATGCTATTTGCCTCCAGAGAAAGAATTGATGGAGTCTGAGTACAGACCAAAGCATACTATTTTTCACTTTTTTATGTTCTTTTATTTTGTTTGTGTCTTCTTTCACAACATGACTAATATGGAAATATGCTTTACATGATTGCACATGTATATTCTTTATCAATTTGCTTCCCATATCAGAGAGGGGGAGGAAATGGAGTGAGGGATAGAACTTGGAATTCAAATATTTTAAAAAATGAATGTTCAAAATTGTTTTTACATATAATTGGGAAAAATAAAATATTATTCAAAAAATAAAAAGAAATATATCTGTTTAATATATAATTGATGTTCAATTTTTTTCATGTCCATCAATACCCATTGACTCATCTTCTCATTTGCCCACCTTGGTCCCAGAGTAGAAGTCCTTATTTTGTAATATATATATATATATATATATAATCAGCAAAGCAAACTGGACATAGCTGGGTATACTGGCTCCCTCTGAGAATTTGTGTCTGATTTTGCATCCAAGAGGTAGGAGATAAGTTTCATCATCAGTCTTTTGAAGTCTGAATTAGTCACTGATTTGGTCAGAGGTGTAAGACACTTAAAAGCGATTATTCCTCAGATTGTTATTATGACCATACTGTAAATTGTTCTCCTCATTCTGTTAATTTCACTCTTTATTGGTTTATATGAGTTTTGCATATGTACCAGAGGACTGGTCAACGAGCCCAGCCCTTATGAGCATGTGTAGAATGTGAATGTGTAGAAGGCTCAGATTTTGAAGTATGTGTAAACATTCTGTAACTGGTTCTCGTCTTCAAACAAGTGGTTTTTGGTTATGTAGGTGGAACTAGAGGGAACATTTAAAAGGCAGTAATTGGCCAGAACCTGGTCCTCCTCTTCAGCCGTCTTCTTCCTGCCTGATGGCATTCTGGTGAGAGAGGAGAGACAATGCTGTAAGAGAAGAAGTCTCACATCCTCCCTATCCAAGGCCAACAAATACTCTGTGACTATAGACTTCAGTTTCATTCTTTCAACATAAGTGAGGGAGACTGAAGATAGAGGCCCAGAAGTGGAGCCCAGGTCAAACAGTCCAACTTTGAAGCTCCAAGGAGTAATGTTTGAGATCCAACTCGGCGGTAGCTGAGCTGAGGACTATCCAGCATCTATGCCACATTTGGACAGGAACTTGTTGGGACCAACATTATGTAGAAACTGTTAAATATGAGCCCATTATGTCAGGAGACTGAGATGATTTAGAGGAGAGAGTGTTTCTAGATGTTTTGGGTGGTAGGGTTGGGGATAGAGGAAATGGTAGTATTTCCATTCTTACCTTATCTTTGAAGAAAATACCCCTTGATATTAATTGATTACATGGAACTTGAGTACTAGTCACTGGTGGGTGCCAGTGGTGGGAAAATGTTAGAATGGGGACTGAAGCCAGTAGAGAAGAGACACTCTAGCCCCACGGAGCTACTGAGAGAACCCTCAAGAGAGATGTAGACTGACTTGGACTGGAAGAAAGTGGTTAGAACACTGGCCACACATTTCTCTGAATATGTCATATTTACCATTTCTTGTGGTACAACAAAATTCCATTATATTCACATACCATAATTTTTTCAATCAATCTCCAAATGATAGATGTCTATTTTGTTTTCAGTTCTTACAAGAAAATGTGCTGCTAGAAATATTCTTATATCCATTGGTCCTTTGTGGGATACATACATAATAGCAATATTGTTGGTAAAATTATATATACAATTTAGTATCATTAGGGGTGTAGTTCCAAGTAGATTCTCATAATGGTTGAATTGGCTTAATTAAAAACAGAACATTAATGGGCATGTTTTGCCAACGCCTCTCTAAAAATTGCTGTTTTCTTCTTTTGTCATCTTTGCCAGCCTTATGACGTGAAGTGGAACTTCAGAGCTGTCATTATTAGTGTTCTGAAGCATATATTCATATGGTTATTTAGCTTTCTATTTTGAGAACTGTCTGATGAAACTCACTTTTTCATTCAAGGTTATTCCTAAATTATTGCCAGAAGGAAACCAGAGCCTGTAATATTTGGGTATCTTCTTACTATAAAACATCTATGCAAAAATATAGTGATTTTTTTACTTTTAGACCTGAAAGTCTTATCCCCACTTATCAAATTATTAATTGTAATAAATATAATAATATACTGGAAACAAAATTGCTCTAAAATACAGAATATTCCCAAGTGGAGATAAAATACTGCAACATGACCCTGTACCATGCCACATAGCATGAAAGAGATTTATCTAAGAGAATGAAATAAACATGCTTTAATGGCCTATGAACTCACCTGATTTAAACCCCATTAAAAACTTATGGGATATTACAATGCAAGATTTGGAAAAATTAACTGTTTGTCAAAGCTATACTTAATATGAAATAGGATAAAAGTGTGGTTTCAGGATGACAAATACTTGTCAAAGATTTGTGAACTCAGTGCCAAATCATGACAAACTAGTGATTAGAGTAAAAGGACATATCCTATATTAAATGTTTTTTAAAGATGCAAAATATTGTAAGGTTTATTGTATAAGTCCAAGTTAATTTGCATACCACTGTATTTGACATTCTGACTATACAAAGAAAATGGATTCTGATAGCACTTTATATCAAGAACCAGGTATTTCTTGTATGCTATGATCTAATCAATTTCATTTTTTTGTTTACCCATACCACATCTTGCACTTTTTGACACTTTTATAACCAAAAAAAATGCTTATATGGGGTTGAGGGTTCTGCATAGTCTACAAGTCATCAACCCCATTCACTTCTCAAACCTGAGCCATATTTACTGACATTTTTCCCCTTATACCCATCTTAGCACTGAAATCAACTGAATATTCCAAGTAGGCATTGACTTAATTTGGAGGTTCTTGTAAAGTTTGTTACTACCAAGCCTTATTTTGCAGTAAATATTGCTATGCAAACTGCATTTGTCTTCCTGGTAGCCTTTATATTTACATGCAACATTAATTCTCCAAGATATTCTTTATTGCCTTTGTCTATGCAGTGAAATCAACTCTGCCAATTCCTTTGGTTGCCTCTCTTTCCTTCCTCTTTAGATGCAAATTTTTTTGGTCTTCTAGTTTCTTTTATCATGAAAATATCAACATTTCTGTTATTCATTTCTTCCAATAGCATGTCCATTTACTGGTCATTGGACAAAGTTCTCATATTTAGAATATCTATAGTTAAGTTAACGTTGGTGTTTACATGGTGCAGGGGATAGGGCACTAGAATAGGAGACAGGAAAATCCAAGTCCATATCCTGTCTCAGACACTTAGAATCTATATGATCTTGGGCAAGTCACCTGTTATTTCTCAGTTTCAGTTTCTTCATATTTAAAATGGAGATAAAAGCAGCACCTTCCTTATAGGATTGTTGTGAGGTAAAGTACTTTGCAAACCTTATTGTTTTATATAAATATTAGTTGTAATTATCATTGTTTTTACAAAGGAATATATTCTAGTAAATATAGCAAGAATCAAAGTACATTTTCCACAACTCTTAGGGGCACATTTGGTCCCTGGGGAGATTGGTCTCAAACATAACTCAATTTCTACATAGCATTCACCCACTGGGTTCACTTCCACATGGAACTGACACTTTATCTTAGCTACTGCTGGGCTGCTCAAGTCATTGATACTGGACTCTACTTGCTGACCTCATGGTGGCTTGCTCTTCTGAGTTTCTGAAGCTCACAGGATTATAGATGTTTCTAATGTCCTTAACCTAAAGGCAAGAAGGATAACACAGAGAAAGAAGCAACATCAGGGTAATGTGGTCTATGGATTATGATGACTCCAGGTGAGTGAGAGCCTGAGAACCCTTACCTACTCAGAAGCCCATTTCCTCCTTCTCTATTGCCAGCCAATTCAGGAAGAGCCAGGGTGGGCAAGCTAATGTTTACATGATCTCAAATGGCAAGATTTCTAATGTCCCATGCCTCCTTTTTTGCCCCTTTATTACTGTCACTGAAGAATAGAAGAGAGACTTGCAGGATTCAAGGACATTTGTAATTTTTTTCAAAGATAATTACATGGTGGCCAACCCAACAGTAATGAGTGATTCCTTACCCTCTTGTGTACTTAAGTCATCATTTCTAGACTGTAGATACCTCAAGGGCAAGGCCTTCTCTTACTGATTTTTTATCCTTTCCCATAGTGAGTGTTTAATAAACACCCGCTCAGTTGTTGAGTGGTAATGAAGTCAATTGTCTTTCAAGACAGAACTAAAAATGTTGAAAATAAAGGTTAACCGGAAGTGCTAGAATAGCATGCTGTTAGGCATACACATATTATGTCATTTTGCTTTTAAACTAGGAGGAGCTCTGATAGATTGTGGTACCTTGAAAGGAATTTCTATAAAAACTTAACTAGTAGACATGTCACAAAGATAAAAGTCAGAGAAGATGATTTTAGGAGTAATATACAGCATGATATTGGTCTTGTAATCATTTTATGACTTTCATTTTCCAAAGTTAGTCACAGTATAAATAAGTACTCCTCCTGTCCCTTCAAGATATCAGAATAAGGACTGGAAATGATAGGAGTTTGGAGTTGACAATCGTATTATGTTGAGTACAGATAGCTATCAATATTACTATATTTAATTATTCACATTAAAAAAAGAGAGAAGATATATTGATAAACAAAATATTAAAACTGGAAATCCAAAAGTAATTTCTATTTGCCTTTGGAATTCAGTCACTCACAAATTTCCTCTGTGTTTAGAAGTCTCCCTCCTAGTAAGATCTTAATCTGTTTTTTAAGGTGTTATTTTCAGTATTTTTTTGTCTGTCCTTTACTAAACTGTTGACTCATTTTTTAAGGATTTTCTTGCATCACTCTCATTTCTATTCCCAATTTTTCCTCTCCCTTTCTTACTTGATTTTAAAAATCCTTTTTGAGCTTTTCCATGGCCTGAGATCAATTCATTTTTTTTGGAGGCTTTGGATGTAGGAACTTTGACTTTATCTTCTTCTGAGTCTGTGTTTTGAACTTCTTTGTCATCATAGTAACTTTCTACAGTTAGAATTTTTTTCTATTGTCTGCTCATTTTTCCAACCTATTTCTTGACTTTTAAACTCTTAGCTAAAGTGGAGCTGTGCTTCCAGAGTGGAGGGCATAGTACCCCAACCTTCAAGGGTTTGGAGCTATTATTTTCATAGATACTTCTAGGGACCCATAAGTTTACATTTCTTTCAAAGTGGTATGAGAGGTATTTACTACTCTCCTGGCCTGTGTTCTGGTCTGTAAGAGACCACAAGCACTCTTTTCTGCTCTGGAATTGTGAGGAGGGTACCCTGCTCCACTATGATCACAAGCTCCAGTCTTCTAGTGCTTGTCCCACTCACTGCCAGCTCAGCACTCAGCTAGTCTGGGAGGGGAGGAAATCCCAGCTTGTCATAGATCATGTACCTTGTGGATTTTTCATTTTTGGGATAAGCATAAGTTGACTCCAACCCTAAGACTTACATTCTTGCAAATCATGCCTAACAAGGACTTGGAACTAATGAGATAAGCATAAAAATGGACAATTCAAAGAAAGAAGACAAAAGAAGAGCCCACCAATCAAGTTAGAGGGAAAGACTAAACATTTCCCTAAAATTTCAATAATTTCAAAAAAACCTAAAATTATTATTTTTTAAAAAGCCCCAGGCCTTCTCACACAAAATTGGCCCCTCCTTCTCTCTACCCAATAATTACACAATCCTTTGTGTAGGAGTTAGCAGCTTTCAAATGATCTGACTTCCATAAAGTAATTAGATGAGACACTTTATTCTGATGACTAACCTCATCAAGACACTTAGCACAAGCTGGAACAGCTCTGGAGGATGAAGTCAGAGATAGAAAGTCCTTTACAGAACCTGACCTAGTTCCTGTAGCACCAGGTTGGGTTTTATACTCTTCCGTATCTTCCCTGATTCTCTTCTGGGAAACCTCATTAAATGGCCTCAGACTGATCTGATGCTTTATGGAATGTTTGAGCTAGAAAGAAGGGAGATGTTGGAGGTCCTCTTGACCAGTCCTATCACTTTGCAGCAAAAGAAACAGACCCAGAAAGATGGAGTAATTTGCTTAAGGTTATGAAGCTTTCCTGATGTTGGAGATTCTAATCCTACACTTCCCTGCCATTTCATTGTCGGGAGCCTAAGTGTATGGAGTCAGAAAGATACCAGCTTTATTTTTAAGCAACCCACCTCCTGAGAATCAAATGTATAAATGGCATATTTCTAAAGACTAGGAACTTAAGGAACTTTACAGAAATAAGAAGTTAGTAAAAGTTATTAAACTCCAAACATTTACATAATTTTGAATATTCATATCTTTGTCAGGGCACACCCATACTTTTAAATAGTTACTATCAGTGTCTACAAACTGTCTTTGTGTTCTGCTTTTCTCAAATCAACAAGCATTTATTAAGCACCTACTAGGTGCCAGGCATTGTGCTAAGCACTAGGATACAAAGAAAGACAAAAAAATTGTTCTGGTGGACTCATGAGCTATTATATAAGCAAGATATGTATAGGAAAAGTTGGAGATAATCAACAGAGTTCTCATCTAATATTTCATATAAAAAATACATAAAGAATCTGTGATTTCATCAACATGGGAATCACAATAAAGGAACCCAGTCAATCGATGCAGATGTGATCCATCCATCACTTAGCAGACAAGTCCTAGGCAACTGCCTGAAGTGCGTATTGGCCAAATGATTTGCCCAGGGCACGAAGCTAGTAAGTGTCAGAGACAGAATGTGAACGTAGATCTTCCTGACTCCGAGCACAGTATTCTATCCACTATTTGTTGCTGTTCAGTTCTTTCAGTCATATGTGATTTGCATGATCCCATTTTGTGGTTTTCTTGGCAGAGGTGCTGAAGTGATTTGCCATTTCTTTCTCCAGCTCATTTTACAGATAATGAACTAAGGCAAATAGGGTTAAGTGACTTGCTCAGGATCACTCAGTTAGGAAATGTCTGACTCTAGATTTGAACTCAGAAAGATGAATCTTCCTGACTTTAAGCACAGTACTCTTTCCGCTGCACCAATAATTTCAGCATCAACAGAATCAAAATATCAAGACATAGAGAGTAAAATTTTTATTTTGTTTATACTGTCAGCTAATGCTAATAGACATTTGTCATTTATGATAATTCTGTTGTGTTAATACACCATACTTTATTTCTTTTCCTATCTGAGTTTATAAGTAGTTAGAGACACTTTTTCCTGTTGTGGCAAAAATGCAGAGCAAAAGTCAACAACTGTCCTATTTCTCTTGTAGTGTTTCTAAGACCTTCTAAAAATTTTTGGAATCTCCAGAGCAGTTTTCATCATCCAAGTTCTGGCTGTGCAGGACATAACAGGAGTTGAAATATCAATTTTTAAAAAGTGTGTTTGTGTGTGTTTATATCGAATTTCAAACTAAGTAGAATATGAGGAACTTTGGTGATTGTAGTGGGGCAAAGACATAATATCCAAATAAATAATGGCAGGGGCAAGGGAAATTGATACTCTGGATAAATAAGAAAATAATAAGAAAGCATCTAGATTTTCTAAATGAGTTCAGCTCACTGATGAGCTCTGATGAACTACTTCCCTGAGTAATGAAAGAACTGGCATATGTGATCACTAAGCACTGGCAGGAGTTTTTGAAAGGTCTTGGAAAATGGAAGAGGTACTTACAGGATTAGAAAAAGATAAATGATACAATTTTCAGGAAAGAGTAGAGAATAGAATCTGTGGATTTTAGATCCATGAACTTGTTTTGATTCCTGGCAAAACTCTGTATTGTATTATTAAAGGGATAGTGAGTGAAAATCTAGAAAAAGAATCAGTGATTACAAAGAGCCGGCACAGCTTGATTATGAATAGGTCATGATGGGTTAAGCTCATCTCTAATTTTAATCATATTGCTAGACTGATAAGGATAGAGATAGGGGCTAGATCTGTGATTTCATTTATCTAGGGAGCTCCCAGATGAGAAAGAGTTTATAGATTAATTTTCTTCATTACTTGCTTTGCTATTTTGTCCCAGTTATGAGCTTTGCCTGTTTGTTCTTGTCCAGTCCATTAGTAAAGGAATCACTGGGTGGGGACCTGAGTAATATTTGTATAATTATGATTAGCCAAAATATCCCATAATGAGCCTTGCTTAACTAAAGAGTCCAGAGTCAAATAAGACCCTTTTTACATTTGTAAAAACTTGATTATAAACTTTGCAATATTATGGGTCTACTGAATGTATTGGATGAAACTAAAGCTACCTGAATAGGCAATACAAGGATCTTATTTTTTTTGAGGGATGAAGGAAGTGGTGTGAGTCTACATTGATACTGACAGTATAAATTCTTTACCTCAGTATCCTTTAAACAGCAAATTACTTTGCACATGTTTAAAATAGTAGCAGAAAAGATTTTTCTTTCTTTTCTTTTGACGGCTAGGCTGTAATTTGGAAGCATTTTTTTTTTGGCACCCTAATTCAGGGAATCAGTATATAATTGTATTAAAGTGTCATTGTGTACTTTACCGAAATGTCACGGCATACACGGTTGAAGAGACGTTGTTGAATTGTCATTGTACATTATATACTTCTGAGCTCGGCGAATAGGTAGGGTACCTACTTAGGCTTTGGAGACCTGGTTCCTAGTAATAAAATTAAATCTGCCCTGGGGACTGTTAAGTTGGAGAACTCAAAGACTATAGTGATCAGAATAGTGAAGGGACTTTATACCATCCTGTAGACTCTTAGGGGGAGCAAAAGCTTTGCAACACACAAAAAGGGAAACAGAGTCGTCACCATATTCTTTGAGTTGCCTACATTGCTTAGGATGTTACAAGGTCCTCAGCAATAGACTAGAGAGGGGCTTGGAAATTATTCACTAAACACACCACTAAAGCCCAGAAGTTAATGAGTCAGCTTGAAATCCTCATAATGAAAACACAATAAGACTGGGGGTGATGTAAAAGTAAAAGTCTATTGAGGGGAGGGGACACTCTCCCTAGTGGTCAGTGATCACAGACAGTGACCCATTTCCAACCTCCACCTCTTAGAGCAGTGATTCTCATGTTAATACAATCAGAGTGGGAGAGGTCACTAAGGAATATTTTTTCCTTTTCTTTTCAAGTTTAGATTATTAAGGGGTATGATCAATTTCTGAGAAAGGAATCTTTTTATTCTTGACTAGAATCAATCAATAGCCATTTTAAAGTGCCTACTTTGTGTCTGGCACTGTGTTAGATGTTAGAGATACAAAGAAAAAACTAAGTAATCCCTGTTCTAAAAGTGCTTGCATTATACAGGGGAAATATGTATATTGGAAATATAACACCTTGTTACAGTAATTAGATAATTTTCAGCTCTAGAGCAAGATTAATCCCTCAGGTCTTTGTAGTTTTCTGCTGATTTAGGAAGTTTATATTAGATGAAAAGTTAGGAATACAATCACAACTTTTTTGAGCCCTGAGTAAGGAAAATTTCTAATGCAGTGAGTGTACTCAGGTCTCACTAAGCATGGGACCTGCTTGCCATCTCCTCAGAGAATCCCTCAGAGCATCCCAATGCTTTTGGCTCAAATGCTCTTTGGCTGTGTTCCTTTCACTTTTAGAGGCCAGTGACTGGCATCTCAGTTCCATTTAACTGCTTAATATCAATTAAACAAAGGGATATTCATTTTGAAGATAAGACAAAAATATAAACATTTCTCCCAACACCAAGGGGGCACTCTCTCTCATACCACATCTTGGTCTCTGTGAAGAGAGGGTTCAAACTTACCTCAGTTTCTTCATAGCATTGGCCGTACCAAGTTCATATCCAAATGTAGTATTATTTTTAGATGAATCTTTGTTTCAGTTAATACTAAGTTGAGCCCTAAAGATCACTCCTTGGTGCTTGGGGCATTGATGCTGAGTTGTCTGTAAAACCCAGATGCTGGGATGCTGGAATGCTGATTTCCCTTCACCTAAAACTGAAGAACACCATGACAAGGAAAGAACCCAGGCCCGTATTCCCAGACCACATGTTGATCTCAGTGGGAATGGCCACTTGTTCCTTCCTCCCCCATGCTTACAGTACTGTCTCTCATGAGATACCATTAACAATGGAGTCCAAGGGATTCACAGCTGAGGGGAACGTGGATCTGCTTGATAGTGCTGTCCTAAAAGAACCTCCCCCTGCCCAAGTTGTAGTTATGCAAATAACTGAAAAGGCTGTCTTAAACCACATGGTAAACAAACCAGACCTAGTTATAGAATGTCAACAAATGCTCCAGCATCTGTCCAAAGTACTTTCATTACATGCCATCATGTAATGATGGCTCTCCTCTAAGCAGGTTCTCCAGCCTCTCCCACAAAAGAAATTTGCATCAGTCTATACACTCCGCATATATACCAGTCCCCTGTCACACTGAAATTCTGACAGGAGTTTAACTCTCTGTTTTAATTTACATTGATCTCCAGCTCTAGTTAATTCCTCGCTTTTTGTGGTCAAGGCATAATTCAAATTACTCTAAATGTAAAGAAGCAATAGAATATATTACAGTGTCTGATAGGCATGGGGAGGGGAAGCTGGGGAAGACTAGACTTTTTCTTAAAACTTTTCTGAGTTCTCAAAGAGGTAGCTACACCTGGAAGTAACACTCTCCAATTAGCTTGTAGAACTAATGGCCCTTCCTAATCTCTCTCTTTTCAGAATGTCACAACTCAGTCTTTTTTTCTTTCTTCTTTGCTGTGTGACCCTGTGTTGCAGGTTCTTCTCAGTTCTGGATGTCACCACTCCTTCCTCTACATTGCCAGACCTTGGAATAATTTGCTTTGGAAATTGGTCAAGTTCCTCAACAAATTAGAGCATTTCTTCTATCAACTTCAGCCTGGTTTAATTAAAAGACTTTTGTATTTCATCTGAAGCAATTGATTAGAACTTCTTACCTGATCAATGTATTGGGGTATAACATGCTGTCACTCACTTTAAGTGTGGGTAGAGTGTGCAATCAACCCCCAACTTAAAAAAAATTTAGGTAAATTCAGTGTGTACAAACTAGACAAGATTACTGAGGGGGAGTGTATCAGAAAAGGTTTCTGGGACAGGGGACAAGAGCTGAGATTTGAAGGAAGGGAGGGATTTTAACTGGGCAGCTAGGTGGAGCAGCGAATATTGTGCTGGGGTTGGAAGTCAGGAAGATTCATCATCCTGAATTGAAATCTGGCCTCAGACACTTAACTAGCTAGGTGACCATGGGCAAGTCATTTAACCTATTGTGCCTCAGTTTCCTCATCTGTAAAATGAGCTGGAGAAGGAAATGACAAACAACTCCAGCATCTTTGTCAAGAAAATCCAAAATGGGGTCACAAAGAGTTGAATAGGACTGAGATGACTGGATCAGAAGGGATTATAAAAAGTGGAGCTGAAAGCACATTTTCTAGTCAAAGACACTGAGATTGAATGTTTTATTAAGAAACAGCAAGTGGAAAAATGTTTGGAAAGGTAGGTTGGAGCCAGCTTGTGAAGGGCTTCCCACAGAGGAGTTTGTCTTACTAGTAACAGGAAGAAATCGGAGCTTTTTGAGCAGAGGAGTTACATGGTTAGACTTCGGCCTTAGGAACATCATTTTGGCAGTTGTATCAGAAGGGGTGAAGATTTAAGGGAGATTGATTGGAGGTTATTGTAACAACGCAGGTAAGAGGTAATTAGTGTCTGTACCAAGGTGGTGGGCATGTGAGAGAGAGGAGGGAAAGGATGTGAGGTATTTTGTGGTAGAATCCATTGACAGTTGACCTTTGGCAACTAAAGGACTTCCAGGAACCTATTCTCGTTACCATTTACACAAGAAAAATTCAATACATGTGGTTACATGGTAGTTTGGGAATTGGATATTTAGCAAAAGGAGAGAATAAAAGGCCTCCAAGACTACTGTAGAGGTCCAGGATCCTTATGTAGTGTCTGAGGAGTCTATGAACCATATTAGGTTTACTCAAGTGCCCCATTATAGGTTAGGGATGACACCTTGGTCCTTGAAGGCTACACTAGCAAGGGACAAGCTTTGGTCAGCTCTGTAAGGAAAGATTTGAGCATGAGTCCAATAGCAGACACTGTCTATTAGCTTTGTATAATTTTTTTTATTTCTATTGGGTTATTTCTGCAGTGAATATTTCCCAAAGTACAAGGAACGACTACAAAGAGTATGAACAATTTTTATAGCTTGTTTCATGTATCCACAACTATCTTTTCAGAAAGATTGAGCCAATTTACAAGGGAACCAGCAATTTCTAAGTCTGTTTCCTTATGTTCTTGCCAATAGTGCATTTTAGTTTTATTTACTTTGAAACAATGTCAAACATCACTAATGATCTATATTTTTAATAATTTATCCTAAACTATAGAAAGTAAAGCACCTAGAATTCATTTGAACAGTTGAAGGGAAAAAGGATCCTTCCCCTGCTCCCTCTGTTTTTCTTGCATTTTTTAGGAAGCTGCCATTGTCAAAATATCTTTATGATCCATTAATCTCACTGTGGAGGGTGCTGTCTCCCCCTGATTTCTAATCTAGCCATAACATATTACTCTTATTTTCCTCTACCAGACTCTAGCTATATGTATATGTTAACTCCTCTAGCAATGTTGATAGTGACAGATTACACTTTGTAGAACCATATTGTTCTTGTACAATGCACAAAGAGGGCTGTATAATTTAGAGCCAAGAGCACTGGACTTGGGAGATCTGAACGACCTAGGCGAAACCACTTCATGCCCTTGGAACTCCATCTTGTCATGTGTAAAATAAGGGAGTTGTAATGATGAAAGCACCTTCCTGTTCTAAAACTACTCATCTATGAAGCTACTGTTGGCTCTTTAATTCAGGAATTCTAATATAACATTTAATCTCTATTAGGCTTATTTCCTTGTCAGAATTTATCTCTGTTTTCTGTGAAGCATAAGAAAACCTTAATAATGAAAAAGTCAGGCTATGCTAAATCATTGAGAAAATGATAATGAACCCTCAGTTATGGCTCTCCTGTACTCCAGTTTCAAAGGGCTTCTTGACAATAGGTAAGAAACGTGGCAAAGAACCATGGTGGCAAAGATTTGAGTGAAAGTGATGCTGGGACATTTGATGATGGTGAAGCTCCTTGATAAGGCTGGCAGCCAGATTCACTCACCTGCTTATGCTAGGTTAGCTGCAGTGAGATGAGGCCAATAGTCCACAACTCAGCAACTTTTCCTTTTTTGAGATTGCCTTCAAAGATCTACCTATACAAAGATCTTTGTAGCCATCATTTTCTGATTCTCGGGACTTTCTTTCTCAAGGAGCTTAGTATATCATCCATAGTCTTTATTTTAAGTTTCCTCTCTCCCTTATCCTTTAGGGATTTCAGCATACATGATGGTGTCTCCTCCAAGAGGATGATGTCTTCCCTCATCACTGGTCTCCTCAGTTTCCAGGACCTGAACCTTCACCTTCACTCTAGCTCAGTCACATATAAGGTTGTTCATATTCAAGATCTCATCATCACCCACCATTGTTCCATCTCCACAAGCCAAAAATTCTTTCATCTTGCCTTTCCATCTTTACCTGTGTCTTACTCCTAAAGAAATCTATTCATTGTCCTCACCACAACATCTAGTTACTTTACTTTCCCTGCTTTCCCAGTCCATCACCAGTGAGACTCTGGTCTCATTTTCCTCCATTCAAAATTGTGACGCTAGTTCAGCTTCACACCATCCTCTACCTTTCAACCCCTTGCTTCCTTGTCTGTCACTGCTGATCCCTTTCTAAACTCCAACCTCAAAACACACCCCTCATCTCTCTTCTCTGCTCCAAAAGGCAAGTGCTCACACTAAGATCAAAAGAAATGATAGGAGCACCCTCGCAAGGTCTCTCAAAGAACTCTGGTATCAGTTGTGAGATATTTGAGAAACTGGCACAGGACCATCCAGCATGAGGTGCCCTAATAAAAGAAGGGACTGTGCTCTATGAACAAAGCAGAATTGCTATAGCTCAAAGAAACTGAGATGTGTAAATTTAGAAACATCTCCTTCTCAAGTGTTCAAGTGGACTATTTGTGCCCAACCTGTGGTTGTATGTATTGGTTTGATCAGCCATGGTGGATACACCATGACCCCAACATACTGATGGTTCTCTTTGATTATGAAGAACAACCACTAACTAGCTGATCTCTTCAGTTGTCAGTATTCCCCTTACCTGAACTTTGTATTTATTAGGTATTTACTTTGTATGCTTACCTTTGCACATAGTGTTTCCCCAGTTAGAGATGGGGATGTTATAGTTGCAGATTTTAATTGAATTATAGTAGCCAATTAATCCACAAACAGATGTATATATATACCAGGTACTATGATAGACCTCCAGGGATACAAATTAAACAATCTGGAAATTTATGTTCTAAAGTATCTCAATTTATCCGACCATTCCCCTGTCGTCATCTGGCACTTTGTTTCTTGGTGTTTCTTTTTCTTAAGTACAAATAACTCTCCTATAAAACTTTTTGATTAGATGGCTCTTTTTGTTTTAGATAGGTCCTGAAGAGGTATTCTTACTGTCTGCTTTGTTAGCAGAACTGTTCTCCCAACATTGCGCAGTCGGTGGTGCCTGAAGCTCCACTGTTACGGAGATGCAGTTATGTTTTTATAGCATACAGAAGCCTCAAAGACATTTTATTTAGGTGCTGGGGAGGAAGAACGGAGATAAAGAAAGTAAAAGAAACTAGATAAGAAACATCCGCCTATGGGTCACCAGACCAGAGAGCCTGTGATGCAGGCCAACAGGAAAGCTTTGACTTTTAAAAGTTACAGAGTTTTGACTGATTAACTCGAGGAACCTTGGGATCTTTTTGTTCTCGGGTGCGCCCTATCTGTGGGAGAAAGGCGGAGAGTTTGCCCCCCAGAGTTGACAGCTTGGGGATAAAAGTATGCGACTGGAAGCACTCCCCTAGCTTCTATTCCAGGGAGCCGCAGAGCCCCCTGCCACTGCAGCACAAACAGCCATGAGACTGCAACGCCACCGCTGCCCATGGTACTGCCTGGACAGAAGCCGCGCCGGCGACTAGAGGGTGCACCAGGTGGCCTAACCTGCTTCCAAAATTTTAAGCCGGAGGGAGGGGAAGGGAACGTTCCTTTGGTAAATTATTTGGCCAATCAGGAGCAAGCTCAGCCCACGCTTTTGTACCCCGGACTCTGGCTCAGAGATGATGAAATAGGGCGTGAACACCGGAAAATCAAAGCGTTTTCAGGTGTTTTTTTTTTTTTTTTAAACCAGGTTAAACACATTTACTCTCCTCATCTGACCACTCTATCCCCTCTTTTGCGGGGCAGGGGAGGGAGCACTAGTGGAAGAAAGAAAAGAGGAAGACTTCTTGACGTTTATGTTTTTTGTTTTGTTTTGTTTTTCAGCAATGTCCAAGCTCCACTGTTAGAACAATTCAAGTGCTTCCTTTCAATTAAAACAAGCTTTTTAATCGAACACCTGATATTTGCTGAGTATATTCTTGTCTCTTTAAACAAGGAAAGTTAAAAAAAAAAAAACCAAGAAAAGGCCAGAGCAAATCCCCAAACAAATTATAGCTAGTATTTATGGGGTCTGTGTTCGTCCTTCGTTGCCGAAGAAGACCATGCCGTCAGAGAACTAATGACGTGACTTGCACTTGACTTTGTTTTGAGTGAGGGAGGGCTGTGCAGGTCACCAGCTTCACTTCTCCTCCAGAGCCATCTGAATCCAGTGACCAGATACTCATCAGGATGACTGGAGATGACCCAGGATGAGGCAATCGAGGTTTGCAAAGCACTTTACAAATATCTGATTTAATCCTGAAAACAACCCTGTGATCTGGGTGCTTTTATTATCTTCGTTTTACAATTAAGGAAATTGAGGTAGGCAAAAGTTAAGTAACTTGTCTAGGGTCGCACATCTGGTTGAGTCCAGATTTAAACTCAAGTTTCCTAAAATTCCAAGCCTAGTTCTCTATCTACTGCATCACCTGGCTGCCTAACCAACCAAAGGTGGGAGAATTAGAAAAATGCCTCTGTTTTGCCACAGTCATGTGGTCAGACTCTTGCCTTTTCTTGTCATTGTGCTTTCTTCCCAGGCTGAGCAAAGTCTGATCCAGATACCTTCCAGAAGTATGGGTTGAGTGAGAATGCCTTTTAGTCCAGCATATACTCACAGGGAAACATGCAAGAATTTTGTTTGAACAGTCTTCCTAAGAGTACAATAGGATTACAGACAAAACTTTAACATATTTCCTCCAGTTTTCCCAACTCATTTTCCTTTTTCTTTTGAAATGTTTTTGTCACCTTACTGTGCAATTTCAAATTGACAAGCATTTACTTTCCTCTCCACTGCCCAGAAAAAAGAAAGAAAAATAAAACAATTGTAACAAAGTATCTTCAAATAACACATTCTCATATTGGCCAAATTCTGCATATTTAGTTTATCACTTTTCTTTCAGGAGTTGAGGAACATGCTTCATCATGGGTCCTCTGGAGTTGTAGTTGATGATTGTGTTGATCAGAGTTCTTAAATCTTTCAAAATTGTTTCTCAGTGTTGTTGTTTTAGTAAAAAATGTACTCCTGGTTCCGCTGACTTCATTCTGTATCAGTTTATACAAATCTCAGGTTTTTCTGAAACCATTCCATTCATCATTTCTAATTGTATGATAGTATTCCATTATATTCATGTTCCATATTTTGTCCAGCCTTTCCCTAATTGAGGAGGACTTCAGTTTCCAGTTCTTTGCCATCACTAAAAGAGCTGCTAAATGAATGAATAAGTAAATGAGTATTTTTTTTACACATAAGACCCTTTCCTTTTTTTTAATCTCTTTGAGGGCATAGACCAGTAATTGTATTGCTTGATCAAAGGGCATGAACAACTAAATAACTTTTTTTGGGCATAGTTCCAAATTGCTTTCCAGAATAACGAGGCACGTCTAACCTGACCTATTTTCAATGCTACGCAAAGGTTTCTGACATGTGTTGGCTCTGATCACAGAAAGTAATCATAAATTGTAGTTTGAATTGTGATGTTAAATCTTGGGATTGTTGTCATGGTTTTTCAAGTGCGAATTATATTTCTGGCACTATGTCTGCATGCTTTAATTGTGAACTTGATTCAGTCACTCAAGTTATCTGGCCTGAGTTCTCTCAACTCCCTTCTTTTACTTCTTTAAACCTTAATAGGTCCTCACTTCTTTCCCCTTATTTTCACAAGGGCAAGATATCTTTCCTAGTTCCTAAGGCTAACCCCTTAGGCTGTGCCAGTAATCTCATCCTGGGATATCTCTTCCAGGATCTTAACCTATCAATCATTCCTTATGCCTTTTGATTCTTTGATCTCTGTCTACACTGGCTCATTTTCCCTCATGCCTACACACATGCTCAACCTTCCCTATCCCAAAGGGATCCTCAGAGGATTACATGTCTATAGTTGGGAAGGACCTGAGAGGTCATCTAGTGTAGCCCTCTCATTTCACATATGAGAAAACTGAGGCCCAGTGAGGTTTTGTCTATGTTCTGTCTACTCTATCAAGCTTCCTTCCTTTCTTTAAATTTGCTTTACTTTTTTTCACTGCTAAAATTTTTTTTTAAGCCTTAATTCTGAACTTCTTTACTTTCACCACAACCTCCCAGAATCTGGCTTCATTTTCTATTAAAACTGCTTTTGCCAAGGTCACTAATGTTTGTTTTTGGATTGTTTTCTATAGCAAGCTGGAACTACAGCCATCCAATTTCATGTCATTGATTAAAGTGTGCCAGGATGCATTGCCAGCAAGACTGGGCAGATCTGGTCAGGAAAGTTGGGAGCAGCAAAGGATCAGTCCATGAAAAACATGGTTCATTTAAAACAGGAAAGTCAACCGCACAAGCAAGAAGGCAATTGAGTGCCAGAGTAAAGCTGAGGCAGAAATGAGATGCAAAGAGCAGTTGGGAAAATAGAGTCCAAGGTTAAGTGTGAATTTAAAGAAACCAGGAGGCAAATGAATCTGAACAGATCAAACAACAGGCATTGACTGATAGCAAAAAAAATCTTCACAAAATTCAATGATACTGTCCCCTCATCAGTATTCTGATACCTTTTTGAGAATTACCAAAACTTTAAGCTATTTTACATTTCAGACAATGATGGGAGTCAAAAGAAACAATGAAGAGGATACAAAAAAAAATACAAAATACAAAAAATACAAAAAAAAAATCCTGTTCCTACCCTAAAAGAACTCTCTTAATTCTAATGCCTTCCATCTTTTAATTATTTCATGCAATCCTACATATAGCTTGTCTGTACTTATAAGTTTGCTTATTTCCCCTGTTAGGTTGTGCGCTCCTCAAGGGCAGGGACTGTCTTTTGTGTCTTTTTTAAATCCTCAGCTCTTAGCATAATGCCTGACAGACAGGAGGTACAACATGTACTCATATAAGTAAATACACACACAGAGAAATGTATGCACACACATATAAATAAATGCAAAGTAATTCTGGGAGGGGAGGAACACCGATACTAAGCATCAATACAAACTTCCTTTGCAATTTTCATTTTAAATAAATGAATTTTAATACATAAAATATGAGAACTTTTCTGTGATTCAAGTCTCTCTAAGATTTTGTCACTGTTTCCATTTTTCCTTTTCACACAGTCTTAGTAAGTATGTTTTCTGTTCTCCTGTTTCTTCCCTTTTGACTTTGCATTATTTCAGCAAATTTCTTCTAAATTTCATGTTCCTCATACTTGTCTCTTTAATTGCATTATCGTATTATATTACATTAATATATCCCAATTTATTTAGTAATTCTCTTATTTTGGGCATTTAGGTTGTTGCTGGTTTCTTTTCCTTTTTTGTAATCATAAGTAATTCTCCTATAAAATTCTTTGAACATATAACACTTTAATGAAATATTCTCAATAATGGAATTATAGAGTATGCTTATTTTACATTGTACACAAATAGCTTTCCAAAAAGATTCTACTATCTTTCAGTTCCACCAGCAACACATATGTACCTGTTTTTATCTGAATCCAACACTGGAATTTTTGCCAGTTTAATTTTGCTAATCTGCTAGCTATAAATCGGTATCTTAGAGTTATTTTAATTTGTATCTCCTTTATTATTAGTGAGGTTGAACATTTTTTCAAGTGCTTATGAAATTTGTGGTTTTTGTTTTGTAAGCCCTTCATATTCCTTGGCCTCTTATCAGTTAAGGATTGGTAATTTTCTGTGTTTACTTTTAATAGTGCTTTGTATGTTTTTAATGTCAAGTTTTTATGTCATACTTGCTACAGCCAGTGTGATATAATAGAAGACCAACTCCAAAGCCAGAAATAACTAGAGTCAAGTCCTGCATCTGAAAAAAACTGGCTATGTGACTCTTGGCAAGTCAATTTAACCTTGCATTTTCTAATCTTCATCACCAGGAGTTCCCTGTACCAGTGAAGTTAGAGGTCTGTACAAAAATTTGGGAACAATATTTATGGCAATCTACTATTTTTTTTCCTTGAAATTGGAGGCATGATGCATTTCTCCACTTGGAAGAGCCTGGGGAGCCTGTTTTTGGAAAATGAGTAGAAGTGCCCTGCTTCATGATGAGCCACAGACATTTTTGTGGCTGATTCTAGTCTGCCAGCCAGATGATAAGATGTTGGTTGGCCATGTAAGCCAGAACTCAGGTGCATTCAAAAGGCAGTAGTAATCCAGGGTGACTCTCTTGGCTCTGATTCTTTTTAGACTCTCTGGCATTAGAGAAAGAGCACAAGCTGCTATGGGACTCAGGCCCTCCCTCACCTGGAGCCACAAGGAAGCCGAGAACACATAACCTTGCTGTTGCATCTGTTTTTCCTTTCAATTTGTAGATGAAGTGTATTAAATCTGGCTATGACTTTGGGAGCTTCAAAAATTTGGGAGAACAAGTCATTAGGAGGTCCAGGAGCAGAGTCCATATCAGGATTTTTTTTTTTTTTTACCACCCAGTTCAGCATCAAAGCCCCACTGGAATGACCTGAGGAACCTATCCAAGCAGTACCTAAGACAAGGATTCATCCTGTGCTCATGTTGAATTTGAAAGTAAACCTAGAGGGGTGAATGCTATGTAGAAAATTAATTAAATTTGAACCCAATCTTTCCCAGGTTCTGGGGAAATGCTTATGTTTCTGTTCTGGCTATATCCTCTCATTAAATATCCCTTTGTAAAGGCTAATTGAAATAATTTATTAAATGGACCTGTGGCACTAATGTCTGGGAGGCAAATAGTGGAATGAACACACAAGAATAGGGACCTAAGCCGCTGGCATTATAGAAAGACTTTCCTGATTCCTTAGATATATCCCTAGATCCCTAAGGGGGAGATATAACTGGCCTAGTCCTAAAAGAGTAAGTCTGGACTCTTGCTACAATTTTCTTTTTTCCTTCCTTGCTTCCTTCCTTCCTCCCTTTTTTTCCTTCCTTTCCTCCCTCCTTCCTTTCTTCCTTTTTCTTTCTCTCTTTTTGATGCATAAATTATTTTGGTTTTATCAAGAAAATCTGTCATAATGATCTCCTCCTTTAGATATTCTTTCATGAGACCCTCCTCTTTCTGACAGCTTCCTTCTACTTTAAGACAGTCATTATTCAAGGCTCTGTCCTTGCCTTCTCTCCCTTCATTCTGTCCATTACTGAACTCACCTATCCCCAAAAATTACCTCTATGTAGAATGATTCTGAATTTTCTACTCTGACCTAAATCCTTTCCAAGACTTTCAGTACTATAGCTCCAACTTCCTGAATGTTCTACCCAGTGCCTCAGACTCAGTACATCAAAACCTGAACTCTTTTACTCTGTTCTGCCTCTTAATTTCTGACCCTGTTGATGGTACTACCATCCTCTACCAAGGCTCCAAACTTTGTAGTCAACTTTGACAATTTTCTCATCCCCTAAGTCTATTCTTTGCTAAATTCTGTGGATTTTAGCCAGGCATTAATTTTTCTCAATTCTTTACATTTCTGCAATTGCCCTAGGACTTGCCAGGACTCTCATAGTATTCTTCTAACTAATCTTCCTTCAGTCTCTTGGGGGCAAAGTTAAGTACCTCAGTTATCACAGAAAAAGAAACCAGTGATAAAGAATTTCTTCAGTTATGAGTTCTAGGTAGTCCCAGACCATAACTTAACTTGATATAACTTAATAGTATATGTAAAGGGCTTTAAATTCCTCAGAGGAAAATTATTTTTTTAAAGATAATAATTCTTCTAAGGTAATCAATAAGGATTACTAAGACTTGAGACCCTCAACTAGTAACACTTAGAGGATGATATGTCAGTGAGACAAAGCTTGCCAGAATTTCTGGATTGTCTTACTTATAATCATTTTTGTCTTATTCGGACTTTCAAATCAGTAGTCTTGTTCTCCATTTGGAGAGCAAAGAGTTTATTCTTATACATTACGCAAAGGCAAAAATGGAAGAGGTAAGACAAGATGAAGAAAAAAGTATTTTTTTCAAGGGCAAAATTATTACATAAGCATTGTGTTTAGTGGAGAGTCATTTCATTATTTGGGCTTTGATGATTCAGAGTGTAAATAGTAATTTTTCGGTTTTGGCCTAAAATCCTGAGGGCCTACTCCTCCAAGATTGATTTTTTTTTTGACTAGGTAAGAGAAGCTATTCTTTGCCTCATTTCTTACCTAGGCTTAATCACCAAATGGGCATTGCCTCAGACAAACTGAGACCTTCGAAAGGCCTTGGCTTAAAAAGGCCAAGGTCTCCCATTGCATCTGGGGCCATCTCCAGTCATCCTGATCTATGTCTTGCTACTGGACCCAGAAGGCTCTGGAGGAGCTCTGCCTCACTTAAATTCATGAAATCACCTTCCCAAGTCTTGGTCCTCTTCAAGAATGAAGGACAAACAACAACTCCAAAATATCCTTTATACCATTGCTTATCTAATGTTTTTAATGTACTGTTTCAGTTAAACCACATACAGGGTAGATGTTTCAGTGGTAGAACAGACAGGACTTGGCAGTTAATTGGATATGGGGGGTGTATGGTAAGAGTGAGGAGTTGAGGATGACACCAGGATGAACTTGGATGGCTGGAATAGTGTTGCCTTTGACAGTAATAGGGAAATTAGGAAGATGAGAGGATTTGAGTTCAATTTTGGATTTTTAAGTTTTAAAATTACTACAGGGCAGTGAGTTCAAGATACCTAATAAGACAGTTGGAAATGGGAAACTGGAGGTCAGGAGAGAAGTTAGGACTAGATAAATGCCAAAATAATGTACAGGCTCGTTAGCTTGATAGTAAAAGATTTTCAAAAATCTGTCTCCAACCTGGTTTTCCAACATGGACTTATACTATTTCTCTTCATATGTTCTGTGTCTTACCAAAACTGGACTTCTCATTGTTCCCCTCATATAACATATATAAAAATATATATACATATATAATGTGTATATAATATAATAATGTATAATGTAATATAATATATAATCCTGTTTTTTTCCTGCTTCCTTTTTTTCATACCATCATCTCACCCTGGAATTGATTCCTTTTCCCCTGTTCTCCACTCAATCTATTGGTATATTTCCCTTCTTTGGGGCTTAATTCAGATCTGGCCTCCTCCATGAGGTCCTTGAAGATGTTCCAAACTAGAAGTTAATCTCTTTTCTTCCTTACAGCAAATTAGACCCCTTCTCTTTCCTGACCTTTAGTCCTGCCTCTCCAACTGCTTATGGGGCAGTTCCAACTGATGCCCCATAGACATCTCAGATTCAACATGTTTAAAACAGAACCCATTGTATTTTTCCTTTGATCCACCCTTCCTCCTAATATCACTATTTCTGTCAAGGCCTCCCTATTTTATTCACTAGGGTTTAAAGCCTAGGGGTCATCTTCTACTTTGCACCCACCCATATAGCCATACCTACACAACATCTCTCAAAGCTGTTTTCTTCTCCCCATTCACACATTCATTCTTTTCCAGGTCCTCATTGCTTTACACCTGGGCTATTGTAATAGTACCCTGATTGGTTTCCTGCTTCTATCCCTTCCTCTCCAAATGATGTTTGAAAAGTACCTGTCTGACCATGTTGCTCCTCATCTCTGCCTCCTGGAACCACTAACTCTCTTCAGGGTTCAGCTTCAAGAGGCCTTTCCTGATGTCCCCAGTTGGTTGTATTTTTAAAAGTTATTTGCTTTTATTTTGTACATATTCTGTGTTGATTTGCGAAAACATTTTCCCTTGATATTAGAATATATGATTCTGAACAACAAGGACTATCTCACTTTTGTGTATCCCCAACGTCTAGCACAGTGAATAGCAGGCAAATAGGCATTTGAATAGTGCTTGTTTGATTAATTAATATCACTTTATAAAAAACTGTTCCTTTGTATTTCTTGGCTAATTTGTGGGCATGTGGGGTTTTTAAAAAATCTTTGTATCTTTACCATCTGGCACATAATAGGACTTTAATAAGTATCAGTTGAATTGAACTGACCCCTAAATTCAGCCTTAAAAAGAATTTTGTAAAATTTAATGTTTATACTCTGCATAAATGGCAGTTTAGATTATCCAGTCTAATCTTAAATTTACATAGGAGGAAAATGAGAACCAGGAAAGTAAAGTGACTTATTCACATTTAGTGGCAAAATGAGAACCAAGAACTTAGGTCTCCTGTCTCTTGATTTAAAAAACAACATAGATGAGTTCAAATCACACCATACCTGCCATACTTGAACTAAGTCATATTTTTAGCACAATTTTTCAGTCAAAAATTTTTTCTGAGAAAGATACTAAGGTGTTTCACATAAAAATCCTTGGTATTCATTTTTTACTTTATGCTAGAATTCTTGGCTAGATATAAATGTTCTTTAACTTTTATAGAAGAAGCTAAGCAATTCTTTTTGAATTAGATCTCTTTCCCACTGGTAAAAATAAATGGCAGCATCGTAGGCATATACATAAAATTACTTTCTAACTTTGCCTTGAATTAGGATACTGGTTACCAAAAAAAGTCATTAGAAAACATAATAAAGTCCATCTTATAAGTGCCCTATATAAAATCTAGATAGAGTACTGAGAGAATAGAGCTTCAAAAAATTTTCTAACACTAGAGGTAAACAATTGTATAGTACAGTTGTCTGGTAACTGACAGGCTCTGAGTGATAGCAAAGTTTAGCTCCATACAGTCTTTACACTTAAGGAAGCAACAGCTACGTGTTTCAGAAGCACACCATGAAAGCTAAGAAACTTCATCTGAATGCCCTCTTACTTAAAAATAACTAATCTATATCAACCTGTTTCTTCCCATATCTTAATAATCCTTTCTGGAATTTTCCTTTATTTAGCATGAGTATCAACAGTGCCTTGGATCAGTTCCACAGAGTAAATCAAACTTCAATAATGCCCATCTAAATGTTTCTAATCCCCACCCATGATCATCTCCATCTTGTATAACAATAGATTGAGAACCAGCCAATCCATTTATTAAATGTCTGTTGTGTACCAGCCACTATATATATGGTGGAATATAAAGGACATACAGGAAGATAAAGACAAAAGACAGTCCCTGACCCAAAGGAGCTTCCAATCTACTAGGTAGAGGCATGTGCACATACACAGACAAATGTGTAAGTACATGATAAAAAGCAAAACTAAATAAATAAAGGGGGATGGAAGGGGGAGGTGCCCTAACAACTCCGAGAATTAGGAAAGTTCTATTGATGAAAATGGGGCTTAAGCTGAGCCTTGAAGGAAGCTAAGTGTTTTAATACATGGAGATTTTTTTGTGTGTGACTCTGGAGAGTTAAAATTCACTACATCAACTTTAATACATTTTACTAGTTTTCTAGCTTCTGGAGTCTCCATGAAAAGCTTTTATAATTCAGCTTCCTAATACCGTCTGTAACATCATCAGTAAGAGTTCAGGCACAGAACTGGATTAAGTCAGAGTCTGTGAAACTCACAGAACATTTTAATTAACTGTTCTTAGCTTGTGAGGTATTCATAACAAGTTTAGATGACTCTTATTCACACTCAGATTCTCATAATGGAGAGGCAGTGGTCCTGAAACATAGAATATAAGATCAGTGGGTAAAAGGCTGCTTCATTTTTGCCTTTGAATCACTAGTGTCTTGCAGCATATTCCTGGAACTCATGCGCTGTTTTGGAAATGTTTGTCTAATTTAAATAAATGGAAAATGTCCCTAGAAGTACTCTATCATTCTGCCTGGGCTAGAGGGAAGGGGCAGGCTGACAAGCATGAAAGGAGAAAGCAATGCAAAGGTAGGTATAGTAGTCGGTGTTAGAGTTATAACTGTTATTTTGGAAGATAAATGGACTGAAGTACAATTTGTATCACCTTTTTTCTTCATTTCAAGAGACCTAGGACCCTTTAATTCTATATAATACTTATTAAGCACCTACTATGTGCCAGACACTGTTTTAGGTACTAGAGTTCACTTAAACTTGTCCAATTACTCACTGGGGCAAGCCAATATCTTTTTGAAATCACCCACATTGCACCTCTTCTTATTCAAGATATTCAAGATATATATATGTATATTCATGTATATGTATATGTATATTCAAATTTCATTAGTTCAGTATGGAAATAAGAACCAGATAAAACACTCTAATCTGTTTAGACCATTTATTTGAAAACAGAAATTTCTTTAATATTAAATTATTCTTTGTAGCATTGATATATTCAGAGAAAAGGCTTAGAGGCAATTGCATATAAATGACCACTTGAAAAAGTTTCAGAAAAAGTGCATTAAGGTTTATTTGTTTCAGAATTTATACAATTATCAGTCATTCTGAACTTTAGTGACAATGTAAACTTACAAAGCTGCTATACACACATGCATGTATACAAACATATACAATTGTAAGTAAGTGGTATATATATAGCTTGGGTCACAATTAGTGGGAATAATGAATTCCCTGAAGTCGTCTCATGTATTCAAATTTGCATTATTTAAAATTACAACTGTGAAAATATGGCTACTGGTTCCAGCCCAATGGGAAAAATGCAGTGCAAATTTTAAAAATGTGAACACTTCAAGGGATTCATTATTTGTACTAATTGGGATCTGGCTATACATTCAAATATAATTACCATTGTGAAGCAACAATGTTACTATTCTTAATAAGATTTCTTTCTTTAATCCTATGGCATGATAAAAAATATATAGATATATATGTATATAATTTACTTCATTTAAGAATTTTACTTCCAAGTTACCATAGGATAAGTTTGACTTTCTCTCACTACTAGCTTTAGTGCAGGTATGCGTGGAATTTCTATTGACTATTCTATTTGCTTATTATATTAGACAACCTATTAGAGTTATGGGTTTATAACTGCCAATAGCCGTATAATACTGAATGACCCATTTAAAATAGTTTCCCTAAAATGCAATCAAATGAGGCCTGTATTAAAATGGCCATATACTCTATGACTCCTGACTCTAAGGGTCCATTATCTATCTACATAAAATAATTATTTTACAACTGTACACATTAGTGTTCATTCCCTTTTGATTGATCTATTTTGTACACAGTTATTTTTTCATGTGGAATATCTCTTAGAAAACAAGTTTGGAATATAAAAAGGACCAATATAAGTTATGTTTACAAAAAAAGATCATGTTTTTAAAAGAGCAGCAGTTTATATGTTAAAATACATAGAAAATGACTATACTTCTTTAACGAAGTACTTTAGCTATATAAAATACGAGAAAAAAGGAGAATAGTGCCTTCTATAAATTTGTTTTTGCGACTTCTGAACCAGGTTAACACAGCAAATAATAAAGCTGGAAGTCAGCAATTATGGGAAGATTTAGATCATAGATGACGAATTCAGAGAATTCAGGCCCAAGAGTAACTTAATCCCCAAATCTTCTACTTTGGCTGCACTCTAGGCTTCAAAATCCCTAACTTCATTTCGTGCGGTACAGTAGAGACACAACCTCATTTAGTGACATAGAATTTGGAAAGCAGCCATAGAAAACTCATGTTTTTCAACTTTAGAATTTTGCAATTCCAAAAACTATTCTTAATGTTCTATATAGATTTGTAACTAGAAAGTGGGGAAGAATGGAGTAGAAAAAGAACAACTTGAAAGAAACATGAATTTTCATAAATATTATAGGTACTGGTAACATTTGAATTTAAAGTCTTGGTGCTCTGCTCAATGGACTTACAACAACATGGTTTAGCCATGTTCTCAAGCCTTCAGTGGGCCACCAAATCTCACACTCATGAAATGAACAAAAGTTAAAAACAGAATTTGTGGTGATTACTCTATCAACATCCATTCTGAGCGCCATACTGAGTTCCATAGGAACATAGTAGGCAAAATAGCCTGTACTATACTTCCAGACAAGAGATATAATAAAAGCAACACAATTCCTTCTCATAATCCTATCTTCCTAGAATCTTGGAGTACTTTATCAATAAGTAACATTACCTTGATGACAGAAGAATGAAAACGGACAAGGAGAGAAAATAAGGAGTGGAGAGAAGTGGATACAGAATGTAAAGAACCCATATCATTAAAGAAGACTGTAAAAGGAAGTTGTAAAACAGGATGAAATGATTTTCATATTTATTCTCATGATATGAGTTCCTAATAAACAAGGACCAATCCAGCATCAAGTTAAGGAGACAATAGATAGACTTCCTTGGATACAGCTATCAAAATATCTTAACCACAGCATTCTTTACCTCTACCATCCTGGCCTTAGCATTGACCTTCATAGTCATTTGGACCTATCTACCTTACCCCAGCTTAAGTGAATAATTATAAAGAAATCAAAATGTCAGGACTTTGAAAGTCCTTGAGTAAAATAATTTGATGGTTTAGCACCAGCTGGATAAATAAAGATGTATGAATTCTGAAATTTTACTTCAGATGGGCAGCATTTTAGGAATGTGGCTGATTCTCTCTCTCAATACTTGTGAATTGAATCTGTGCCCTTTGGAAAGTCTAACACTTCACAAATATGGAAAACTGGAAATAGAAGGAATTTTTTTAAAGTCATTGAGGAGGTTATAGCAGAGTTAAACCAGTTTTAGGGTAGAAATAGCTGCTTATCATGGTGCCATGGTAATAGTGTTTTTCACAGACAAAGATGCTACTGCTAATTCACTATTAGAACATCAAATCTAGCTGGCCCACATCCTGGGCCTGTTCATTAACTCATCTGGTTCACTCTGTTACCTCACTTTCAGATGGCTCTTCATGATAACTGATATTCCTATAGTGACTTTAAAATTTGCAAATCACTTTATGTGCATTATTTCATTTGAGTTTCACAACAACTCTGTGAGATGGGGACTACAAGTAATGTTATCCTCATTTTACAGATGAGGAGGAACCTGAAATTCGGAAAGATTAAATGACTTGCCCAAGGTCATACACCTAGTTAGAATCAGTGGCAAGACTTGAACTAGATCTTCCTGGTTTCAAGCTGAGCACTGTATCTGCTCCAGTAATGCTGTATTTCCTAATTAGCCTAAATGAATTCAGTTTCTTACATATAATTCACCAGCTTAATCATCTCCCATTCTCCTAGCTTCCAACCCTATGGCCACGTTAGGTTAATTTAAGAAAAAAAAAAAGAACCTAGCCTTATATCCTTACCCTAAAGCATAAAAATAAGGTCGTTAAGTGGTGAAGAAATGTTGTTCATCTTCATATTTGAGAGAAATAATAGATTATCATCATCAATATCATTTTAAGTGACTTTATGAAGAGAGTAGAACATGAGCTGTGCTGGGTGATTAGCGAAGTTAATCTTTGGGGAAGAAAGACTGAAGGAAAAGGAAAAGGAGAAGTTCAAGACTGGAAGTTAAATCAGAGATAAAAGTAGGGAAGATGAAGAGAGCTAAGGACAGCCTTCCCCTCCATGGCAGTCCTACTGGGGACAGACAGGGATGTTTGAAACCTTCTGAAGAAACATGAAAATAAATATTTATCTTATCTCTAAGAGGCAACAACAAAAAAAAAAAAAACAAACCCCAGACAAACAAACCAAACCAGGGTTGTTTATGCTGAATCCAGGGAGTAATGGGTGTGGAAGGAAAAATGGGAAATTAGGTTGCTCCAGAATAAGGATTGCCCAAGCTATATCTTTTGTCCCTGATGCTCTCATGGTAATAATGCTATTTACAAAGATATTTACTCTGGATTCCCAGGAACAATAGTTGGTTATTTAAAAAAGAAGTTATTCTCTTTATTGAAAAGAGGCCTCAGAGTTCTGATTCCTTGTCAGCTTCATCCAGATAGTACTCATCATCTGTGGTGGTGTCAGTGTCAGATTCTGACCGCACTTCGAGTTCCCCCTGATAGATGTTAAGCCGCTCCCGGGGAGACAAACCATCTTTTGGGATTTTGCTATCAGGAGAAGTGGAGGTGAGTGACTCAGGTCTATGGGCAGGTTGACTCACATCATCAGTTAGGAAGCCAGGGTTCTTAAGGAAATTTGGCCTCCACAACCTCCCTTCCGTGAGTGACCTCTTTACATTCTCCAAGAAAGCCAGCTGCTGTTCCTTCCCAAAAATTCCATAGTCAATTGGTCTGGAGATGGAGCTTGTAGTTCTGGGACCACTCGCCCTGGTCCTGTCACTGCCCACAGCCCAGGTATCATTTTCATCACAGGCAGAGAGCTCAGAAAAAGATCGGAACCTTCTTCCACACCCACTTTGAACAGGAAATTCATTCCCAAGTTTCCATCTGTCCTGGGCATTGTCAGAAAAAGTTCGTGCTGAAAAGTGGCGCTCACGGATTTTCTGAGGTTGACTTGCTTGTTGCTGGTGACTACATACATTTATGTTTTTTAAACTCTTGGAGCGATAGAGATTTGAATCAGGCTCCCGTTCTTGGGGTGAGATATATTTTGGCTGTGACAGAGGGGTGGGTGGCAGGATTCTTTCTTTAGAAGTCTTAGTAGTCTCAGATGGGAACTGAAGGCTCAACCTCTTTAGATCATCAGAGAAATCTTCTGTCCTCACGCTGGAAAGCATGGATTGGGCTATGGTTTCATATCCTGTTTCCAAAGTTTGAGGGCATTTGCCTCTTTCTGCTAGTATTTCATCTTCAGAGTTCTTGCTGCTCAGTGGGGATTCTGTTACATTTTTAAGTTTGTTCTTATTTGGTTTGGAACTGCTAGGGATTGTTTTTTTCTCACTTACATACGTGATGGGCTTCTTGATGGAATCTAAATGAGTCTGGGGAGGGGTCTCAGTCTTACTCACTTCTGCCCTTTGGAGTGCAAAGCTCTCTCTTTCACTGGGACCTGATCTTTTATAATCATGTGAGGATTCTGGGACCCCAGTGGTGGGTGTAGCTGAAAGTGGAGACATCTCTGGTGTATTAAGGGGTGAGCCACTGGTATTGAAATTGACTTCCTCTTGTGGGAAAATCGTAGCAATGTGCCTTCTGGAGTTTATATCTTTTGTTGAGAATTTTCTGCTGACTTTGGACAAAGCTGCCAGTTTTTGTTTAACAGAAGTTCTGTTTTTTCTTTTCTCTAGATTGATTTTTTCTTTGGTGCAACCCAAATCACACTTAGTTTCGTTTATTACCTTGGGAGGTGAATATTGATCACATGACGGTCCCTGCATTTTCTCTTTAACCTTTGTGTTCTGGGCATCTCCTGCTTTATCCAACCTAATTAAATTCTTATCTGCATCACTTCCTTGAGATACTTCCTTTGCTTCTCTCAGTGAACTTTCTAAGTCAGGATGACCTTTATGGTTCACCTCCCCAGGCTGAAGTTTGAGTGAGTCGGAAGGGAGGGATAAGTCTTTGCTTTGCAAAGCAGAATATGTTTTTTCAATTATTTTCTGATCATCTGTTTTAAGTTTCCCATTAGCAGCTTCTGACTGTAACTCTCTTAGATCATCATAGAAGGATATAGTTCCAGGTACTGGGTCTATTTTGTCATTAACTTCTTCACGGGGATAATTTCCACTTCCAATAGACATCACATCTGTGTAAGGAGGCCCATGTTTCCCTAAGATTTCTCCTATGTAAGGACTGTCACTAACATTATCTCCCAAATGGGGCTGGGTAACAGGACTCTCTCTTTCACATACTTTAATAGACTGTTCAGGATTTTCATGCTTTCCTTCTCTAACAAGTTTGTCACGAAGCATTGTTGGTGAGACAGAGGTATGCCTGGTGTAAGTAAGCCATTTTTCTTGTCCCTCTTGATGGCCAGGAATGAAAGAAAAGGTATCCATACCTTTGCTTTGTAAATCATCTGAGATTGTTTTAGCTGACCAATCCTTTGCAGTATTAAATTCTTCCTTGCAAAGAGGAATACCTTCAACCATATGAGAAAACCCAAAGGCATTTTCCTGGAATGTCTCTGCTGAGGGCTTCTCTGCCCCAGTATATAGACCATGAGGTGACTGTAAAAGAGATGCTGTTTCAGTGTCATGTGAGAAGGAATGCTTTCTCCACTGAGCCCTGCTGACAGATGCCTTTGCATGTGGAGATATAGGTGTTCCTGGTAATGATTGTGTGGAAGAATTGAGTTGCTTCTTTACCAGAGAAATAGGGAATGCTGTATCCCCCTCTGTAGCTGATTCTGGGGAGACATTTGTACTTTGTGTGTCACTTTTAAGGAGGTCACCTAATTTTTTGTTGGATTTCCGTGGTAAAGTGTAATAGATTGAAACCACCTCAAGACATTTTACATTGTCTTCGTCTCCAGAAACAGTGACTGTGCTTGTTGTCTTATATTTGTGTAGTTGTTTTCCACGTTTTTTTCCTGACCCATCTGGAGGAAAAGATAAATATTTTTCATTGGGGAGGGAAAATGTATTTGTAAAATCATCTGTTTGAGAAGAGGCCATTTTGCTGTGATTTTCAGAGTTGACTTGAAAACTTTTTGCATGAGGATGATCTCTAATTAGTTGTAAAGAATAATCATTAATTGATGGGTTGTTTTCCTGAGCAGCTGAGAACATCATCTCCAATCTTCGTGTTAGAATAGATGGTTCTGTGTCTAGGTCATAACTTTTATCTTTTCTGTCTGAGGAACATGTAGCGAAGGGCATGGACATAGTCCTTTTGATTTCAAATGGAGGGGGCCCTCTTCTAATAGCAGCAGAAGCTATGTTTCTGTTTGTCATCATCTCTACAGGTGTGGGCCTTAAAGGGGAAGAGTTCACATCTACTTCAGGGCATTTCCTATCAGATTCAGAAGAACTGGAATTGTTTTTGTTTGAGAAGCATTTCTCTAGTGGATCCGCCATGTTCTTCTTTATTTGGAATGGAGGAGGCCCTTTCCTAAATGAGGTGGAATTTATTTTGTTTTCTGATCTTATATTGTCATTGATTAGAAAACTGCTCAACTTTCTTGGGAAAGTACAATAAATGTCAAGGGGCTCAAGAGACTGGTAATCTCCATGATCAGGACCTGTGTCATTTCTGTCATTACTCTCCTGTCTCAAGAAATTTCCTGATTTGCTTAACTTTTCAATACAGGATACCCGGCGCCTTATTTTCCCTTTGCCTCTCTCAAGACTGAAAGGGTGGTTTGGATGGCATTTAGCAACATTTTTCTCTTTGTGATAATCAAGCACCTGGATATCCCCGGTAGCTTGGTTTTCTGAAGAGCTGAGAGATAATTGACTGCTTCGGTCCTTGTTATCACAATAGTACTTTTCTTCACTTTCACCTTGAGATGAATCTTTTCCCAGAAGACTCTCCTTTGAGAACATTTCCTCTTTTGGTAATACATTACATGTGAAATTTAATGAAGTAGCAGAGGGAGTTACTAAAGAAGCTAAAGAGGGACTGTTGGGAGAAAAAGAAGATGGAAGACTTTGGCCATGATCTGGCAACGGTTCTAGGGAATGGTCTGATAGGACATGATGATTTTCATCAAACTTGGTGCAGTTGGTAGGAGGAACCAAAACATTTTGCAACCTGATGTCTTGCACATCCTCAGCATCTAAAAGAAATGACTCTCCTGGATACTGTGTGTTTTGATCACTGGCAATTCCTAGTTTGCTGTCTTCCTTTTCAATGCTGATAATGCCAACATTGTTTATGCCTGGTTCTTGCTGACAACCTTGATTTTGTTTGGGAAAAGACAATGATGTTCTGTTTTCCTGAAAGAAAGGAAATGAAGTTCCCGAATCTGGTTTTCTTTCCTTGGTAGAATCCTTTTGTTTTTTAAGTGCATTTGCTTTACCTCTGTTTGATATGTAAATTTTGGAAATATCCCTTCTGCCAAAGACTCCAGTTGACTTTTGCGAACCTGTGGAGTCAGGTTCATTAAAAACAAACCTCTTGCTGGAAGAGGCGGCTGAATCCTCAGAAAGAGAATGCTGACAATTAGGTGTAGTCTCAGTAATCACTGATTGAGAAACAATTGATGACATGTTGTCTGCTTGGCCTGTCTCATCTACCTTGTTTAGTTGCTCTACTTTTTCTGACACAGATTCTGTTGTTAAGTCTTTCTCAGGATTCATCTTGGTGATACAAGTGTTTGGTTGGTTCCTGGCAACAGTGACAGAGTCACCATTGGTTTTAATAAGTTCTATTTGGCTTCTTAAAGGAAGGGAGGCATATTCATCAGGAGCAACCCCTTTGGTGTCCCACAATGTAGTGGCAGCATTCTGGAACTCAGAGCTTTGAGGGGCTTCTGTTCTATGTGGAAGTAAGGGCAGGGGAGTCTGAGATGAGGATGACAAATTCTGAGTGGTTTCAGGTAAATTGGTCTCCGAATTTGCATTTGCTTCCATTGGAGGCCACTTCTGTTGACTTACCAGCATTCTTGATCTGACTTGACTCCTGGAGTAAGTATCTGGAGCAATCCAGAATTTGTTTCCTGTTGTATCCTTGGAAGGTGTGTGCAAATGTTCATGTCTTTCATTTAAAGCTATTTGGTTACTGTTATCTTGTGACTGGACTTCCATGTCCTCCAATACACGTGTTTGAAAATTAAACTCCCTGTGAATTGGCTGTTCTTGGTTTCTGGAAAAATTTGCTCTCCAGGGTTGAGATGGTGCAGGAGTGTTATTACTATGGACAGCTGACCCCTCATTTACATCAGTTGAAATCATTTCAAAGTCTCTGTCAGAAGAAATGAATTCTCTGTCTCTATGGTAAAAGTTGGACAAGGCTGGAGACTCTTCTTTTTTGCTCTGAAAAGGACTTCCTCCAAATTTTTGCAACCTCCTAGGACCAATGGTGTTCCAACAGTATGACCTTGAGAATTTGTTTTCATTTTGGTGGAATGGCATATTCTCAGAATTCTCAAATAACTCAGGATTGGTTACTCTGTCCTTGGGAACATGTGGCCTAAGATTTTGGTATACATTACCAGAACGGTAATATTCATATTTCCTATTGTCTTGAGGCAAGGTGGGGTACGTATCCTGATTGACAGGGTCAACTTCCATTGGGGACTGTGCCCCTAGAAACCCTTCTTGGTACTGAATATCTACAGGTAAAGGCCGGTTCCATACAATAGATGATAAAGGAGTTCTCCTTGGACTCTGCTGATGACTTCTTGGTATAAAAACACACTTTCTCTGAGTATGGGATGGAAGATGTAGACTATTTGCTGTGAAATGTCCTAATGTAGGAGAGGCTGATGTCTGTGCTCTATCAGAACACAGAGATGAACTGCCGAAGGTCTTGTACACATATTCCTCTTGTGAGACTGTGTGTTCTCTTGAACCATATCTATCGTAAATTGTTTTTGTTCTATAGGAGAAAGTTTTAAAACCTTCTCTAGGGGTTGATGGTCTTAGGATATCATAAATGGATGGAGTTGAAGTTTCACCATAATTATTCCTATGTCCCGCCATGAGATTGTCATTTCTGTTCCCAGTATTGCAAAAAGGATGGATCTGTGCTGGGAATCCATAGTGGATTGGTCTTCTTGTATTCACTGGACTTAGGGTTTGTTCCTGAGCCAGCTTATTGTCCAGGTCATCTAAAACTAAAAGGAAAAAATTAATTAAATCTTCCTTTTGTTAAGTTGTTACATAATGTAATTTTAATTTCTATTTATACAATTCCTTTTTACCAAAAATTCCTTCCCAGTAAGCATGCTCATTTAGGATTCAACCTACATTGTCATCTAATGGGTTACATTCAATTTTGTTTATTTTCAAGGTATTTTGATTTTTATAAAAAATAGTAGAGTGATAGAATATCTAGTGGCACATACCAGAAGGAAATTCTACCCCCCCAAAAAAAGATTCTGTAATGTTTTCAGTAAGTACAGAAAGTTGTGTTACTCAAAGAAGAATCTCAAGATTCTGGCTCTGCTCTCTACCTGGGTGACCTTGGTCAAGTGACTTAACCCTTCTGGGGCTCAGTTTCTTCATCAGGTGACCTTGGTCAAGTGACTTAACCCTTCTGGGGCTCAGTTTCTTCATCAGCAAAATGAAGAGGTTGGAATAGACAATATGTAAGATCAGTTTTATTCCTGGACAACTGGTCCTCTTACTTGAGTTCCAGGCTCACTTCACACTAATCAACTGTTTTACTTTGGGCAAGTTAGTTCACATCTCTGGGCCTCAATTTCTTCATATGTAGAATGAGAGAGTTGAACAAGGTAGCCTCTAAAGTTCCTCTTACATTGAAAATTCTACAATTGAGATTTCTCTCATTCTTTATTCTACAGTTGGGATTGCTACAGGAACAAAACAATAGTAACTTTCCCCACCTCTAATCTTCCCTTGTTTTTGTTTTTAAACAAAAACCTAATCCTAGCAGAATTCACAGTCCTTTAAATAATAGTTGGAAGAAAAGAATACTTAGAGAAAGCGATCATTGCCTTTTTTCTTCCCTATTTCTTTCTGAGTCTTGAAATCATATTTGACATATTTTCCTCAATAAATGTGAAGATATAAAGACTAGGCGGAGAATATTAGAATTGCAGAATCTTTAATCCAAAAGGGACCGAAAGAATCATTGAGGCCAGCTCCCACCTCTAATGCTTATCGCTCTAGAATTCTATCAAAAAGTAACCTTCTGGACTCTACATAGTTACTTCTGGTCGTAAGGAACCTGCAACCTCCCTAAGTCACCTATTCCATATTCAGACAGCTCAAATTATTAGGAAGTTCTTCCTTATATTGTCCTAGAGTCTGCTTTTCTATCTTGTTTACCCATTACTTCTAGACCTGGGTGAAGCCACACAGAAGTGTGGGGTTTTTTCCATATATTATTCCCCTTTTCACATATTTTGATGAGAGGTATTGGCTTCCCAAGTCTTCCAGCTTAGGTACTTGGTTTTTCTTCATATGCCATGTTCTGAATTCCTTCAACATACTGACCAGCTTCTGGCTGGACATGATGTAACTTATCAATTAAATTCTTCAAATGTAGTACCCAGGATGAAATATTCTAAATATAGCCTGTCTAATATGTAGAATATCATATGACTATGCTGGATCTAATTCTCAACATTATAATCAAGGTAGTCTAAGATCTCACTAGTTTTTATACACTGTTAACTCACTTTGAGCTTTTAGTAACCTAAGTTTTAAAGTTTTTGTACATTAAAAACTAAGCTCTAGCCACATCTTCCCTGCTTGTACAATTGATATTTTGAACCAAAACTCAAGACTTTAGATTTATCCTTATTAAATAGTATCCTTTTAGAAACAGTCTATTGTTCCATCCTGTTAAACTCTTCAGGAACTTGGTTGTGTTATCTGATGAATTGTCCATCTCTCCACACTTCATGTCAACTGCATATATGATGAGCATGGCAACAGATTGATACAGTGGGAACAGTTCTAGATTTGGAGTTAAGAAGAACTGGGCTCACAGCTGGTCTTTGCCAGTTACCATTTGTGTGCAATAGAGCAAGTCTTTAACCTCTCTAAACTAAAGTGTCCTTAACTATGAAAAGAAGGAATTGAGTTAGGTAACCTCAAAGGCTCCATTGTCTCTAAATCTACAATTCTATGATCCTAATGTCTTCAATGAAGTCATTGATAAAGATGTGTAATAGAACAGAATTCAGTCCTGAGACTTGAGGCAGTCCAACAGAGACCTTGCACAGGCACATTGATCTGTTAATGAAAGTTCTTGGTTCCATCACTTCTCAATCCACATAACAATTGTACTGTCATGAGGTTCTAGTTTCTCTCTTTCCCACAGGATATCATGAGAGACTTTGTTAAATGCCTTGCTCAAATCAGGATCTACCAGTAGTGGCCCTATCAAACATGGAAGTACTTCAAGGTGTCAAATTCTCTAAGGCTACTATGTTAAACAAAAATTTTGAAGTAACCTTTTATTTCCCACTGAGGGTAAGAGATTGGCACACCCATTTCTTCGAAGAAATCTTAATATACAATGATTCCAACTGATAGATAAGTTAGGGAGTGGCAATTATTTTAATTATGGAAAAAAAATCCTTAATACAAAAGATTTCATCACAAAATTCCTTCCAACAGGGAGTTCGCCTTAGCACATTTTCAAATGGCTATTTTGGAGGAAAAAAATGATTTTGTTCAGTTGGGTATTTATTTTATAAAGGGAAACACACCTGTAGCTGAGTTTGTGGAAATAAGAGAGATTCCTGTCACTCTTATTGCAGTAAGGTAAATCCTGATATGGCTTTTTAGGGCCTCCCTGGACTTTGCCCTTGGGGCTGCTTAGAGTGCCGTAGCTGACAGAAGGGAACAGTAAGGATCTTGGGAGACGAAACTAAGAAGTCTCCAGGAAATCATCACCATTGCCATTATCGCCATAGTTAGCATTTAAATAGCTCTTTAAGGTTCTCAGAGCACTTTTTAACATATATCATTTAACCTTGAAATTATAAATCTATAAATGTATAAACATTATATAATAAAATATACATAATTATCTCTTTAACTCCCCCCCCCAAAACTTACTGAAGACCAGTTTTAGAGGGTCAGCCTGTAATTTCATCAATGTAGAGAACTCTCAGTGAGGAAACTCCCTCCATCAACATAAGTCAATAATTTATAAATCTTGGAGGGTTGCTTGGGTTGCACCGAGAAGTTCAGGATCACACAGCCAGTTTGTGTCAGGGACAGAACTTGAACTTGAACCCAGGTTATCCTGACTCCAAGGGCTGCCCTATATCTGTTACCCCAGTAATGCTGCTCATTCAAGTCCATCAAATTGTTTTCCTTTATTAGATAAATGAAGTGAACAACACCAAAATATGGAGAAAAGGAAAAGGAAAACAACATCCAAGTGCAGGCAAGACACTGGCTTTTTTTTTTATTTTACTTTTTATTTTTTTAGCTATTAAAACTGGCAACAAATTCCTTGCTAATTCACAGCCAGGTGTTTCTCTATAGAATTCTAGACTCATAAAGATTTTTTACTCACAACTCTGTGTTTTCAAAATAGTCTGAAACAGCTTTCTTTCGTTAACGTAGTTGGCCTTCCACTGGAACAGGACTCATTCTCTGACCTCCTCTGGAGCGAGTTTTGAACTTGCTGGACTCTCTCCTGAGCTCCAGAGGTTCACTATCGGACCTCTCCACTGAACTGTTTATACGATGGTCTGAGGTGAAATCACCGTCCTGGTCTCAGGTCATTTCAGCTCTTTCCTCAAGGTGAAGTTAGTGAACGGCTGTACAAGCTACTTTCTCAGAGGACTGACTGTTTCGAAACAGTGAAGATGTTTTGCATGTATAAGGTATTGCTTTGTGGGGCTTATGAGCTAGCCTCAGTACTTAAAATTATACCATTTACAGGTTAATCATTTAACAATTATGGACAAACAAATATTCAAGTGGTTGCAGATTCTAATCAGGCAATAAAAGTAAATTAAGAATGCCATTTGAATAGCTGTAGAGTTCTGGGATTGTAGATTTAGAGCTAGAAGGGATTAAATATTAAACATTATTACTGCCTTATATACTTTAAAAGAAACAGTAGAGGACCTCTTTTGGGTATATTGACTTATTATATAGGTATTAATCACAAGAAGTATGTATGCATTTTGATGCTTTGTTTTTTGGATTTTAGTCACTGGTGGAGAACTCTCAGGGAATAAATTCTTTTCCCTCAGATCAATACCCTCTCTGCAACTTCTAGTTTTAGAGTTGCCTGGAGCATTGAAAGGCTAAGTGACATATAGGATTATATAGTCAGTATGGGTTCTTAGGCAGGACTTGAACTCAGGTCTTCCTCACTCAGGTCAACTGTCCTACCATTGTGCCACACTGCTTTCCTACTCTCCTTTTTTCGAAAACATGTGTACAAACTTTTTAAGGTAAAGAGTGCCAGAATAACACACTAGAGACTCTTAGTACTAGAAAAGACCTTAGACTATTTCATTTAGTCCAATATTTTACAAATTAGAAAACTGAGGCCCAAAGTAACTTAATTAATAATAGCTAACATTTACACAGCCCTTTAAGGTCTGCTTAGTGTTTTATCTATGTTATGTCATTTGTTCTTCACAACCATCTTTTGAGGTACATGCTATTGCTATTCCCATTCTGCAGATGAGGAAACTGAGCCTGAGAAATGTTAAGTGACTTTTGTCTACTGGAGCATGCTGGTAAATGTTTAACAGCTGGGTTTCTGGGGGGAAAGCTGTACATATGACACATTTCAAAGTTTAATCTGCATTTATTGGCATCTTCTCCATCACTTTCTTAAGCCACCGATCGACAAATCAATTTAATTAACAAAACAATAAATCAAGCCCCGATTAATATTTATATGACTTAGAAGTAAATTAGTATTTGCCAATTTTTGAGGTATAAATGCTCTCAATAAAAATTTAGCAATGACTTGCAAAGAGCCACTCGGAGCTGGCATACAGTAAGAGTACAGCGTACTCTAGCTACATACCTAGTAAGTGTCTGGGAGAGTATTTGAACTCAGGTCTTCCTAAATCTAACATTGTGCCACATGGCTATCTACTGGAAGGTCATACTGAAAGTCATAAACAAACAGGTCTAGCACAAAGGTCTGTTGATTCCTAGTCCAGTGAAATTTCTACCATACTATATCTGGCTACTTGTCATGCATAGTACCTTAAAAGTTGCCTTTTTTTTTTTTTTTGCAGCAGAGAGTTTATGACAATAGTTCAGTTCACAGACTTACCACGAAATAATTCATTCTCTATCTGGGAAGCATCCCATGGGGACAGGCCACTTCCTTCCCTCATTCCTGCAGGCTTTGGGGGAAATGCTGTATTTGATGATTCACTATTTAATGGTGAGTTGTATATTCCGGCCTGTGAATTTTAAAGTGAAAAATAGAGGCTGACTTTAGGTCTTTCACAAACATACTACTCCACACAGAAGCCTACTGACTTGATTTCTGTGTTAAATGCCTTTCCACATAAAATAGTCCAAAAAAATATATAATTTGGGGAAAATTTTTGGAAAATTCCAAAAAAATGGAACCTTAGATCTACAAAGTAATTTTGCAAACACATTTTCACCACATACCATGTTTAATTATTTTTTTCTATTTGAAATTAATGAGCCTCACTATACCAACATTCACTCATAATAAAAAATACCATTATCCATTACCAACAAAAACAACAGCCTTATTATGAGTATTTGGGAGGAGTCACATTTTTCTTATAGGACTTAACATAATTCAACTCCCTAAGGAGCTCTGAAAATAGATGCAAAAATCAGAAAACATTTAATCCATGCTCACTGTATGCCAGGTACCGTGCTAAGTGGAAGAAACTCTAAGAAAATCAAAAACATGACTCCTGCCTTCAAGGAACTCACATAATAATGGGAGAGACAATATGCAAAAAAGCTACATATATACAAAATATGTACGTAATTGGTTGGTCATCTTAAAAGGAAGCTAGCAATAGGGGTTGGGGTATGTGGGTAATTGGGCTCTTGCAGAAGCTAAAATTTGAACAGTCTTGAAGGAAACCAGGGAGGCCATAGATGAGGAGGGAGGGTATTCCAGGAATGGGAGACAGCCAGTGAAAAGGACCAGATTCAAGAGGTAGAGTGTGGTGTTTAAGAAACAGCAAATAGGCCAGTGTAGCTGGATTGTAGAGTACGTGGAAGGGAGTTAAATATGCCAAGTACACAGAAGCTGGGTAGGAGGTGACGAGGTCAGACAGAACTGTGCTTTAGGACAATGAACTGGAATGAAGAGAGACTTGAGGGTTGGAGACCAACCAGTAGGCTGCTGCAGTAAGATAGGTGTGAAGTAATAAGGGTTGACTATATAAGAGATGTTGTGAAGGTAGAAATGACAGTGAATTCCAGTAAGGAGTTGAACTTGACAGTGAGGAGTCAAGGTTACAAGCCTGGGTGACTGGGAGGATCATGGTAACCTCAATAGTATTAGGGAAATTAGAAAGAGGGCAGGGTCTGGGAGGAGAGAGGAGTTCTGTATTGGACATATTGAATTTGAGATATTTATGGGACATAATTCCTAGACTTCTTATAAGAACTGTGGCCTGAGTATCCAGGCACTGTTCTAAGGGTCAGGAGTACAGCTAAGGAGGCGTCAAAGGAATGTCAAAAGAACTAAGGACCAAAAGATTAATGAAACAGAAAACATGACCTGATATAGAAAATGAGTAGGTATGGTTTTGGTGAGGATGATGATAGCTGAGGTTGCTCCTATGCATTTCCTCACAATCTCTTTGTTCTTAACCCTTCTGGCCTTGTCTTTTCTTGTTGTCTTAAAGGGATAAACTCTAGAAGCACATGTGTAGCTACACTACACAACGTAGCCCAGGGTCTGGTCTATAATAAGTGTTTCGCAAGAGCTTGTTGAGTCACTGACTATAGCTAGTGTAACTCCTGTTCCAAAGTCTGTTCATATCGGACTCTCCTTATTGGTAGAAATGAAGACCCTGCCCTATGTGTGGGGCAGACAGAGTTGGGGACAGACAGAGATCTTTAGCTCTCCAAATTCCTCCCTTTAGGACTGGTCAAGCTTCAAGTTTTCTTCAAACACTGAGTCTGCTTCCAGCTTTAAGACAGAAGATGGAAGAGGTCAACCCCCAGTTCATTCAAATTTAAGAAGTTTGTCTTCTTAGGTATTTATCAGTCAAGAAAGTCGCAATCAAATACCCACAGGGCTATTAGCATCCTATTAATAAGGACTATTATAATATAAATATAATCCCATTATATTGTGAGTCCTGGAGAGTAAGGATTGGGTTGGGTTTGATTGTTTTTTTTGCAGTACTTAACACAGTGGTACATAAAAGGCATTTAATAAATGTTTATTGACTGACTGGAGATCTGGAGAGCCTTATTAAGCACCCAAAGTCTCTTTTTTTAAACATCCCCTTTGTCTATATTCTGGGCTCCTATGGTTTACCCCCATTTAACCTACTTCATTAAGGCTATAACTACCCATGAAAAGAAAATGAAAACTTGAATTGAAAGTTTATCAACTCCTTTGGAAAATTTTGGTCTTTGGTGGTGGCTTTATTTCATGCAGAATGAGGGGAATAATTTGCCATAAGGAAGAGACAAAAAGAGCCTAAAAAGTGCTTTATTCAGTAAGCACCTGACTTGTAAAATAAAAAGAGAGAACATCCAAAGGCAGCACCAGTTCAGAATATGATCTGGTTCATAAAATCTTGATTAGGAGAAAGGTGAAAGATTACGAGCAATGTCACCTTATCAAATAAAGAGAAGCAATAGAGAGTAAAACCAGTTTACAGAAAACTTGGGAAGAGCAATAGCTAACCAAAGTCTGAGAACATTTAAGGATCAAACTTGAAGGACAACAAAGTGATGAATGATCAATAAGATGTGAAAAGATTTTTATGACAAATTCTATTCACCATCAAGAAGAGTAGGAACTATTACATTTGGATTGTAACAGCACATTCCTGGATGTGCTTCATGTGTGTGTGTTCATCCTTCGTTGCTGAAGAAGATCATGCCATCAGAGAACTAATGACATGACTTGCACTTGACTTTGTTTTGAGTGAGGGAGGGCTGTGCAGGTCACCAGCCTCACTTCTCCTCCAGAGTCATCTGAATCCAGTGACCAGATATTCATCTGGTCTGGAGATGACCCAGGATGAGGCAGTTGGGGTTAAGTGACTTGCCCAAGATCACACAAGTAGTGAGTGTCAAGTGTCTGAGGTGAGATTTGAACTCAGGTCCTCCGGACTCCTGCTCTGGTTCTCTATCCACTGCACCACCTAGCTGCCCCAAAATATTGACTAATTGGACTTATAGAGTAGGTAGAAATGTCACTTGAGAGAATAAAGACAGTGGAAACACTTCAATTGGGTGAAGTACATGGAGAAGAGATTTGTGCTGGAGGTGACACAATTGTAAACACATTGAAAGGTTGACTACAAGATATCTAAGAAGATATCAAAGCTGTGGGGGAAAATCTTGCATCTTATAAATTCCAAAAAAGTGAACTGTGAGACCATCAACAACTGTTGACCTGTAGGCCTACTTTCTCATCTATATAAAATTTTTATGAGAATAATCTGTACATACATTTGCAAGAATCCTTGATGAAGACATTAATAGGGAACATGCAGACTTTTTATATATTCCACAGTAGACCACATCTATACCATCACACAACTGACTGAAAAATTTAAACAAAAAGGTTTTGATTTAGAAGCAAAACATTGCTTTAAAGATTCTCTTCCAAGAAGGTGTCTCCTATGCATACATCAAAAACATGTCAAATTCCTTGAAAGATATGACAATCCTTGTTCAATAAACCCTCTGATCAATGACATGAAGTAAGGGAGAAATATGCTGTGGTAAGGTATTCAGCACTGTCATGGGAAGAGATCCAGGAAAGATTCCAAGTTGAATAGGAAATCTCTAGATCATGGTCCCTAAGATGTCCTTGTTTGCAGATGATATTATATGATATCAAGCCTTGGAAAACTTTAAAGTCTGCTAGAGAGATTCATAATTACTCAATAAAGTTTGATCTAACCATCCACACAGGAAAAATAAGTGGATGAAGAAAGCTTAATGTTTGGATTATGACCTGAATTTACATGGACATTAGTGATTCCCTATGGGGAGTGAGGTCCCAATAAAGCTATGCTGGAGAAGGAAAAGACTGGAAGAAAGGAGACCAGAGAGGAGACTATTACAGTAGTCCCAATGAAGAAGGCTATAATAAGCGTCTTATTGAAGATGGTGGGCATGTGAATGGAAAGGAAGGTCTAGATGCAAAACATTGCAAGGTAGAATAATGTGACTTAAAAGCTGATTGGATATCCAGTTGGAGGAGGGATATGAAAGAATAAAAAATGACTAAGATTCTGAGCTAGAAGTTACTGGAAGGATTAAAAAAAATAGGCAAGTTGGAAGGAGAGGTAAGGATGAAGAAGAAAATTTATGATTAGTTCACTTTGGGATATATTGGATTTTAATTCATAGTAGCTCATGCATGTAAAGATGTCCAAGTTAGAAATGCAAGACAAGAGCTCAGAGGAGAGCTCAGGTCTGAAAATATATCATCCATATGGGCCATGGTAATGGATTAAATTCAGAAAGGAAAGAGTGTAAAGAGAAGAACAGAGAAGTGAGGACTGTCTTGGGGACATACATCATATTTAAAGGGACTTCAGAGATCACCTATTCCAAATCCCTCATTTGACAGAAAAGGAAACTGAGCCACAAAGATTAAATGACTTGTCCAAGGACATTCAGTAAGTGACAGGGCTAGATTTGAAGTAGAAGGAATACCTCCACAGATATCCCTTCTCCCAGATCATCTCTTACTAGTTCTAAGATACAATGATCCTATCAACTCAGATATGACTGGCCAAACATCTTACTATGAAGTAACCCTGGATTTTCTGTGAGCTTCTTTGGGCAGCCAAACCTGCTGAACAGATACTGGAGTTCAGGTTTACTGATAATATCAAATGCTTTAGGGAAATCAGCAAATTAATTTTAGGGGAATTACTGTAGCTTTCCTTTGTCTTTTCTGTGGAAAGGTCCTGTTTATCATCCTACCTTATGGGTCCCAAAATATGGCATAAAACCACACTACTAGGTATTGCTGTGCATAGAGCAATGTGATATAGTCAGGCACCTGAATCTCAGATTAGTGTTCAGCCAGTGATAGAGAGGAGGGTCTGGTAGGAGTTGATTAACACATACAGCATGCATGTGTTGCATAATAAATGTTTGTTGAATTGGAATATTAGTCACCTTTCAGGTGTTTCCTCTTGAAGGAACATTACATTTTTGTAATACTGCGGCATTTCCCTTTCCAAACATTTTGGTTTGAAGAGAAATTTTTGGGGGGGCAGGATATGAAATCACATGAAATTATTCCCAGATAGAGAAACTCCCTCCAGCAATGCTAGTTGACACCTTCTCTGCTACTAAAACCCAAAGTTGCCTAGGACAGCGGTGTCAGACTCAAGCAGAAACCACGTATCCCTGTGGTCCACATGTTGGCAGTTTAAAAATGTAAGATTATCTATGTTTCTTTGTATTTTTGTTTATTTAGTCAATATTTCCCTATTACATTTTAATCTGATTCAGGCTGCAGCCAGAAGTATTGGGGGCTGAATGCAGTCCAACCTGTTTGACGCCTCTGGCCTAGAGCATCCAACGGTGAAGTGACTCGGGATGAAAGTGATTTAACCAGGGTCACACAGCCAATACATGTCAGTGACAGGACTTGTACCCAGATCTTTCTAGGTTTGAAGCTGTTGCTCCATACTCTTTGACACACGGCCTCTCGCATCTAAGCAAGTTCTGAGGGGGCTGGACAGATTCCAGAGTAGATTTTTTAAAATTAATACTGGCAATCAACAGACCTGCTGGATAGTTTAAATATTCCACTAAGATTACTGTTGACAAGTGGATGATATTAAAATACAACAGCATGAGAGCACTATAATCTCTCTGAACCTCAGTTTCCTCATTTGTAAATTGGAGTTGAATTAGATTGCCCATAAAATTGCATTAAGCTCTAAATATATATTCTTCTGATTCTGTAACTACTATAGAAATATGACCTATTATTATTAAAATGGATACTATTCAATACTCTATGGCACACCCTGAGACCTAAAGCTGAGTTGGAATGAAAAGGAGGCTCTACACGTTATACTTTCTACACTCTTCTCTCTCTCTCTCTCTCTCTCTTCTCTCTCTCTCTCTCTCTCTCTCTCTCTCTCTCTCTCTTCGAACTCATCCTTACAACTGTGTTCTCTGCTCAGAATGATTTAGGATTTGTTCCTTAGATTACAGGCTTGAAATTCTGGGTTTGGGCATTCATTCAAGTTTGTGCCAGCCCGGGCTCTGCTTCCCAAATTAAGAGTCCATTTTATTTTCAGAGCTAAAGTCACCTAGCAGCACACAAATAAGTCTTCTATGAAGGAATTCAGGGCCACTTTTGGTCCTAATAAACTTTACCCAGACCTAAGGTGGGGGAGGGAAAGGGGAAGAAGAGGAGGAGATAAAAGAAGGAGGATGAGAAGAGAAAGAAGGAAGAGAGAGAGAGAGAGAGAGAGAGAGAGAGAGAGAGAGAGAGAGAGAGAGAGAGAGAGAGAAGAGAGAAGAGAGAGAGAGAGAGAGAGAGAAAGAGAGAGAGAGGAGAGAGAGAGAGAGAGAGAGAGAGAGAGAGAGAGAGAGAGAGAAAGATAGGAGGTGAGGTTCTCCTGTACTTAAGCAGATTTCTAAGCAGATCTTCCCTTCTCTGACTAAATACCATAGCAGATATTTATGAAGTATTTATGACCAAGCATTACTTGTAATGTAAGAGATCAAGGATATCATAGTTAACTGAAATCTTTAGATAATCCAAAATCCTATTTGTTCCACAGTTTTTACCATTTTGGGTTGCAGTGAGAGGGCCTTACTGAATGGGGCCAGGAATAGGCAACACAATCCTTTTATATCCAGCTCCTTGCTTGGGTCCAATCTCTCAAGCAACCGTTTTAATCTGAGGGTCCCTTTGAAGCTCTCATAGACATTAACAAGGTATAAAACTAACTAGTGTGGTTTCTTTCCTGCCATATCCTCCAAAGCTTCACCACCAATGGTGAAGCTCCATGTCTATCCTTCTCTCCCCCTCTCCAATGTTACCCCCTTTTAGTTCTTCAGTTCTGGAGCCAAGAAATAACCATCTGCCACTATACCTGGGTGGAGTGTGCCTGTCTAGTTCCTGTGAATCCACTCAATCCATTTCACTTTCCGAACCAAAGTTGGCCACCACTTTTGGGTTATGACTTTCCTATGCTTGTTGTTTTCCTCAACAGAACAGAAGCTCCTTGAGGTCAGGGACTACCTTTGCTTCTGTATAAACTCCCCAGAGCTTGGCACACAGTAAGCACTTAAATGATTTTCCATTCATTCTTCTTTCCGCTAATCCTCTGATACATGTACTTATGGAATGACTAACAGAAAAGCACCAACTGGGAAAGAGACACAAAAATAAACCTGAATGATCCACTTCAGGGATTCAACTCCTGACTGACTTCATTGCTGGCTGGACTGCTGTTATCCCTTCTAAGTGTTTACATTTCCTCCTGCATTCCCCACATGCCTCATGCCTCTTTGTGACCTAACCCCTGAATGGCAGAGGAGCTAGCTGAAGGTAAACTTAGAGCCTCCTCTCAGGGAAGAAGAAGAAAAGGAAGTGAAAACTTCTGAGGAATCCATAAGATACCCACCCTGTTTTCAGCACAAGGACTATGGGTAAAGAGATACAATACGTTTGCCCAGACATCCTCCCTGCAAAGGGGACTCAGTGAAGACAATGAGGAGATGCAGAAGGTTACCATGGGGCCCCATTTGGGAGGACTCAAGGCGGTGTAGGGATGGATGAAGAGAAAGCAGGCACGCTGAGGAAAAATACCCTAAAAGGAAGTAATATGTTGGTCTAAGACCTCATGAGAGAGGTCTCACCTCTCATTTTTATGTCCCTTCTTTTTCAGAGCCAGACTCCTAGAATAAAACGTATTTAGCTTCAACATCTTTACTTTTTCATCTTACAATCCCTTTTCACCCTGGCTTCTTATTCATCCTTCATCTGAAACTGCTCCTCCTAGGATTATCAGCGATCTATTAACTGACAAATCTGTTCTCCATCCTTATTGACCTCTCAGCGGGGTTTGATACTGATTACTTCATTTTCCTACATGCTCTCTCTTCCCTACATTTTCATGTAGGGAATTATCCTGGTTTTCCTCCTGTTTGATCCTTTCTTCACAGTCTTCTTTGCTGGATAATTATCCTTGTTTCATCTCCTATATGTGGGGTTACCTTAGAACTGTGTGTTCTATCTAGGCCTTCTTCTCACTAAGTTTTTTCTTGGTGATTTCATCACCTCCCATCTATTCAACTATCACCTCTATGCAGATGACTCCCAGATCTATCTATCTATCTATCTATCTATCTATCTATCTATCTATCTATCTATCTATCTAATCTATTGCCTTAATTTATCTCCTGAATTCTAGTGCTGTACCACTAACTGTCCATTGAAAAATCTATAACTGAATGCCCAATAGGGAACTCCAATTCAACATGTCTGAAACATAATTCAGTGTCTTTGTTCTCCAAACCCTCTCCTCTTCGTTCAATATTTCTGTAATTTCTCATTACTGTCCTTCTAGTCATTCAGGTTAGAAAACTTAGAGTCACCCTTGAGTAATCTCAACTGTAAATAGGCATAATAATAGCACCTACCTCATAAGGTTGTTAGGATCAGATGAGATAAAATTTGTAAAGCATCAGTGCCTGACACATGGTAGGTGGTTAATAAATGTGTGTTCCATTTTCCTTCCCTTTGATTCTTTCCTCTCCATCACTCCTGTAATCATTTGCCAAGTTTTGTGGATTCTTCTTTTCCACTTATTATAGTCACCACCTTAGTTACAGACCTTCATTCTCCCTCCTACTTTATTGAAATAGCCTCCTATTTTGTCTTCCAGCTTTCAGTTTCTTCCTTCTATCTTTCCTCCATGCTTTCAAAGTAATATTCCTAAGGTCAAATCTCCCTATGTCACTCTTTTGCTCAAGATCTTATGATTCCCTCTTGTTGTTAGAATAACATACAAACTGGTCTTCTGTTTGAGTTTTAAAACCATTCATAGATTAGCTTCTTTCTATCTTTCTAAACTTACTGCTTATTGCTTTCCTTTATGCATCGTCTAGTCCAGCCATATGGAGCTACTTGCTGTTCCTAGAGCCCAACATTCTATTTTCCATCTTTACGCCTTTGCGTAAGCTGCATATACATGCCACACCAACCCCTATATCCATAATGCTCCCCTTTTTTACCTTTGATAAAATCCTCAGGTTCCTCCCAAAGGTCAACTAGAATGCTTCATACAAGAAATCTATGGAAATCAAGGGGTTGTCCACCAACTGAGGTATGGTTGAACAAGTTGTGGTATATGAATGCAATGGAATACTATTGTGCTATGAGAAATGATAAACAGGAAGACCATAGAGAGGCCTGGATGGACTTATATGAACTGATGCCAAGTGAAAAGAGCAGAAGCAGATCATTGTACACAGTAACAGTCCTAGTGTATGAGGAATTTTTCTGGTAGACTTAGCTCTTCACAGCAATGCAAGGACCTAAAATATTCCCAAAGGACTCTCGAGGCAAAATGCCATCCACATCCAGAGAAAGAACTATGGAATTGGAAAACAGAATGAAGCAGAATATTTTCTCTTGTGTTATGTTTTATTTTGCTTGGATTTTTCTCATGATTTCTCCCATTCATTTTAATTCTTCCACATAACATGACTAATGTGAAAATGTGTTTAATAAGAATGTATGTGTAGAACCCATATAAGATTGCATGCTGTCTCGGGAAGGGGGAGGCAGAAAGGGAGGGGGAGAAAATCTAAGACTTATGGAAGTGTTTATACAAAACTGAGAACAAATTTAAAACAAATAAATAAATTAAAACAGAAAAAAATAAATCTATCCTGATTTCCCTCCCTATACACCCAATAAATCTCTACTTGCTAATACCCTCCCTTAGAAATTACTTTCTATATATTTTACATTTAATTTCATTTGTATGTATTATTTTCCCCCAATAGAATTTAAGATGATTTAAGACATAGACATTTTGTCTGTCTTTGTATTTCTAAAGCCTAGCACAATTCATGTGAATTGTGATTTTGAGACCATGGTATTACAAAGTTGTAAGAAGAAGCAGCATAACATAATGGAAAGGATATTGAATAAATTGGCAGCCCCAGTTTTGAGTCTCTACTATACTAGATACTGTGTGACCTTTAGTTTTACTTCTCTGGGCCTCAGTTTCCTCAACTGTAAAATAAGAAAGTTGGAGCTTATTATTCTTCAATATCTCTTCCTATGCTAACCATCTATGAATTCATTTGAGTAGGAGCCCAACTCTTGCTTTGAGGTCAGAGAAAACATCTTCTGTTCATCGTTACTGATAATAACTACACCCATCCATGGCTTTGAATTTTAATAAAAATGATAATCAGTGGAGCAAAATACTCACATTGTGAATAGTGGGGTATATCTCAAGTAGCTGAAGACTTCTCCTTTCCCAGGAAGCCTTGTTGAGGTGCTAGGAACCAAAAAACTCAGATCTTTTGGAGATCCCCAGTAGTTAAAAAAAATTCAAGTAGCCACAGGTGATAATTGACATAAACATGTTGGTTTAATTGCTGAGGCTGAGCTTTCTCCCTTTTACAATCTATGCATACTGTGCATTCATTATTATAGCTAAAAGATAAACCTACTGCAACAGGGGATCTTATGATTCATTAGGAAGAACTGTGCCTGGTAAAGTAAATGTTTTTAAACTGAGCTGTGGGGATCCTGTTTGAATAAGTGTTGAACAGGAATAACATCAATTCTGGATAGCATTATACCACAGCCCTGACAATAACCTTTACTTTCTGGATTTAAGACAGCTCAATGTAAAAACCAGCCAACAACTCACCTCAGGGGTTCTCTTCACAGCAACAGATGTTCTGGGAAAGCCATCATAGCTGTGGAAAGAATTTGAAATTGTTTTTTATTGAATCTTGAATTCTATATTCTTGAATATTCTATAATCTTGAATTCTATTGAAATTTAATCTAGGGAGGAGGTCAGTTATTAAAAGATAGGTCTCACAGATGCCAAAATATTTATAGAAACACTTTTTGTGATAGCAAAGAACTAGAAACAAATTAGATATATCTGTCCATTGGGGAACAGTTAAATAAATTGTGGTAGATGATTATAAGTGAATATCACAGTACTGTAAGAAATGATGACTGTGAAGAATGGAGAGGAATGGGAAGATGTACAAACTGATGCAAAGGGAAGTAAGTATATCTAGGGAAACAATATACAAAATGACTACAACCATGTCAATGGGAAGAACCATAAAAACTCCATTGCCCCCCAAAGTGACAACTATAGAATTATAAAGATCAAACTTGTCCTCAAAGAAGACATAATGAAAATGCAGCTCCCTTCTTTCTTGCAGAAATAAGGGACTTTGCATAGGATGTTGGACTTGTTTGATATGTTAATTTTGCTCTCTCTATTTTAAAAAAGTGCTTTTCTTTTTATTTTGAGACTATTTCACCCAGGCTGACAGTACAACAGTCATTCAGGGGTCAGCCCCACTGTTAATTGACATGGAAACTATGAACTGTTCTGTTTTCAGACTGGGTTGGTTTGCCTCTCCTTAGATAGCCAGGTGGTCTCAACCTCCCAGGGGCTCACCTGACTTAGTACAGGCACCCAATCAGCTTAAGTCCTCCTGCAGCTCAGAACTCCTAAACTCAAACAATCAACTTGCTTCAGTCAGGGATGGGGAACCTGCAGCTTCAAGGTCACATGTGGCCTTCTAGGTCCTTGGGTGCGACCTTTTGACTGAGTCCAAGTTCTACAGAATAGATCCTTTTATTAAGAGATTTGTTCTATGAAGTTTGGATTCAGTCAAATGACCCCACTTGAGGACCTAGAGGGCCACATGTTGCCTCGAGACCCCAGGTTCCCCATCCCTGAGGACCCCATGTGGGTAAGCCACACTCAGATTTTTTATTTTTTGTTATAAGAGAAGACTCTCTGATAGAGGGAGAGGAGAGGGTTATATTAAGTAACTAAGGTAATATAAAAATGAAAGATACCAATTAAAATTTATTTCAAAGGATTAACAAGAAGCAAAATAGCATTTCATCTGCCTTCATAGATAGAAAAAATATTTTCCTAGAAGTTGTTTTCTAGTAAGATATTACGCAATTTAGTACATTACAAAATTAATAGTGATACTGATAATAATGAGAATTTATATAGGTGCCAGGCACTGTGCTAAGAATTTGTGGACCTTAGTTAAAATAATTTATAAATATTTTCTCATTTGATCCTCACAACAACCTTGGGAGGTAAGTATTTTATTGTCCCTATCTGTAGTTGAGAAAGCTGGAGCAAACAGGTTAAATGACTTGCCCAGGGTCACACAACTAGTAAGTATCTGAGATTGGTTTTCAAATCAGTCTTCCCAAATTCAGGCTCTGCATTCTACCTGCCTAGTATATGGCTTGAAAAAAACACACAACAAAATTAAAACATTTTGGACAGTTTCTTTATAGTTACTTAGAATGGATAAGATGGATGGTTATCAAGTATGTAGTAAAGAATGAGTGCATCATAAAAAGCTGGTCTGACTCTATCAAGATCAAGCCAAGAAGAATCCTTCTTTGACTGGGTTACTATACTGGCAGATAAGGGGAAATGGTGTAGATAAAATTTACCTATATTTGAGTGAAGCATTTGACAAAGTTTCTCATGATATTCTTTTGGACAAGATGGAGAGATGTGATCTAGATGACAGAACAATTTTGTCCTCTGGGGACCACAGATAATAAAGAGGATTCAAAACTTCTCGAATGACTCATTTCAAAGGCTAAACATCAAAGGTGGGAAGGAGGTTTCCAGAAGAGTGTCTCAGGGATCTGTGCTTAGAGCTGTGCTGTGTAACATTTTCATCAGTGATGTGAGTAAAGCTTGCTTATTAGACTTTTCAGATGACAAAAAGCTGGAAAAGACAGTTAACATTAGTTGAGAGGATTCAAAAAGATCTTGACAGGCTCAAATCTAGCAAGAAATTTAACAAGGATAAATGTAAAGTTCTACACTTGAGTTAGTCAATTTCACAAGTACAAGATGGCTAGACGGTATTTTGAAAAAGATCTTTGGGTGTTAGTGGTAGCAAACTCAATATGAGTCAACAACGGAGTTGTTTTGTTGTGAACTAGATCTGTGATTTCATTGGTATGGGGAACTCCTGACAAGCAAACCTGTCTACCAGGGCAGATTGGCACCTGCTCTGCCACTTGTAGTCTTAGATGGTTGCCTGGGGCACTGAAAGGTTAGATGACACGTCCAATGGGGATATGAGACAAGCATGGCTTATTGGGTGGACTGATAGACTTTGGGTCAGGAAGACATGACTTAAAATGCAGTCTCAGACACTTAAAAGCCGTGTGGCCCTGAGCAATAACCTCTCTAGGTCTCAGTTTCCTCGTATATAAAAATGAGGGGGTTGAAGTAGATGACCTACAAGGTCAATTCTTTTAGCTCTAAGTCTATGACCCTATGATGGTTGTCCTCTAATAATCTGTGGCTTGTGGAAGAGTGATTAGATTTATTTTGGTGGTCAGAAGGACAAAACTAGGAGCGAAGAGGGGAAGTTACTAATAAGCGAATTAAGGTGGGATGTAATTTCTTAAAAATTAAAGTTATTCAAAAGTGGAGTGGGCTTCCTTGGAGGATAGAGGACTCCCCATCATTGGAGGTCTTTAAGCAAATAAAAATTTGCTTCTTATGAGAAGGAATTTTTCATTCTTTATATTTGTGTCTCCAGCACTTACCGTACATATAGCCTGACATAATAGGCAATTAATAGACTCTAACTGATTGATTAATTGATAACCATTTTCAAGTATGTGTGGAGAATTTCCTTTTCAGGTATGGAGCTGGGTTAGATGGGTTTAGTGGTCTCTTTCACTTCCCAGATTCTGGGATTCTGAATGACAAGTGTCAGAACCACATCACCAGCCACCAAACCACAAGCATTGACCAAGTCTATGACCTGAGGTTTTTAATTTTAAAACTCCTGTTATTTTTTATGTAACCGAGCTAGAGTAGTCACTGTTTAACTCAATTTTATAGAGTTCAAATTCAAAAGCATAAGTAGACTGAATACTGTGGTTTCTTACTGTTACTCTCTTTGAAATGCTAGTGATGTTAACTATACCTAGAATTCCTATGCTGCCTTTATGCTCATTAATTTGTGTACTCATTCAATAGTCACAAGGCCTTGAGTCAGAATGCTCGAGTCCAGTCTTGGCTTTGCTCTTTACTAGCTATGTGACCTTGGGGAGGTTACTTCACCTCTCTTGACCTCTAGTTTCCTAATCTATAAAATAAGGGTTTTGGAGCAGATTAATCTCTAGGGCTCCTTTCATTCCTAAATCTCTGATTGTATTTACTGAGTACTTACTGAATATGAGACACAACATGCTAGGTATGGTGAGGAGTGAAAAAACAAAATGAAACCTGGTCCCTTTCTAAAGAGAATTGCAATCTAAGAGGAGGGATAAGATGAACATATAGATAATTTACAATCTAAAGTAGAATCTGTAAAGTGCCATAATGGTGATATAGACAATGGATTATAGGATTTTAGGGAAGAAAGAGGTCACTTCTAACTGAAAGTAATAAGGAAAGGAACAGATGAAGCAGCATTAGGATAGAATATTGAAAAACTCCACAATCAGTCAGTAAACATTTGTTCTGGTGGTTGGTGATATCCAATTCTTTATGACCCCATTGGGGTTTTCTTGGCAAAGATATTGGAGTTGTTTTCCATTTCCTTCTCCAGCTCATTTTACAGATGGAAAACTAAGGCAAACAGGCTTAAATGACTTGCCCAGGGTCACACCGCTACTAAGTATCTGAGGTCAGATTTGAACTTAGGTATTCCTGACTCCAGGCCAACCATTCTATTCACTGTGCCACCTAGTTGCCCCAAACATATATTAAGCAAGTGCTAAAGATACAAATAAGAAAAAGGAATAACAATTGTCCCCCTCCCCCAAGGAGTTTACAATCTAATGCCAAAGATAAAGGAAACTGAGAAGGGGGCAAGTATATTGGGCAGTGGTAGAAGGGACTAAAACAGGAGAAGAATAAAGGGGATGAAGAATTGTAGGGAGCTATCAAAGTCAGGAGCTCAGGAGCTGTTGTTACCATCTGGATCCCCCAGTGTTTGAGGATCCAAAAGTAGAGGTCAGGCCGTTGAAAGACAGACCCAGAGGCTCTGGTGAAGGCCTTGTCTTGTCCTGGGCAACGTGAATTCCTTCCTCCTATTAGTTCAGGACTTTGCTGGAATGAGCATGTTCCAATGGAGTTACAGGAAGGCCTCCGTGAACGCTTTGCTCACTCAGGCACAAATATTTGTGACCTTATCCTGAAGCATCAAAGTTCAGGCACCATAGTGCTGGGATGTGACACAAGCCTACGGTGAAGGCGCTGGGATAGGCTCTGATGATACTGCCATACACTCAGGTGATCGATTTGGAGTGTGAGGTGGAAGAGAATGCTGAGAATAAGCTTCAGGGAATTGTTATTTTTATGTTGTTATATTAGATCACACAATAGTATCAGTAGTGGGTCATATGAAGATCATTCTGGAACTGGAACATTCCAGAATGTAGATGGTGAGAGAAATGAGTATTTTTCTCTTATATTAACAGTTGATTATTAGTTAAGGTTTTCCCTTTCTCTTTCCTTATTCAGAAACCAACCCACTTAGATTAGTTAGCCAGACTCTGAAGGACCTTGCTAATAGATTAGATTGCCCAAATCCTCAGGGTACATGCTTTTCCATCTTGTCAAGGAGGTGTACAACTAGAAGACCTTACAAACAGAATCCAATGTAGGCAAGATGGTGCCCTTAGGAAACAAACCCCTGTTCTTGGGACCTTCCATTAGAATTTAGAGCAACCCATTTTATGAAGGGGAAAACTAGCTAAAGTAGTCCAAATAGAGATGGATTTTTTTTGTTCCGATTGCTGGAAGCAGCTGAGTCTCATGATTGGGTCAAGTTCTCAGCAGAAGGAGCTGAAGACAGTTTACCTATGTCCTCATTAACATGCTCACCTTCTCATTGATTGTTAACCAATCAGAGTTGATTTCCATCCTCAAGTACGCCTCCTTTCCCAAAGGCTTTTTAAACATCCAATGTTCTCCAGGCATCTTTGGCTTATGAGTCAAAGATCATAATTTTAATAAATATTTGCTAGCTCTAATGAATAAATTGATCTTAATTACCCAGAAATTATGTCTCTCAGACTTTTCCTTTGTGGAAAATTATTAAATTAAATTAAAGGTGGAAACAAATGGAATAAAAATGAACCCTCCCTCTGTGAGGAGGTTGAGACAGTTTCCTTCAGCCCCACCATGATGAATGGAAGAAAAAAACAGCTATGGAATACTTTTCAGCTTCATAGCATTCAAGTTACTCTGCTGCCCTGGAAGTAACCAGCCCTTGTGGGCAGTATGCAATACCACCTAGTGTCTGTTTTAACCTGATCATGGGCTTCCACACATGCAGAGAATGAATAGATGCAGCTGAAACCAGTTCAGGAGGTTAGGTGAAGGGAGCTCTAGCCCCTTTCAAAGCTAGATTAGCATAGCTTAAACACAAACAAATGTCCCCAAGTGCAATAAACTGTGATAGTCCTTTGGTGCTACAGGGACCTTCCAGGTTTGATTACATAGATCTCCTTTGATTTATCTAGTTTCCAGTTTTACTTAATTATCAACCAGTCAGTTACTTACTTGGCCTTTAGCTCTGTCTGCCTTCAGATCCCCTTGTTGCCCCATTGCTTCACTCTGATATGAGGGTGTCCCCTTTGCCTCAGGCTCTTTTAGACTGTTTTGACTGACCTGTTGCCAACCTCTTCTCTTTGGCAGAGAATTGGCTCCCACCCTTCCCCTACTTAACAAGGGTTCCTCACCCACAGTACCACACCCCTGAGGAGTGTTAGATGCCCAATACTGCATGCTGTGCCCTCACCCCACCCTTTGCTATGTTCTTGAACTGGGTCAGGCTAGGCAGAACTATAAATGTAAAGAGCATCACCAGCACAGGCCTGCCTGAGATAACATGAATAACAAGACTTATTCGCTCACCAAGGTTGGGACCTCAATACATCCTCATCACCACCCTGACCCTCCCATAATGCTTATGACCGAATTGCAGTGTTCATGTCTAGGGCCCAATTTCCTGAGGGGCGCCTTTATTTTTCTTTGTTAGAACCAAAGATAAGGGCACTCCAGGGGTTCGCTGAAACCAACCCCAGCAAGAATTCAACTGCCACCTACATCGCCCCCTGGACTTCTTAGGACAGAGAACTGTAACGATGTACCAGATAGAAGGAGGCAGTGTGATAGTGTAGCTACAGAGCTAGCCTCAGAGTAAAGAAGGTAGCTAGGTGGTGAAGTGAATAGAGTACAGGCCCTGAGGTCAGGAGGGTGTGAATTCAAATCCAGTCTCAGATACTTGACCCTTACTGGCTTGTGTGACTCTGCAGGAAGGTACTTAACCTCTATTGCTATGAAAAAACAAACAAAAAAAGAAAATCTAGACTCAAGGCCCACTTTTAACCCATTCTAAATATGTCACCCTGGATAAGTCATTTATCTTCTTACAGTCTCAAGCTGTTTTACAATATTATACGTTCTAGAGCAAGTTCCACTTTCAATTGGCACAGGGAATTTCCATAACCGATGAATTCACAGCTATAGCCCCTCTACCCTTAATGATTAAACTTCCTTTAGGATAATTATCACCTATAACCTATTGATTCATCAGCTAGACAGAGTGATATCAAACTCAAATAGAAATGGGGGCCACAAAATAAGGATGCTTATTTATAAGCATCCTTGAGGGTTACGTATTGACTTAGAAAACCACATATTAATATTGTGCATGGTTTTTTTGTTTTTATTTTTTTGTTAAATATTTCCCAATTACATTTTAGTCTCGTTTAGGCTGGAATTGGGAATGTTGTGGGCTGCATCCTTGGTCACGTATTTGACACCTTTGAACTAGATCAGGGTGGGGAACCTAGGGCTAGATCACCCTCTAGCTCCTCAAGTGTAGCCATTTGACTGAATCCAAACTTCACAGAACTTGAACTCGGTCAAAAGGTTGTACCTAAGGAGTAGAAGACCACCACAGGTTCCCCACCCCCGAACTAGACCGACTCTGGGGGAGAGAAAGGTGTGCTATGATTTATACTAAGTTGGCCCTCCAAGGAGTATGCAACCTGGTTCATAAACAGAGGAAGGATGAATGGAAGGCCACATTTTGAACCAGGTATAGCCATTATGAATGATTTTATCTAGGCCTTCTGATGTCCTCAATGCAGTATTGCAGTAATTTATGCATAGCATCATTGTCTACTTGATAATTTTTAAAAGCACTTTTGGACCAGACTTGGGATTTTACCATTATGCAGAACTCTCAGTGAAAAAATTCCTGTTTCCAAAGCAGATCTGCACCTGCTCTGTGACTTATACTCACGGAGAGGTGTCTGGCTCGGAGGTGCCAAATATACAGCTGGCAGGCTTTATCCTGTGGGCCACATGCCAGAATGCAGTCTAAAACAGGTAAAAATGTAATTGTGAAATATTTAACAAAATAAATCAAAATGTAATAGAGCACAGATAATTTTAATATAGATTTTTATTAAATAGTATGTGATCACAGGGATCTTTATATATGGTTGAGTGACCCATTTCTATTTAAGTTGGGCACCACTGGTCTGGAGCACTGAAAGGTTTAATGATTTATTTAGGGCCATACAACCAGTATGGGACTTGAATCCAGGTTATCTTGTTTCTGAGACTGGCTCTTTCTGCACTCTACCATGCTATTACTTACTTGATGATATTCTCTGTATATTCTCAAGAACTTGCCCAACAGGCTAGGGTGGTAGTACATGCTTTTAATCCCTGCTACCAGGGAGACAGAAGCTGGTGGATTTCTTGAGCTTGGGAATTCCAAGCTGCAATATGTTATGTCAATTTGGTATCTCTACCAACTAAGTCCAACACCAATAAAGAGGGGCAAACTGGCCCAGGTTGGACACTGAGTAGGTCAAAGTTCCCTTTCCAATAAACAATAGGGTCTGACCAATGAATCAGCCCCTGCAGTTTCAGCCTGGACAAGGAAGAAAAATCCAGTTTAAAAAAAATTGGCTCAAATACAATATTAGCCTCAGTTGGGGAGGCAGGACAGTTGAGTTAGAAGGCATTGGCAGCTAGTTGCTAATAGCCCTAATGAGGGTATCAGTTTCTTTTACAAAGAGAATGCCTGTAGGCAACACTTAAAAACTAGACAGAAGTCCAAGCCTCTGGGTTGGTATTCTGAACTAGCCTTTTAATTGTAACTGTACAGCTGACTGTACTGATAGGAATGAATGCAAAAGAGCTAGGCCAAACCTCTATTTCTCCACTTGTGCCCTCTTAAGTTATATGTATCAGGGGAAAAGTCTTGTGCCTTAGCTAGTGGGCATACCACCTGAGGCTTAGGCATCAAGTGCCCTGAAGAGCTGGATCATGATAAATCTAGGGTCACAAGGTTAGCAAAAGCAGGGACCTTGACAACAGCTTGCTATCCCTTCCCTAGTCACTCCAGCATGGCTTTGTCAGAAGTCAGAGGACACTGGCACTCAGTGATCTTGACTTCAAGGGATCTTGAAAACAGCACCAATCTAGAAAGTCCTAAAACTCAATCAGCAAGCACATGGCAGGCATCATATCAAGTGTTTGGGGTACAAAGACAGAAGTACCTGCCCTAACTTGGGAAGAAAACATGTACACATATAAGTACAAACAAGATAGATTCATGATGATTTTATAGAGAAAGTATTAGGAGCTGAGGGGATCAGGAAAGGCTTTGTGTAGAAGGCATCTAGGCTGAGCCTTGAAGGGAATCAGAAATGCAAGGGGCAGAGGCAGTGGAGTATAGTCTAGGCATGATGGACAGCCAATGCCAAGGCATAAGAAGGGAAATGGGGCACCTATGTGAGTAATGGGAAGAAGGCCAGTTTGATTAGACCATAATGTATATGAAGAGGAATAAAAATGTACAATTAGACTGGAAAGGTAGGATGGTAGTTAGGTTGGAAGGACTTTAAATGCCAAACAGAGGAATTTATATTTGATCCTGGATACATAGGAAGCCACTGGAGATTACTGAGTGGCATGGCCAGATATACAGTTTAGAAATATTACTTAGCAAGTTGTGTAGAAGATGGACTGGAGTTGAGATATACTAGGCAAGAAAGATAATTAGGAAACCATTTCAAGTGTTCATGTGAGAATTGATGAGGGCCTGATCTAGGCTAGTGGCTATGCAAGGGGAGATAGGGATGATCAAATGCAATAATTATGGAAACAAAGATGTGGCAACTGATTACATATGTAAAGTGAGTGAAAATGAGGAGTTGAGGATGACCCTGAAGTGGCAAATTTGGGTGACTAGAAGGATGGCACACTCACAAGTAATGAGGAAATTTGGGTTTGGGAAGGGAAAGATGGTATTCTATTTTGGACTTAAGTTTGAGAATGATACATGAAGAATAACTATAAATTTGATTGTGAGGAGGTTGAGTTTTGAGGTCATTCACTCTTCCACCCCTGAAAAATTAAGGGGTAGTATGGTACCACAGGAAAAGTGCAGGATGTGGAGCCAGAGAACCTAGGTTCAAATCTCAGCCTTGTCACTTACCACTTATATGACCTTGAGAAAGTAATTTCATCTTCTTGGGTCTCAGTTTCCTTACTTATAAAATGAAGGAATCAAACTCAATGACTTTTAAGGTCTGTCCTAGTTCTAAATCTATGATCTGATTAATTCATCAAGAAAAGTAGTTTTCATGCTAATTGTCCTTCACAGTATTATCTCCAAGGGGCTCGTACTAAGGCACCATTTGCACAGACCATGACAGTTTGGAACACTTCTACATAACCCACCACTCAACTGGTACCACATGTACTGGCTACTTTTTTTCTTCTTTCAATATGAATATTGTGTACATTCTTAGGACACAGAACTAATGATCCTATAATATGTAATGGGGTATAATGAAGTCAACAGACTCTGGAAGGCTGTACTTTCACCCAACCTTTCTCTACATGTTCCTGGCCTCATAGAAACCACTAACCACACCCTAGAAATGTTGCTGTGACTTCGTGCCAACTAGGCTTCATGACTCTCATACCCAGACTCTAAAAGTTAATGCCATTCATAGCCTCTCTGAGGTTATAAGGTCCAATTCCTACCAAAAGCACAAATTCTTTCCATGACCTACCTAATAAATGTTCAACCAACATCTTCCTGAATACCTTAAGTGAGATGGAACTTGCTACTTCATGAAGCAGACCATTCCATTTTTGGCCAGCTCTAATTGTTAGGAGCATTTTCATTTTATGGAGACAACCTCTGCCTCCCCATCAAGGCAACTTACCCAGGTCATAAGGCTCATAAGCCCTGTAGCCAATTATCTCAATAAATATAACACTGCCCAGGAATACACTATCAGAGCAAGCTGCTTGATTCACCACGAAGCCTTGACACCGCTTCCAGCTCGTACCACTTCCCAATCTCTGACTTTTTAGCTTTGTATGTAGTTTCTGTTTTCTCCCTTGCAATTTATATATCATGCCATAATTCTCTCTGCTTTCTGACTCAGACTGACTTAGATAACACCCTTCAGTTCTTGACTGAATTGTGACTTTCTGCTTGCACTGGGCCTTGCTAGTCTGGACTGGAGAACTAGAAGGAATGACTCTGAGTCCTTAGAAATCCTAAACTTACCTTGGTCAGCTTCTTTGAACCATTAGCAAATCTAACAAAGCTTAGCCAGCTGTCACCAAGGCAGAGAGACATCCTGAATTGTCCCACCCATAAAGCTACCCCACCCTACCTGCTGCAGGCTCCGTCCCTGCAAAAGAAAGCTGAGAATTGTACATGAAAAGCTCCAGAACAAAGCACTGTTCTTGTGATAAGTGGCATGAAAAGAGTACCACCGAAACAGTCTAAGAGTTCAGAGGGAGAGACCATTTCTGCTAAGAGTATCAAGGAGGAGTTAACTGAGGAGAAGTAGAACAAATAGAATTTTCATGTTCAGGGATTGGAGTGGAGGGGCATTTCAGATAAGAAGGAAGGAAACAAATTATTTGTTACCTGTACTAGGGACTGTGCTTTACAAATACTATCTCATGTGATCCTCAAAACAACCCTGAGTAGTAGGTACTATTATTAGTTTTACAGTTGAGGAAACTGAGGCAAACCGAGATTAAGTGACTTGCCCAAGGTCACAAAGCCAGTAAATGTCTAAGAAGGATTTAAACTCAGGCCTTCCTGACTTTAGGTTCTATCCAGTGCATCACCTGGTTTCCCCCAGCTGGATAGCTGAGGAAAATCACAAAGAGACAGGAATGGCAACTAGTCCACTTTGGTTAGGAGAGTATCAGGAACTATGGATAAAAGGTAGACAGTGGAGCTGTGCTGCAGGAACAGTGCTCTAGAAATGACAGTGGGGACCAAACAGATGGTAGGAGACATTCTGTTTGACTTAACTATACCTTGGAGCCTTTATATTATGAATAAATGAAAGAATGAAAAAGAATTTATTAAGCATTTAATATTAGGCAGGCACTGTGCTAAGTGCTGTGATACCCTATAATAACAACTCATCTTTATACAGTCATTTAAAGTTTACTTTCCTCCTAGTGATTCAGTAGTCAGTCAAAAAGCATTTATTATTTACTATATGCCACGCATATAATAATACAAAGAAAACACGCCCCTCAAGAAATTCTTTCTAATGGTGGAGACAACATGCAAAAAATTAGACAAATAAGATACATACAGGGCAGATGGAAAAAAATAGAACAGGGAAGGCATAAGCACTGTGTGTGTATGTGTGTGTGTGTGTGTGTGGTATGTGGCAGTAGGGAGACAAGGAAAGATCTTCTGCAGAAAGTAGGATTCAAGGTGAGTTTTGAATGAAGCCTAGGAAGGTAGGAAGCAGAGGGAAGGAGAGAGAGCGTGCTAGGCATGGGCCAGCCAGTGGAAAGCGTGGAGAATCATGTGTGAGGAGGAGTAAGCCAGGAGATCACAGAGTAACACACCCAGAGACTAGAAAGGTAGGAAGGACCCAGGTTGTAAAAGGTTTTAAATATTTGAATATTAAATATTTCATCCTAGAGGAAGTAGGGAACCATTAGAATTTATTGAATAGCAGGAGTGGGGGTGGGGGTGGGATGGGGTAGGAGGGGGACATGGTCAGACTTGATGTTTAGGGAATCACTTTGGCAGCCTAGGAGAGGATGGTTTGGAGACAAGAGGGAGAGAGGGAGGTCAGCTGTAAAACTGTTGCAAAGGCCACAGCTGAAATGATGAGGGTCTATACCAGGACAGCAGCTGTGTAAGTGGATAGGAGGGGTTCTGTATGGGAGATGCTGTGAAGGTGAAAATGACAAGCCTTGACAACAGATTAGACATGTGGGGTGAGTGAGAGGAGGGAATATTTAGATCTGGGAATCACCTGGGTAGAGATGATCATTAAACGCCTGAGAGCTGATAAGATCACCAATCAAGAAATTACAGAGGGAAAAGAGCATGGGGTCTACAAGAAAGCCTTGGAATAGCCACCATTAGTGGGGTTATGTGGATGAAGATCCAGCAAAGGAGGCTGAGTCAGAAGTAGTCAGGGAGAAGGGCCAGGAGAAAGCAACATCATGAAAACCTATAGAGAAGAGAATATGGAGAAGAAGAGGACACTCTACAGAGCCAAGAGAGGTCATGAAGGATGAGGATTGGGAGGACATGAGATTAAGAGATCATTACTAACTCTGGAGAAAGGAGTTTCAGTTGCAGGAATGAGCTCAAAAGCCAGACTGAAGCTGTTTTAGAAGCAAATGAGAGAAGAAATGGAGGCACTAAGTGTAGATGGCTTTCTCAAGGATTTTAGCTGAGAAAGGAGAGCTATGTCAGATCAAGTAAGAGTTTTTTAAGAATAAGGGTGAGGGGGAGACATGGGTATGTTTGTAGGCAGCAGAGAAGGAGCCAGTCCATTGGGAAAGATTAAAGATTAATGAGAATGAGGATGATAGAAGGGGCAATCTGCTTGAGAAGATGAGAAGGTATTGGATCAAGGGTGTATTGGATCAGGGTCTTGAGAAGAAGAGCCACTTTTAAGAGATGACTTTTAAGAGAAAGAGTTTTGGGGCATAGTGGGGGAAGATGTCTGAGTGACATGAGGAGGAGGAGGGAAGACGAAGGAGCTTTTGCTAAATGGCCTCATTCTTTTTTTCAGTGAAGCATAAGGGGAGGTCTTGAGAGAGCATTATGGAGTGGGGGATTGAGGAAGGATGAAAAGGTTTTGTTTAACCTCTGTTGTGAGTGAGAATCAATTAGGGAGGTGTAAAAGGTTTGCCTTGCTGTGATGAGCACCCAGTTGATATTATTTAGCATACATTCACAGGCAAGTAGTGAAAATATTATTATCCCTATTTTACAGATGAAAAAACTGGGAATCAGAGAGCTTAAGTGACTAGTCCATGTGATCACTATGATGATAGCAGGGATCCAAATTCAAATATCTGGACTCCAGGTCCAGCACTTTCATTATGCTGCGTTCCTTATATCTCTTCCATGTATAAGAGGACATCAGAGCTGGGACAAAGATCAGCTCCAAGGAAAAATGCTGCTTCTTTCTCAGTGTGACTGATTCTTTTTATTGCCTGTGCACAGGGACTTCCAATACGTTCCAAGGAGAGAAGTAGAGAATAGGGAGGGGAGTCGGGGCACTCTGAGAGAAGTAAAAAGAGATTTCAAGATCTTTTCTCTTCCCAGATAAAGAATGGAGATGTGAATGATTTCTAGCCTTTTCCTCTTCTTTTTTAATGATGTGACTATGGCTTTTAAAGCCATAGTTTATTTTCCCTATAATCTAAGAACATTAACATAAAAAATGCTAAGGAAGCCATATAGCCCTGTTGGAACATCAGTCTCCTCCCTGTCAAATAGGATTGTTGTGAAGTTCAAAGGACAAACCACTTTTCAAACCCTAAAACAGTATCACCCTCATAACCATCATCACCACCACCATCATCATCATTGTCAATATCAAACAGAGAGTAAGGCAGCACAGTGCAATATATCAAGCACAGAGGCCCTTGGTTCAAATCCTTCCTTGATATTCACTATGTGTATGACCATACACAAGTTCCTTATCTTCTGGTGTGGGAGAAAGAGTTCCAGATTTAGAGTAAGAGGCCTTGAGTATGAATGCCAGTTCTATGACTTACCCTGTGTACGACCTTGGGCAAAGTCCCTTCTCTTTGGGCCTGAAGTGTCCTCATTTATAAAATGAGAGTTAGGTTAAATGGCCTCTAAATTCTTTCCAGCTCTAAGTCTATGATTTTGCAATCCCTGGGCTTTGGCTTCTTCAGCTGTAAAATGAAGGGATGGGGAATCTGCAGCTTTGTGGCCTTCTAAATCCTTCAGTGAAGCCTTTTGACTGAATGCAAATTTTACAGTTCTGTAAACTGTACAAAAGGTTATACTTAAGGATTTAGAAGGTCACAGGTTCCCCAAGCCTGGGTTGGACTATATAATCTCTCATTTCCCTTCCCATTCTAAAGCAATGATCCTATTAAAACAGCTTTGCGTAGGCTGCACTAAATTCAACATCCATCTAATTTACCTGGGCTGAGAAAACTTGGTGAAAGCAAGCTAAGTGAAATGTAGACAGAATGTATTTTCTTTTCTCTGGAATCCAAGAACTAATAATATATGGGTAAAGTTTAGTGGATTAAGTATAGGATTAAAAATAACAATGAGATAATTTCAGGGGGGAGCACATGAAACAAAGAAGAGAAGTTTTGACCCTTGTGCAAACAAGCATATTCCCTAACCACTCTCTGTGTTGACCTGCAAATATTGGGACATCAAAGTCACGGACAACCATGCTGGAGATGATTTCTGTAACCCTGGAAGGGTAATAAGAGCTCATGGATGTTAATGAGGCAGCAGTCTCTGGAAAAATGATACTTTTAACCAGCTCTTTGAATTAACAAACAGTTGGAGGAAGGAAGGAAAAAAGACATTTTTGTGCTAGTCTAGTCCAGGGTGGGTAGAATGGTTTCTTGGTTTGGGGGAATTGGTGCTTTTTTCTTGCAAGGCAATTTTACAAAAAATCCTCTGCTGTACTTTGTTCATTTATTTCTCAGGAGCCTGGCAAGTAATAATGTGGCATATTTTCCTCTGCTTCAGCAAGTATAAACCTGACTGTTGCCTTGTTCAGGGTGACTGTTTTCCTGAGTGCTTTAGTAATTCTTCCCAATGTGCTGCGAGGCAGGGAAGACCTCCTCTACTGGATTTTACAGTTTGTAGGTTGAGATTAATGACCAGAATGACTAAGAAAAGGCAGGTTTAGTTCAAGTTTTGAGTGATCCACAGGGCTGGTGATGCATGGTTCACATTATCCAATATGGTATAAAAGAACTTGAGAGAGGGAGCTCTTTCCAGATGTATATCCATTTAAGCCACATTCATATATTTAAAAAACACAAGGTGAGTATGTGGGAGTGCTCATGGATTGCTCATCTATATCTTAGCACGTGAGTTTTAAGGGACTGGAAGCATGGCTTCTCTAAATGTGTGTCCAGTGCATTATTAAAATCAACAAATACCTATTAATGATGAGTCAGTTCGACAAGCATTCATCAAGTACCTACTGTGTGCAAACTACTGGGCTAAGATAAATGAAGCAAACATTCCTACTCATCTTTTGAAAATGATATGCATTTAAAAGAAGACTTTTTTAATGATTAAAATTTAAAGTTTAAAAAATATATACTTAAATGACTCCATTTGACCAGGTTTTCTCTAGCTAACAATTAATGATATTTGTTTTTCTTTTCATGCATGAATAGCTATCTACACTGATGCAATAATCACAACTTTGGTTGAAAAATGCAAACTATTTTTCATTGATTGAAGTTACACAGAGCTAAAAGTCCATGCAGCTTATATGAAAGGTGGCTGCCAGACTAGGAAGTTACAAGTCTTTTGTACACCCCATGTATATTACATGGATTGCAGATGATAAGAGACAATCAGAGATTTTTAAACTTTTCAGATTCACATTTTCTGAAACAACCTGAAAACACTTGTACAGATCAATGTGATGAGCTACAGGTTTTCTTAAACCTTGACCCCAGTTTTCCTCATCTTGGATTATTCTATTTTCTATAAAAGTAACTAATAAAAATCATCTAAAATCCAGTCACATGCAAAAAACTTGCCCTGTGTCACATATAAAAACTTCCTTTTTCTCTCTAAAAGAAACATTTCTTTCAAGCCAGTCTCAAGGGTCTGAACATGAAAATAATTACAAATCATTCCAATATTTTTGTTAGAAATAATTACTCTTACCTGCCAAAAAGATTCCAGCACAGGTTGTCAATCAGGTAGCTTGGTGAGGATATCCCCAAACAAAACCAGAGCAAAGCAAAAAACACCTTCCTTTATTGTTTCCTTCCAGATTTGAAAAATCTCTTCAGAGAACAAAATAGCCCTCAGGTGGCAGCTGGGAGCTTCAAGGCTTCCAGCCCCAGAATTCAGGGAAAAGAAAGTTTTGCCATCAATACTCGTGAGTCTCATTACCTGACTTGGGCAGTGAGTGGCTGACGCTTCCTCTTGCCTCCCTAGGCAGCTAGTGCTCCTTCTCCAACACCTTTATTGACTGCTGGCAGAGCTTGTTTCTAATGGTTTGTCTTCATACGGAACAAAATCACACGCCAAGCCAACACCTTAAAAGGGTGGGAAGCTTTTTTTTTTTTTAAACCAGGAAGAGACGTGACTAAAATATTTAGCAGTCAGCTCAATTGAAAGTAACCACAGGCTTGCTTCTTGTTTAAAAAAAAAAAACAACTCAATTTGACAGCACATGAGTAATGATGGACTGATTTATATATATTTCTAGTCTAGCAGGGCCTTGCTGCTCCTACCACTGGCTCTGTATTCTCCTAACCTTTGAACTCTGTTCTGGGGAAGTTTAGGATGGGGCCTGTCACTATTTCTGCCCAGACTTAGCAACCACCCAGCAACCCTAAAAGGGCCTAGCAATGATGAATCCCATAACTGTCTGTGGGATTTAGCCTTCCTCTCCAGGATCCATCTCACATTTCTTACTTACTTCCATTCAGTCTTTCAAAGGTCTCACCTGTTCAACCCCCAAGTACTTCCTCATTCCATACTAAGAATACCAGGTAGCTCTTTAATTTAATTCTTGGAAATGAGTGGAGACTATGCAATAAAATTTTTCCCCATGGTTAGTCCCAAGAGCTAGTATCCAAAGCACCAAGGTAGGAACTTTTCAGATAAGCCATGCTTCACAGAGCCTCATTTGGGCTACAAGACCAGGTCAGGTGACTCTAATGGCCCAAGTACAGGTCTGGAACATAAGCCATCTTCACCTGTTAGCTTCCTATAATGAATCAATCAATAAGTCACTTAAAAGAATGAAATGTCTCTATATAAGGCTCAAGTCCGGCACCACCTGACCTTTCCTGAAAGTTTTTTTCAGAAGCTTTTTCTGATACCCTCCACATTAGTGTTCCTTCTTTTCAAATTCTCTTGAAATTATTTATCTCTGCATATGTTGTGTCCACTCCCTCCCCATTCTTCTATACAATGTAAGGGTAGGGCAGGGAATATTTAATTTTTTGGTCGTTGACTCCTCAGTATCTAGCACAGTACATTGCTTGTAGTAGGCCCTTAACAAATTTTTCTTGGGTTATAGTATTACCAACTTCCAATCTTATTAAAGCTAAAATATTGAATGGGAAATATTATACCTGCTTCTTAGATAGTGTGCTGGCTAACGGAATGTACATATGATCTATGGTTACCTTACCCTTGTTGTGATGGTGGCTGAGGTTTTATAATTTCTCTTCCTGCTTTTCCAAAAGAGAATAGTGAAGCTAGAGATGACCGGAAGCCCAGGTGACGAGGAGTAGATGAGGGTTTATTTCGATTTGGAAGATCTGGGGATCTTGACATGGGTGAATGCATAGAATCTAGAAGCAAACATCAACAGCATTGCAAGAGGTCAATGATTCTTTGAAATATGTTCGTGTATACATGCTGTGAACTTCAATGGTCCATAGTTTTATAGGTATGGGTGTTCACCCTCCACCAATGCAGATTGCAGCCCCTCAAGACTTTAATCAATCCATTAACAATTATTAACCATTTACTACATGCCAGGCACCGTGTAAAGGGAGAGGGATATAAAGAAATGCAAAACATAGTCCCTGACCTCAAGAACTTTGCAGTCTAATGGGGAAGATCCCATGTAAATGAATAGGTTACATACAAGATACAGAGTACATGAAATATAACCTTAGAAGGGAAGGCTTTAGCAGCTGGGGAACCAGCAGGTCCTCCTGCAAAAGGTAATATTTGAACTGGGTCTTGTAGGAAATGAGGGAAACTAAGAAGTGGACAGAAGCTGCTGTGGCCACAAAATTCATTATCCTGAGGACATCCTAGTGCTAAACTTCTATGAATTTAACGAGACTGGTCATATGTGGATAGATGTAGAATCCTTTGCAGGTCCTATACTCTAGGCTTTTCTAGTTTGGTCAGACTTGCCAGAACTTATGCTCCATTAGCATAACCACTGAGTGCTCAGTGCTGTCTATCCCTTATGGCCTTTGAATAGAACTTTACTGTGGATAAATGCTAAACCTTCAAAGAAAAGAAGCTCCTTCCCATTTTCTTTTCCATCCTTTCTCTTGTCTCAGCCTCACAGAGTCTAGTAATTGATGTGGAGCATATACTCAAACAGAGGCCACAGGAACTGGAAGGCAACCAGACTCTGACCTTTACAGAGTTGGGTAGCCAATGGTTCTGTAAGGAGGGAAGATCATGGCAAAACGTGATGAGCCTCTCAAGACATCCCTATTATGGTTTGGATGGATGGAAACATTATACAAAAAGAACCACAGAATCATAGGCTACATGATTGCCTACTGGAAATGTTGGAGAGAGGACTTGTGGTTAAGGGATGGGTAGGCCTAGTTCACCTCAGTGGTCACTTCCAAATACAAAATTCTATAAATTTTACTCTCTTTGTAACAGGCAAGGGTCATTTCTCAATCTTGTCTATCCATACACAACAAAAAAAAAAGTCAGGTAAAGGGTGGAACCCATCCATTTGTCATGTGGCTACTTTGCTATTTGCCTTTAGAAAATTTTACTTTAGTGGTTCCATAGAATAGTAATAGGTAGTATAAAAAATATAGATTTTTAAAAATGTGATTTAAAACAATCAACTTTTCATATAAAAAAAGAAATGCAAATAGCTTCTAAATTATCTGCTTTATTCCATATTCCATTTTCTCTCCTCTTCTCAACTCTTAGCATTGTGGCTTCTGCCTCACCCCTGAATGGAAACTGTTTTCTCCAAAGCTGTCCACAATCTCTTAACTTTCAGACTGGTTCATTTCTCCACATCCCTCATCTGTGTTAACCTCTCTTCTGCAATTGACACCATTGGTCACTCTCTCTTAGATATTCTCGTTTCTCTGAGTTTTCATGACTCTACTATCTCCTAATTCTCCTTCTAGTTGTCTAACTAGCTCATGCCTTTTAACTGCAGGTATACCCCTAGGCTCTGTGTTGGGCCCTGTCTCTTTTCTCCTTATCTCATTTCTTTTGGTGATCTCATCATTTCTCATAGAGGCAGCTAGGTAATGAAGTAAATAGAGTGTTGGGCCTAGGGGCAGGAAGACCTGAGTTTAAATTCCATGTCAAATGGTTACTGCTTTGTAACTCTGAGCAAGTCACTTAATCCTGGTTTCCTCAGTTTCCTTAACTGTAAATGGAGTTAATAATAGTACCTACCTCCTGGGGTTATTATGAGGATCAAATGCAAGAGTATACCTTTTAGAAATTTTTTTGAATTTTTTGTATTTTATTTTTTCCCAATTACATGTAAAAACAATTTTTAACCTTTATTTTTTATGATTTTGAGTTCCAAATTCTCTCTTACACTTTCTTTTCTCCCCCCTCACTGGGAAGGCAAGTAATTTGATAAAGGTTATACTTGTGCAGTCATGCAAAACATATGAAATAGTATTTGTAAAGCACTTAGCATAGTACCTAGCACACAGTAGGTGCTTAATAGATGCTTCCTTCCTTCATGAATTTAATGATCATTTCCATGAAGATGATGCTTGGATCTATATACTCAATTCTGGTTTATTTGCTGAGCTTCAGTCATATACCATTGAACAATAAAAACTAGATATTTTATAAAAATCTCTCAACATGTCCAAAATAGAAGTAAAAAACATTTGTGGAGTATGTTGATATGTGGAAATATTTATATGAAATCACTTAACTGGAAAAAGATCACTATGATATGCGTTTAATCTTAAAACAACAGTATATATACTATATACTTTGAGACATTCACATATATAAGAACTGTAAATGTTGCAAAAATGAAGAATAATGAATGTTTACAATAAATTCTTCCTAAGAAATTAGTATTAATAATTGATTGAAATCTGGAACCAATATTGGACTCCAATCAAGAGTACAAGGTTATTGAAGTACCATAAAGACTTGGTGGTGAACAGGGTTCACCTGAAAATGGTAGATTCCAATGCCACTGAGAGGCTGCAGCAAACCTGACTTCAAATTTACTAATACCTTTTTAGAATATGTGATTCTATAAAGCATTTGTAAAAAAGGAACTGAAACTTTTTTCATCTTTTGGCAAAACTAGAGGTATATAGAGGCATTATTAACAGTGTTAAAGCAGCATGAAATACTTCATAGAGGTCCAGATTTGTAGGTAGGATGATCTAGGTTTAAGTCCTGTTCATTACATGTTAGCTATATGATCACAGGCAAATTACTTACCCTCTCTGAAGCTCAATTTCTTCATGTATAAAACGAGAGGATTAGAGGGTTTGACTTCTAAGATTTTTTCCAACTCTAGATCTATGGTCCCATATGATCCTATACGGTCCTAGTTACCAATCTACATTGGTGGAGGGAATTTCCACACTAGTGCAGTTTCCACTTTGGGAATTCTCTGTAACCAGTGAAATCATAGGTCTGGACCACCCTCCTCAGATTCCCTTTTCCTCCTTCCAAAAAACCAAAGAAACCAACAAAACAAAGCCAAAAACCCCACAGAGCTATGAAACGAGAAAATACATATGCCCATCATCTCACCGTTTTTCATCTTCCTTAGCCTGTATGTGAGTGGTGGTTTTAACATCTGGTTGACATTGGTGTCATTGCGAAACTTTTTTCTCTGGATTTCTTCAAACCATTCACCAGTCACTCCTTGGAGCCATCTAATATCTCTCTTTGTCTTCTGGAGTTTGCTGAAGTGATATAGAAGTATACATGCATTTGTTTAAGCAGCGTACACCCTGGTACCATCTGCCCCTAGAAAATCATGTCCTATGCAGTAAGTACGTGCCTCTGTGCTGGGGGTAAAGTTTAATGAAGATTTCCATGATGTCAGTATTGTCTATTACAACATCAGCCCTGTACAGATTATGCTGTTTACTGTTCACTGTGCATAGATTTCCACAGTGCTTTGGCGATTATCCTAATACATACAACTGAAAGCCTTTTCGCTTTCCCAACAATCAAAATGAATGTCAAGGAAATGAGGACAGTTTAGATTGAGCAATGGACTAACACCTGACCTAACAGTGACATTAAAGGGCAGACTCCCAGAAACTGGAAAATTCTAGTTCCAACTTGTCCCAGTCATGATAGCCATGAAAATAGGAGAGGTTATGCAAATACTCAGAGTGAGCTTCATGCCCAGGGGAAGTCAGTAAGATTTAGAGTGGAATGGATCTTAGACATGATCTAGTCCAACCTCATCCCCTTACAGATGAAAACTGAGGCCATAAGAGGTTAAGTGATTTACCCAAGGTGACACAGATTATTACTATTTCTATTATTGTTTTTGTTCAGTAGTTTTTTGTTGTGTCTGACTCTTCATGATCCCATTTGGGGTTTTCCTGGCAAAGATGCTTGAGTGGTTTGTCATTACCTTCTCCAGCTCATTTTACAGATGAGGAAACTGAGGCCAATAGGGTTAAGTGACTTGCTCACTCACACAGTCAGTGAGTGGTCAGATTTGAACTCAGGAAGATGAGTCTCCCTGATTCCAGGCCTGGCACTCTATCACTGTGCCACCAGAATTTGAGCCCAAGGCCAAGCATATACCAGGCATATCAAACCACCACCACCACTATGATCACTGTCTTTCCTCAGACTCTAATGAAAACAGCTAAGGATTTGAACCCCAAATCCTTAGGAATTGTTGAATTTCCATGCTCATTTCCATGCTCATCAGAACACCCTGCCCCTGGACCCCTCTGATTGACTGGTGGTATAAAAGGCTCCTTCCAAAGTCCCTGTGTAAGGATGGTGCCCAGGCCAACTGCCAGTGCTTTCCACTTTCCACTCAGTGCTCTCCTTTGGACTTCCCTGTCAAAGTCTCACACTGGCTACTTCCCCTTCCCCTTCTCAGCTTCCTTTTGTGTGCTGTCTTCCCCCCCATTAAACTGTAAGCTCTTTGAGAACACAGACGGTCTTTCTTTTTTCATATTTGTATCCCCACAACTAGCACAGTGCCCGGAACATCATAAATGCTTAATAAATGTTTATTGATCGATTTATTGAGAAATGTTATTCACTGAGAAGGTAAGTGACTTTTCCAGGGTCACATAGCAAGTTTTTGTTTGAGGTTGAATATCAGCTATTTTTATGATCATTCCAGCTCTCATGGTCATTCAGTTCTGGCCCTAGATTGCTTAGAAAGGTCCCTCCCTCAGAACTCTCTCACTCAGGTGCTGAATTGTCTAAAATTCCATCACTAAAGATTCACTCCTTAGGCTTAAATATTGTGTTTTCCAATGACCAGGTACTCTTAAAATAACTTATTGTCTGACATTTTGAGAAGGTTCAAATGTATTATTAAATACCTAACTTAGATTAGCATATGTAGTTTAACAGAATGATTTCCTTCCTGACAGAGGGATCTAAGGTAGCCTGAGTATAAGATCCTTGAATGATAACAGCACAAGGGTGCAGAATGGAGTGTTGGGGGAGCATGAAAAATAAATTGTGAATCCAGTGCAGCAAGAGCTCATTATAAGACAAACACGCTGGATTTATGTCATGTGGTTGTTTGGGGGAAGCCTGTCTGATGACTAAGCAGTCATTGAGCCTTAAAGTATTTTATGCTCCTACGAGGTGGGGTGAGGATGGGAATGATACCAGAGGTGAGTGGCATGGGCTTAGGGTAGGTATGTAAGATTTCTGCTTCTAACTATGCTACTGAACCAACCAAGCTACAACATAAAGTCATTGGGTAAAGAACCAGAGGTCATCTAATCCAAACTTGCTATGACAGTGAAAAAAATTAGGCTGCAAATGGCCTATTTTGCCTACAAAATATGACCACGTTTACCAGTGCCTCTACTCAGCTGCCACCTAGCTATTTCACTCCTTGACTACTTCTCATAACACAAGCACTTATTAAATGCTTACTATGTATAAAATACTTCGATGAGCACCTGAAGGTACAAATTAAAAATAAAAATTATCCCTGCCCTCAAGGAATTTTCATTCTAATAGACAAAATGTGTGTATTTATGTACATATTTGTGTGTACACATATGTATATACATAGACATCCACATTTATTTTTGATACTAAAGGCACACCCATGTGTGTATGTGTGTGTGCATATATACATAGTCTGTATGATGAGAGAGAATAGATCCAAGATTATTTTAGAGAAAGGCCTCCAAAAGAAGTGTGGAAGGTGGAAGCTAATCTTAGAGATAGGCTTCCGTGGGAAGGTGGGAAAAAAGCCATGGGATCCTAAGTGGCAGAGGTGAGGAAGGAGAGCATTCCAGGCACGGGGGAAAACCAGTGAAGAGTGGAAGATGGGTGAAGCGTCTTTTGTGACAAAAAGCTAGTAGGCTATGTCTGGACCGGTAGAGTATATGGAGGGGAGGAATAGTTAATAAGTCATGCATGATTGGAATAGGCAAGGATGTAAATGGCGGCACTTTAGATATCAAACAGAGGAATTTATATTTGATAACTAGTGGCAAAAATTGATTTCAAACCAAATGACTATAAGCATCTGCCTTTAGCCAATAGAGGTAATACTCAAGTTATAAATGTAAAAATATGTAACCAATAATGGACAAACTTTTCATAGCACTTTAAAATATACAAAGTGTTTTACATACTTTGTCTTTCTGGGACCTCCCAACAATCCTGTGATAATATATATTAGCCCCATTTCACAGATGAAGAGTAGTTTCAGAAGGGTTAAGTAATTTGCCCAGTGTCACACAGTGTCAGGTAGGATTCAAGTGTTCAAGCACTGCCTCCAAACACATAAGTCACACACCACCCCCTCCATCCTCTCCCTTTACCCCCTTTCTCTCCTTCCTTGCTCATTCTGGAGGATGGCAGTATTGATAATGGTATCACACAAGGTCTCTTCCGTATCATCTTTCTCCTTATCTCTGCTCTCAGGGAAATTGTGCATACACATCACACAAGCCCCCTTTCGTCTTTAAAAAACAAAACAAAACATTACCTTCCTTTCACACCCAGACACATCTCATTTAACTCCTTTATTTCTTCCAACAATTGTTCAGCTCTCTTTGGGAAAATCTCTCCCTTTTACATCTTCCCTATCTCCCATGTGTTTTTATTCTATTTGTGTTAAACAACAGCAATAATAACCTTAATCATGGTTAAGTGGAAAAATGAATTTATTTCTTAAAGTAAGAAAAACAATTGTTAGAGATACACCATACTCAGGGAGCAGGAGAATTCTTAAGTAAAATTAGATAGTAATTAGCCTCTAAAGCCCTTGAAAGTGCCTAAACTTCCTTTCAGAATCTACAATAGTCTTCCCCTTCCATCTTAAATGGAAGTGTCTTTAGTTAAATTTGCTTTTCATTGTGAACTAGTTTTTAAGATAGTTTTATATGCTCTTATTCCATTATACTGTTTTAATGTTTTACTTAATTTCTAGTATGACATTAGTATTTTTCACTACGTGCATTCAATGTTTCTATGATATTGTAGGTTAAATGAATGCAAAAATACTATGCCAAGCATGATGCAAATGTTAAAGCAAGACAGGTAGCTATGTTCAGGTGCTTACATTCCAACAGGAGGAGACATCACCTATCGGGTTTATCAGGATAGCTCCATTTACAGCTGTAGAAATGTATTCTAAATTTAAGCACCTAATTTACAAGCCAGCATTTGGTACACAGTCTCTTTATGAGCTGGGACCCAGTTTGGTATTTTTAATATGTATTTCTGGAGTGGCAGTTGTAGACTAGCCTTTTATGCCATGCTTTAGCATCCATACTGAATGAAGAAGGTATTTACAACTTCTCTTACAAAAGTTAACTCAGCAACCCACTTTTGTCATCATAAAGAATGATCATAAAGGAAGATAGAATGGGAGTTTTGACTTACTACTTCAAAAAAAGTTCTCCAGATTCATCAAAGAAAAAAATAATAATAATATGGGGGGGTCAAATTTCCTGAGCTTGTGATTCCATTGGTGTAGGAAACTCCCAGTATGGAAACTTCTTCCACCTATGCAGAAAAGCAACTCATTTTACATGATTGTGTGCCTTGTAACCTAGCTAGAAAGTGTCAGAGGCAAGATTTGAGCCCAGCTCTTCCTGACTCCTGAGTCAGGCTCTTACCCCTACATCACAATGTTGCTTTGGGTACTCTGGTTCAAGTCATGTAGGTCAAGTAATTGCATCTAGGCCTCCACATCATGTATTAGAAAGTTACCATTTAACTTTGAGATAGGACCCCTAAGAGAATTCACAGGAAAGGAATATAATAAGCCAAGAAGACAGCCCAATCAATTCAGCAATTCAATTTAATTTCTGCCCATAGCACACTGAAAACAAAGCAAAAATTATAAGCATTATTCAAAGGGAGTCTCAGTGTTGAAACTCCCATCTTCAACGAAGATCAACACTTGCTCTGCAACTTATAGAATGTTGTGTGGGGACTGTAAGAAGCTGAGTCCCCTAAAGCACCTCAAATTCAACATATCCAAGACAACACTCATCTTTCTTCCAAAACACAACCCTTTCATAGACTTTCCTTTATTTCTCACCATCTTTCCAATCACCCAAGGTCCCATCCTCAATGCTATCCTTGATTTCTCATTCTTAAGCACTCCACATATGCAATATTCCAGCTCTGTCTCCACAACATCTCTGATAGATGTGTTCTCTCCTTTACTTGTGCAACTGCCATCCGAGGTCAGTACCTCATCATATTTTATTGCAATAATAGCCTCCTATTTGGTCTCTGAATCTTGAACCTCTCTCCCTATGCCATTCCAACCTTCATAGAGCCCCCAAAGAGCCTTCCCCAAAACACAAGTCCAATACTGTCAGCTCCCTCCACCCACATCAGTAAACTCCTAGTTCCTACTGCTTCTAGTATCAAATATAAAATCTTGGGTTTGGCTTTTAAAGTTCTTTACAGCTTGGCCCCCTTTTACTTTTCCAGTCCTTTTACAAATTGCTGCCTTCAACATACCCTTCAATCCAACCATCCAACTCCATGCCTTAGCATTGCTTCTACTTCCTTCCACTCCTTCCTCCCTTCTTCCTCCTGGATCCCTGGTTTCCCTGAAGACTCAGCTCAAACTTCAAAAGAAGTCTTTCCTGACTTTTCTCCAAGACACTAGTGTGCTTCCTTCACAAACTACCCTATATTTAGTGTGTGTGTGTGTGTGTGTGTGTGTGTGTATTTACATATGGGCATATCTTCCCTTTGTGTTGTACTTACATATGGGTATTTTCTTCCCTGTTAGAATGTAAACTACTTGAGTGTAGGTACCTCTGCCTTTTTATCCCTAGCCCTTGGCATAATACCTATTGCATAGTTCTAGGGAATGGACCTATGATTTGATTAGTATAGAGAATTCCCAGGATAAGAAACTCCCTTTGCCAATGCAGTCTGACACCTTCTTGGAAACTTCTAGACTTCAACAGTTACCTTAGAGTTTAGTGGCTTATTCAAGGTCACACAAGCCAGATATACCAATGGTGATATTTGAACCCAGAACCTTCTAGGTTCTAGGACAGCTGTCTATTTATTATGCCATGTTGCTTTAATAAATGCTAGTAGATTAATTGATTGAAGTCATTCATCCAGCATTATATAATCTATAAGTGTTAGAAATGAGATGTGAAACTAAGTCCCATTCCCTCTGATCTGGCACATAGTAAGTATTTAATATAAATGCTTGATTCAGTGAACATTTATGACAGACTTACTATAAGCTAGGCAACATTACATAGTAGAGACCTATGCTGCGGTAGACTGCATCTTCCATGCAAAGGGGGACTTTCATTCAAGAAATTGTGTGTATAGGATCCATTGAAGTCAAGTAGTTTTGAAGAGATGAGTTTCTCTCTGGAATTGAGGGATACAAGTGTAGCCCAGAAAGAAAGAATTGTGCTTTCCCTAGTGAATAGGGTAGCAAAGGGAAATAGTTTTGGTCTTTGCTTAAGTAATAAAAAGTTTGCATTCTAAGAGTCCCTTATACTTAAAAAAATATACATAGTTTGTATACTTTCAACAGTTGACTGGACGCATTGGCTTAAAAGAATGTATTGACTGTACAAATCAATCATTTTCTTTCACTCATCTAAAACTACCTTAAAACATCACAGTAGCTAAATCATTAACTTCAGACAGAATGAGGGTTATGAATATAAAATAGGGGTGCAGTGATGTGTGCTATGCCTCTCTTAGATTGTAAAATATGATGAATGTTGACTTAGCTCACACAATAAGATAAAAGCTGCATGGCACAATGGATAGAGTGCCAGATCTGGAGTCAGAAAGTTTGCCAGAGTTTTCAAATCTGACCTCCAATACTTACTAACTGTGTGACCCCAGACAAGTCACTTAACCTGTTTGCCTTAGTTTCCTCATCTGTAAAATGAGTTGGAGAAGGAAATGACAAATCACTTCAGCATCTTTGCCAAGAAAACCCCAAATGGGATCACAAAGACTTTGACATAACTGAAAGTGACTCAAGAACAACAGGTAAAGGGAATAGAATTTAAGAAGAACTTGTAGATTCTATATAAAGGTACCTTTTTTGAAAGGAGTAGGGTGCCACGTGTGTCCATACCTGCAACGAGGGAGGCTAAGATCTGGTGAGTTTTAGGTTAAGGAGTTTTGAGGTACAGTAGGCTATACCAATATGGTGTTCATACCAGATTCTAATATACTACATGACTCTGGTGAACCCCCGGGAATGGGGGCCACTGGTTTGCCCTAGGAGGGATGAACTGGCCCATGTTGAAAAATGGAGCAGGTCAAAGTTTCTTTGCCAAGTAGAGTGGGACTGCATTTGTGATTGGTCCCTGTCCTTCCAACTTGAGAGAGAGACAGAGACAGAGAATCAGAGAAAGAGAGAGAAGTTGGGGGAGAGGAAAGGAATGGGAGGGGAAGGAAGGGGAAGAGAGGAGAGGAGAGAGATTGGGAAGGAGGAAGGGGAAGGAAAGAAAGGAAGAAAAGAATGAATGAAGGAAAGAAAGAAGAAAGGCAAAGAATAATTGTGTATTTGAATGTAAGAGATCTACCATGCAAATTTCATTTGATATATCAACTCTGACAGGAGATTACTAACTAGAAAAGGCAATAGGGAGACCTTCCATAGAGCATATTTCCATGGATCTAAAGCTGAAAGGGACCTGAAAGCTCATCTTGTCTATTCTCTCATTTTACAATTGAAGAAACCAAGACCCAAGTAGGTTAAGTGATATTTTTCTACTATTATTATACCATCAGGGTGCTAACAAACAGTTGCTCTGAAAGTCTTCTGCAGGTATGCCCCCATCTAATATTGCCCTAGCTAATATTGTTTTGCAATGATATTGTCAATATATCACAACCAAACCCCATAATAAGATTATGCTACTTCACTCTATCAGAATTTGACTGACTGAGGTACAGATTATATAGCAAAAGCTTAAGCTAGCTATTGAGACCCAGTGGCCTAAGGTGAGCCTATGTACTGTCACTATATTGCTTATTGCTTGTGCACAAATATTGTTCTTACAGGGCCAACTGCACTGTGGAATACTGTTTCACTTTCTGAGTTTTCTCTGGAACCAGTTAACAATGTTAGGCAAAGTATGTCTGAACTGAGGCTCATTCTGATATTGATTCGATTAACTTGGGTCAGGGAACTTTTTACTTAGGTATGCTAGGCAGTGACATTCCAGTCAAGGTCATCTGTAATAGAAAAACTATGTTTGTTATGTACTTTTTATTCAGCTGCTATTTAATGAAAATAATATGAAACCCTCTATATCATTTTTGGGAGCCTTTGCCATCTGTAATAAGAATGGCTTGCATTTATATCATATTACTCTCTGGATTGCCTTTGGGATATTACATGGTTCTTTTAATGACTTTAATTTTCTTCTGTCTGAAATAAAGGCCAATAATTTAAATACCAAAGTTCTTGGCCACGTTTGACAAAATGAAGTTGGGTCTAACCTAAAGGGCAACAGAGAAGAGCATGGTGGGCATGATTAGGCTGCAACAATTGTAAATGAGTAATTGTATATTAGGAATAGCTAAGAGAAATATATAACCAGAAAAGAAGGTAGGTTGACACATAGCAAAAACCAAGGATAACTGATGGAGAACCTGCCCACTCCAGGTGACCACAAAGCTACATCAACCTGGCCAGAGACCACCAGGAAGTATGAAGTGTAGCTTTGGGGGGGGGGGGTGGTCTAGCACCAAGGACAATCAAATCCTGGAGACAACTCTGTCACCTTTCAAGGAAAACTAGTCTAACTTATGTGGTAGAGTGACGTGGAATCCTGGTACTTAGTGGTCCTACCATAAGTTGCTATTTGCATAGCATGTAAGGTTTCCAAGTGCTTTACATATATTATACTATTTGACCTTCACAACAAGCCTGTGATATAGACAACATAAGTATTATTATTCTGTTTCGCTGATGGGTATATTAAGACTCAGATTGTGACTTATTCCTTGTTTTACCGCTAACAAATATTAGAGCAAACCCGTGTCATTTGACTCCAAATCCAATGTCCTCTCTGTTAGGCCACACTGATTTTGTACATGTTTACTTGCATCTGCTGTGCCAAAGTGATATACATTTTTTTAAATTCACAAGAGTATTTCTGTTTTAATTATGCAAAATGAATGGGAAAATTAATTCCTAGGTCCATTTAAAATTTATTGTTATATTTTGTTTTTACATGATCTATATTTCCTGATGTATCCCTCCTAAATTTCTTTGTAAGAAAGAATAAAGAAAGGAAAATATGATTCAGCCAAACTAGTCAATATATCAAAAAGTCAGATATTATATGTAGTGTTCCATGCCCATCACTCCTTCCCCAGATGCACCTTTTTTTTTATTAAAAATTTATTTATTTAACTTTTTACATTCATTTTCACAAAATTTTGGGTTCCAAATTTTCTCCCCTTTTATCCCCTCCCCCCACCCCAATACACCGAGCATGCTAATTTTCCCTATCACCAATCTGCCCTCTCTTCTATCATCCCTCCCTTCTCTTGTCCCCATCTTCTCTTTTGTCCTGTAGGGCCAGATGACTTTCTATTCCCAATTAATTGTATTTCTTATTTCCTAGAAGCAAGAACAATACTAAACAGTTGTTCCTGAAACTTTGAGTTCCAAATTCTCCCCATCCCTCCCTCCCCACCCATTCCCTTTGGGAAGGCAGGCAATTCAGTATAGGCCCTATCTGTGTAGTTTTGCAAATGACTTTGATAATAGTCGTGTTGTATAAGGCTAATTGTATTTCCCTCCATCCTATTCTGTCCCCCATTGTTTCTATTCTGTCTTTTGATCCTGTCCCTCCGCAAGAGTGTTGACTTCAAATTGCTCCCTCCTCCCATTGCCCTCCCTTCCATCATTCCCCCCCCTTGCTTATCTCCTTCTCCCCCACTTTCCTGTATTGTAAGATAGGTTTTCCTACCAAAATGAGTGTGCATTTTATTCCTTCCTTTAGTCGAATGTGATGAGGGTAAACTTCATGTTTTTTTCTCAGCTCTCCTCTTTTTCCCTCCACTAAAAAGTCTCCTGCTTGCCTCTTCTATGAGATATAATTTACCCCATTCCATTTCACCCTCTTTCCTCCCACTGCATTTCTCTCTCACCATTTACCTTAATTTCTTTTAAGATATGGTCCCATCCTATTCAATTCACTCTGTGCTCTCTGTCTCTGTATGTGCATGCATGTGTGTATGTGTGTGTGCATGCATGCGTGTACATGTGTGTGTGTGTGTGTAAGTGTGTGTGGTCTCATCAACTACCCAGATACTGAAAAGTTTTAAGAGTTACAAATATTGTCTTTCCATGTAGGAATGTAAACAGTTCACTTTGGTAAGTCCCTTATGACTTCTCTTTCATATTTACTTTTTCATGCTTCTTCTCATTCTTGTGTTTAAAAGTCAAATTTTCTTTTCAGCTCTGGTCTTTTCATCAAGAATGCTTGAAAGTCCTCTGTTTCATTAAAAGACCATATTTTCTCCTAAAGTATTATATTCAGTTTTGCTGGGTAGGTGATTCTTGGTTTGAGTCCTAGTTCCTTTGACTTCTGGAATATCCTATTCCACGCCCTTTGATCCCTTAATGTAGAAGCTGCTAGATCTTGAGTTATCCTGATTGTATTTCCACAATACTGGAACTGTTTCTTTCTGGCTGCTTGCAATATTTTCTCCTTGACCTGGGAATTCTGGAATTTGGCCACAATGTTCCTAGGAGTTTCTCTTTTTGGATCTCTTTCAGGTGGTGATCGATGGATTCCTTCAATACTTATTTTGCCCTCTGGTTCTAGAATATCAGGGCAGTTTTCCTTGATAATTTCATGGAAGATGATGTCTAGGCTCTTTTTTTGATCATGACTTTCAGGTAGTCCCATAATTTTTAAATTGTCTCTCCTGGATCTATTTTCCAGGTCAGTTGTTTTTCCAATGAGATATTTCACATTCTCTTCCATTTTTTCATTCTTTTGGTTTTGTTTGGTGATTTCTTGGTTTCTCAGAAAGTCATTAGACTCCATCCATTCCATTCTAATTTTGAGAGAACTATTATCTTCAGTGAGCTTTTGATTTGCCAATTGAGTTAGCCTATTTTTCAAGGTGTTATTTTCTTCAGCATTTTTTTGGGTCTCCTTTAGCAAGGTATTGATCCATTTTTCATGCTTTTCTTGCATCTCTCTCATTTCTCTTCCCAGTTTTTCCTCCACCTGTCTAACTTGATTTTCAAAATCCTTTTTGAGCTCTTCCATGGCCTGAGCCCACCAGACAACCACCTGGGATGTCTGGGATACAGAGGCCCCGACCTCCACGTCTTTCCCTGATGGTAAGAATAGTTCCTCATCATCAGAATTGAAAGGCGGGAACATCTGTTCCCCATCAAAGTCGCTTTCTATAGTCTTATTTTTCTTCCCTTTTCTGGGCATTTTCCCAGCCAGTTACTTGAGTTCTGAGATGCCTGTCCACCCCTGCCTAGACCTGCCCGACTAGTGCTTGGGGTCTGAGATTCAAATGGGCTTTCTGTGGCAGGCGGAGCTGCTATTCAATGTGAGCTTGAGTTCTGGTGCTGGGTAGGGGCAGGGCCACCTCCCAGGCTCAGTTCCCTCAGGGGCTTTATGCAGAGACCTTCAGTAATGGAGCCCCGCTTGCTCAGGGAGTCCCGGGCGCCCCTGCTGCCTCTGCCGCTCCCTCTGCCGCTGCTTCCTGAGGGGGCCTGAGTCACGGAGACACCCCGCTCCCCTCTCGGCCAGCCCAGACATTTCTCTCACTGACCTGTAGCGCCTGTGGGCAGAGGGACCTTCCCGGCCACCGGAGGTTCCGTCCCTGAAGCCCGCTTGAATCTGCTCCTCTGGGGCCACATGGCCCGGGCAGCACAGGGGTGGACTCAGCTGTCTGGAGTGCGACGGACCCCTGGGGACGACTCTCCAGGGCTCTCTGGAACGGAAATCTTTTCCACTGTGTTTCTGCATGCCTTGCAGTGCTCCAGAATTTGTGGGGAGTTCTTCTTGCAGGAGATATATGGGCTGTGGGTTCGGAGCTAGCATACGTGAGTCTTTCTACTCTGCCATCTTGGCTCCACCCCCCAGACGCACCTTTACAAAAATGTGGAAGGACGTCCCTTTTGTCATCTCTTTTTCTTAGTTCTAGGCTGGTCATTTTAATTTTACAGAGATCAGTTTTGGTTTTACTCCTGTTCTTCCCCTTTACATTGCTGAAGATCTTGAATATATTGTTTTCCTGATTCTACTTTGAATCAGTTCATTTAACTTTTCCCATGCTTCTCTGTATTTATTGTTTCTTATAGAACAGTCATATGCCATTATATTCAGGTAGGATCATTTGTTTAATTCCCCAGTCTATGGGTGCCTATGTTGTTTACAATTTTTTTCTTTTACAAAAAAGTTCAGGTGCATTTTTTTAGAATACTCCCTGCAGCTCTTAAGTCCAGTCTATGCATCAAAGGAGCAGAAAGAAGTCAACCAGAATTAACATCAGATTTCAGTTGTCAGTCTAAACATTCCACCTATAATATTTGCCCTTCCTACCCTACCCAGAAGATTGGACTAACTATGGCCACTGCTGTTCGTCGAGGAAAGAAAATGCTTGGGTGATACTATTCAAATGTAATTCACTTCTCAGTTGTTTTTTGATAAATTGCTGCTGTGACCACAGCTGTATCTGGCTAAGTGCTAGGTTGCTGTCATCTGACCTAACCTGCATTGTCATTTTGTAAAATTTTGGCTAAATTTGGAGCGTAAACAGTAATAGCCTTTTGCAGTCAGTATACTAATCATTCTCAAAAAGTTACCCAAAACAGTGTTTTGTGTGTTGTGCTCATAACTGAATGTCATAAAACTTAGTTTCCCTTGACCAGAATTGATTTCTCCCTCCTCTTATCTAACCCGGTCATCTGGTTTTGTTTTTTTTTTTTTTATTGCATTTACATGTCCTACCTTAAATCTGAGAATATTATGAGCTGGAAGCAATCTTAGAGATCAAGTCTAGTTTCCAAATTTTACAGCTGAGAGGAGAATAACTTGCTCAAGGTTTTAAAAAAGACTTAAGTTGGAACTAGAACCCCAAATTCTACATACGTAGTCTAGTGCTCTTTCTCTGCATCATGTTTCCTTCTATCATCCTGTTGCTTGTCAGTCAATGCCTCACTGACTGCCAAAAAGTATCCCAAAACTTTGATTTCCACCAACATTCTAATGGAAATGTCTTTGCTTTTGTCATTAAAAGCATATTGCTGCAGTACAAATATGATTGAGGAAAGGTTTTCTTATTTAGGTATCTGTAAAAATTCTCATTTCAAGCAAGCATAAATTTAGAATTACAACTGCTATTCTTAATGCTTAATGAAGAAACTCCAAACATTTTCTCTCACTAGTTTTCATTTCACTAATTATTTGTGTCCAGTGCCACAATTGCTCTTATCACTCTTTTATTTTTGCCTTTTAACCTTTCCCTTGACATCCTTCCAACTTTCTCTTTAATCTTCTGCTTCCTAGATGATCTTTTCTTTCCTTTCATTAACTTCCTATCAGTTTTTAATCTCATCTCTTTCATGATCTACCTCAAAACCAGTGTTTTATTTTTCCCTTAAAGTGTCCTGATTCCTATTAATTCTCTACTCTTGGCACCAAGCTTTACTTCTGCCAACTCTTCCAACATCCTCTATTCCCTTCTAGCTGTTTAGGTTGCATTTTCACTGCCTATACAAATGAATTATTCAGTAATGCTGAACCTTTTAAAATGCATCAGTAATTTAAATTATATAATAGTGAAGCAGCATTAAAGTCTCCTTCCTTACTTTCTCCCACACCAAACACTTATTTATACATAGCAACTTACAAATGGCATGCATTAGGTGGGTTTTTTTCCCCCTGATCTGTGATTTCATTAGTCTAAAAAACTCATTGAAGAACCTTCTCTCTGCAACTTAAAGAGTTGATTGAGGAAAATGAGAAGTTAGTTAAGCACTTGTCCAGGTTCACGTAGCTGACATGTGTGAGGACCCACTTTTTCTATTTCCAAGACCAGTGCTATCTATTATCTACACCATGCTGCTGCCACTAGAGGCAATTAGGTGCCTAAAATACTTAATTTAATGTATTTAATACCATGAGGAAGATTGAATTAATAAGTCAAATCAAGGACTTCTCAGAAAGTTGAAGCCAAAAATTAAGACCTAACAATTAAGGGGATGGTCCCCCTTAGTTTTCCTCCTCTAGAAAGATACCCCTTCTAATCACAAATCTTGTATTCACCCTTATTTACTTAGGAAGGGAGATTCTAGAGTTAGGAATGCCCCTCCCAAGGACAGAGTAAGAACAGAGAATAGTTCGTTTTCTTGATTGACTTGAGGACCCAGCATCTCACTGTGCTGAGCTGCTCTGAAGAGATTGTTACTAGAGAGGAGCCACTCCTGACATCATCAGAGGTCACTTTCCTGAATTAACTTGTATTCAAAACATTTGGTGAGGTGAGGATTGTTGGAAATTAGCAGTGCAATGAAAATGTGTCCCTAAAAAAAGTAATGAAAGCTACACCATAATGTGGGGAAAGAAGCTAGTTGACTTCAGAGAAACATTTCTAGGAGGCTATGGAGCCCGCTTTTCAGCCTTTAACCTTTTCAGGTTAAAATTTTTAAAATAGTACCAATTCAAACGAATTAAGATAATATGGTTCATTTAAATTCCCTGGGATCTTGAGACCTGGATTTCCTGGAGTGAGGTTAAAAATGTGCATCTTTTAAAACTGCTGGGACAGTTCCTCTCCCTTTCTCCCCACCCAGTGGATTTCTCTCCCACACGGTGTTTTACAATTAAAAAAAGGTATGGCCTAACAGGAATAAAACTGAGGGGATTCTTGGTCTGGATGGGTTCAGCAAGATAACTTCTTCCAATTCTGAATTTCTGAGATTTGTCATGCTTTCATAAAGATGGTGAAAGGTTTTAAGATGATACCATCCTTTTAGGGGGCAGTTGAAGGCAAAAGGGATATTCAGCCAGGAAAAGAGTCGACTTGGGGTGGGGGGGAGAAAGGAATGATAATTGTCTTCAATTGGAGAGAATTACACTTGTTCTGCTTGACCCCAGAGAGGCAGAACTAGGAACAGTGATTGGAAGAGGCACTTTGAGGCTCATCTTGAGGGAACAATTTCTGACACTTAGGTCTATCCCAAAGTGGAATAGTTCTCTTGAGAGGCAGTAGGGTCTAATTTATTAGGTCTTTAATTTGAAGTTGGATCTCTAAGCAACTTGCCACTTGTCATAGGAGTTCATACCTAGATCAGGAATAGACTTACAGGTTATTTTTGTCCACCCTCCCATTTTAAAGTTGAAGCCCTAATAAGTAAAAAAAATTGCCCAAGATCACACTGATAATAAATGTCAGATATACCAGAGGTTTATGTAAGCTTAAGATATTTTCTATTTTATTTCCAACTCTTGTACTAATGATGGCCACTAGCCTTTGAAGGCATAACAACACACTAGGCTGACATTTTAAGTGAATAGCTTGTGTTTAGGGACACACAGGTCCCCTTTCTATGTTGTAACAATAGGCTTGGAGCAATACAGAAATAAGACATTGTGTCATTAATTCATTCAACAAATACTTATTAGGTGCTTACTAATTGGGAGGGGCTATGCTAGGTGTTGGGGACAGAAAGGGAAAAGAAAATCATTCTTTGCCCTTAAGGAGCTAATATTTCACTGGGAGGGAAGGGGAATGCAATATTTAAACAGAAAAATAAATATTATATAAATTAAGGAGGGGGGAAAGTATTGACAACTATAGGGATCAGGAAATGCTTTCCATTGCAAACTTATGTACACTAGGAAAAGTTTGAAAATCATCCTCCCCTCCCCAACAGAAGGCTGTATAGTCTTTACTATAACAAATATAGCTTGACTCATCACAAAATCAATACATATAGGTATTGATAAGGGCATTTTAATTTGAAAAAGTAACATTTAAAAGTGTCTTTTACTGTGCAAAAATTCAGCCAGTGGCTATGCACTCCCTCCTTGCCCCATGAGGCATTAGCTACCCTGGCTACCCAAACTATTCCATTTTCAGCTCCTTTTGAGTGTACACTTCTTTCACTGACAATTTTAAGTCCCAGGTGGCATGCTGTATACCGTTGCCCAGGAGGGCTGGAGAAGGTACAGCTCACTCTTTGGTTCTTTATAACACCAATATTCAATGACTTCAGATAGGAAATGAGACCCAGATGTCCCAGCATGACTTCCATTTCATCTTCACCAAATGTTTCAGAGTCAATCACATTCTCATCACTAGAGATAATAGGTAGTTTCCAAATCTCAGACTTGTTTATAATTCTATATGGCTTATTTCCAAAGACAATATCTATCCTGACACCTGATCAAACTCCCCTTTCAACAAGCTATGTGGAGGTGGGCAACAAGCCAGTGAAACAAACAAATCTATTTTATGCATCATTCTTGACTTTTTTTAATGAGAATGCTTAGCATATTTTTCATCTTTGAGATGCTAATTACCAATCCTCTTAACTAGTCTTGCAAGGAAAGTCTGTGTTCTTTCTGTAATTTTTCACAAGTTAAAAAGGCTCAGTGGGTGAAGTTAAATTCCCAAAGAATGGTCAGTCATCTGAAAAATCACTCTTTTGGGGATGACCTCTTTGAGATCCAGAAAGTTCAGGTAAAATAGGCTGGCTCTACTCTAAGAACTCCCTATTGTCCTTTTTCTGGAATCTTCCACATTTAGAATCATCCATGTTTGAAACTTCTGAGTTGTTCTCAGTTTGGCCTTACTTATCATTCCCTGTCTGGGACATCAGAGGTAGGCAACCAGTGATCTAGACCTGAGTGAGATAGCTGAACCACCCTAGATAACTCCTGGCCTCTGGGATTGAGCTGCTGAATTGCTTTATGTAAGACAAGCCCCAGCATCAGTCCCCACATTAAATATGGAATACAGATGACAACTACAGCTCAGTATATCCTGAGTTTTCCACAGCCAAGGAGCAACTGAATCATTGACTCCCTTCTGCCTCCTGCTACGACCTGAAGACCATCACACTGAGGTCCAGGCTGTTCCTCTAATGATTTTTGACTGGAACCTCTTTTCCTTTGTCCCTGCCCTCAAAAACTGGAGCCTCTCAAGTTAGACTTTAAGTCTTCCTTTGAATGAATTACATTATACTCATAATAAAACTTCTGACTTTTAGTATTACTCTCCAGTTTGTCTCTTCAGTAAGGCCTCTAAGTCCCAAAGCAGCTCCAACTGTCTGAGACACAGTCAACTGGAATTTTGTTTACCCTCCTTTGTTTGGAACACAAGGTTATCCTGCTCTTCCTTCTCATTCCTTAATGACAATTCACATTTATCTTTTTATTGATACCACAGAAAGATAACACTAACAGTATTTATCTATTGCTTTAAAATGTGTAAAGCACTTTACAAGCCTTATCTCATTTTACCCACACAATAGCCCTTCGAGGCAGGTCTATTATTACCCCTATTTTACTGATGTGCAAACTGAAGCGTAACAGGGCCAGTTGATGTGCCCAGGGTCATATGGCTAGTAAGTATCTGAAACCGAATTTGGACTCAGGTCTTCCTGACTCTTGGTGTGGACACTTAAATCACTTAATCTACCTGGGTCTCATTTTCTTCATTTGTAAAATGAAGGGGTTATACTAGCTAGCATCTAAGGTCCCTTCTAGCTCTAGATCTCTGGTCTTGTGCTGATACATTCCATGCAAACTATAATATATAATCATATATATAATATAATATATATAATAATATATATAATACATATATAATCAGCTGTTTCCCAGTCTCCTAAGCATTAGCACAAGCCATCCTCTATGCTCAGAATTCAATAGACCCATACCTTGATATCCTTATTTTATTGTGGGGCTCAATTCAGGTACCACTCCTTCTGTGAAGCCATCTCCAATCCCTCAAACTAAAAGTGATCTCTACCTCCTCCAATTTTCTTAGAGATTTTGTGTGCATCTCTCCTTTGCTCTTAGCATGTCCTACCATGTATCATACTTATCTATCTACTTGTCATATCCCTCCCATTAAACTGTAAATTCCTTGAGGGCAGGGAGTATGCCATGCTTTGATCTTGGAAGTCCCAGTGGCTAGGCCTGTATTTACATGTAATAGGCCCTTTTTCATTTTCATTTATTTATCTAATCAAAAAATAGGCTGTTAATAAATATTATTGGAGTTGGATTGAATTACAATCCTTGGATCACGAAAAGAAAGCTCTTCAACAATCTCTTGAATATGTCCTCCCCAGTCATTCTGAGGTCCACATGAAGTGCTACAGAGCACAAAATACGTAGCAATATAGACTTTGCCTTAACCTTTAAGGGAGTTGATGGTGCAATCTAAGGCACAAGAAAAAAACCCTAGATTCTACAGTATCTCTGCCAATATAACCAAGTGAGGAAGGCAGAGACTGCTCAGATAATTTATATATGAAAAGTGCTGAGGAAATGCTTGGTAATTTCAATGGTTGCACCATCAGGAACATCCCTCCCTGAGGGCTGGTCAGGGCTGGAACTGGTTTAAGAAAACCATAGTCATTTAGTGCAAAGCACTTTGGGGGTAAACCCATGAGGCACACAGAGTGAGTTGGATCTGTTCTGAGCTACTCCATGAAACTCCCAAGGATTTCACTTCAATAAGTATTACTTAAATCCTTGTAATGTGCTAAGTACTATAATAACATAAAGACTTGATCTCAACACTCTGGTAACTTATAATGTATGGAAATGATGCCAATATCTTAAAATCTCCTTCATTCTCATATTCTTTTTTTCTTTTAATTTGTTTTCAGTTTCCTACAATCACTTCCATAAATCTTAGACTTTTCCCCCTCCCTTTCCCCTGCCTCCCCAACATGGCATGCAGTCTTATTTGGATTTTACACATACATTCTTATTAAATACATTTTCACATTAGTCATGTACATGGAAGAATTAAAATGAATGGGAGAAACCATGAGAAAAACCCAAACAAAACATAACACAAGAGAATTTATTCTGCCTCATTCTGCTTTCCATTTCCATAGTTCTTTCTCTGGATATGGATGGCATTTTGCATCACTTGGGAATGTTTTAGGTCCTTGCATTGCTGTGAAGGGCAAGGTACAGTAGACATCTTTCTCATATTCTTAACTCACATGTACATGCATGAATTTATAGAGTCCATTTTAAATTATCCATGTGTATATTATCCACTCTGTGGATTATCTATGACACATTTTAAATTCCCAGTAGATGTTCCTCAGTCATGTACAATGTTTCAGGATTGTCTTCTTTTGATGCCACATGACATATATACATGAAATGCAAACTAGTTTAACAATATGTGGATAACTTTTAAAAAATCATCTCATAAATTCCAGTAATTGGAATGTAATCAAATATTTATGGCTTTGGATTATAAATCGCATAAATTAATCAATCCAGGATTTACTGCATATACAATCTCACTGTGATGCATTTTTTATAGGCTAGTCACACATTACTCTTACTCTCATACTTGATGTTCAGCCAAACTAACATTCTCATCTTTCCCAGTGGGTGACATTCTAGACCTTGCCCCTGGGCATTGCACAGCCATGCTTGGAATGCTCTTCCTGGCTTCACCGCTACCTACTTACCTTCAAGGCTCATCTGAGGTACCATCTCCTACTCTTGTAGGTTTTTCTTAGTTCCCCAACTAAGGGGAACTTAGTATACCTCATGTTAATATACCTCATATTAGTATGCCTCATCCTATCCCTCTGAAACTACTTGATGTTTTGTATTTACTTCTCTGTGTTACTCTTGTTTTTCTGAAATAGGATATAAACTCTTTGAGGGCAAACTATTTCAATTTCATTTCCAACTTTGTATTCCTAGTACCTGATGCAGTGTCTGGTACATATATGGCATTTGTTCAATAAATTGAATGAACACTATATATTCAACACTGTAGTAGTTGCTGTAAGGATTCACAGAAAGAGGCTAAGACATGATTCCTACCTTCAAGGAGGTTTCGGTGACATGAGACTTGCACTGAATCAGAAAATTCAAGGAAATATTAATAAGGGCTAATTTGTGTTGGGCTGCATCTCCATGTTGGAGGTGTTCTAAGAAGCAGGAAGTCAGTGAATGTAGGAAGCCAGTAGGATAAACTTCAGTACAAGTTTGACTTTGGATGTGTGAAATTTGAGGTGATGGCAGAATATCGTGGGCATTTCATAGTTGATGGGAGACTTGATTAATCAGATGGGATCTCCTAAATCTCAGAGCAAGTGCCACTCGCTCATTAAGCATAGAGAGGAGAATTTGCTCTATTTCCTCTGTTCAGTGGACAAATAGAAACTTTTGACTTTGGAAATGCCCTTAGAGTCATTATACAGAGGATTCCAAGTGAACCAGTGACATGTTGCTACAGGGAAAAGGGGATGAAGTTTCACTGACTAGGTCAAGGTGAGGTTAGTATTGTTAGTGAAAGCTCATTGTTTTGGATTGGGCTCTGCCCTTATTCACATGCATCCTGTTTCTTCCAAATCCGCCTTCACAAAATACACCTTTCAAAGGAAACCTGGCTTTACAATTATCAACTTGTTTATCACATATGAACCTTCTATCTAAACTGGTTTTGCTTCATCTCTTGCCTTCTTGTCAATACAGCACCTCCCACCTTATTCTAACATATTTTATTAACTTCTTTCTCTATTTTGCTTTGAATATTCCTTTGCATCTTTATAACTGGGCAAAATTTATTTTATAAGACTAAGTTACAACTTGGTGGGTCCCTTATTCCACTAGCAGCATCTTGTATTCATATAGCTTTGCCTCATCTGGAACCTTAAGAGGTTACAGTATGTATTTTTTGTGGTAGCTATACATTCAGTCAATATATACTTCCAAAGAATCACATCTCTTGTTCTGCAATGAAAACATGTGCCTGGGATGAAATGAAATAAATGTGTCTCCCAAGATGTAACAGGTGTCCTTTTTTTCCTATCAACATCAGCAATTATAAAATTTTTTAATGATTTCATTTCTTTTCTGCCTCGTTCCTTTTTTCCCTTTTCATCATTTTCTTCATTTTCATTTGGGCATTTATACTCTTCTATCTTTGCTCAATGGTAACAATAAGTGACATTTATGAGTGCATTAGAATTTACTAATATATATGTATATACTATATATATTTCAGGTTCATTTAACATATAAGATTCATTTGAACTTTACAACACCACTTTTAAGTAGGTACTACAGATACTATTGTTCTTGTTTCATGGCTCAGAGGGGTTGAGTTACTTGCCCATGGATATATAGCTAATAAATATCACAGGTAAGATTGGTGCACAGGTCTCACTGATAGCATTCTATCCACTCCACCATGCCATCAACTTAGATTCCTTATAACAAGGAATTCTGGGCAAATTCACTAGAGGTGCGAGGTGAGGTGAAGTACAGGTGAGAGTCTGCTTAGCTCAGGTGCTATCCCACTGAGAGGAGACAACTCATTCCCTAGAGAGGCTGGATGCAGCTCCTATAGCTTGACTGACTAATCCCTGGGAAGGGAGGGGAGAGGAGGCAGCAAGCAGGGTAAAGGCAGCAGGAGAAGGAGGGGTCTGGGAGAGGAGCAGGACCACTGGGGGTGGGGTACCGTGCTACATAGGGCAGAAAGACTGGAGAACGCTTACAAGAAAGAAGCATGGTCCCTCCAAATGTAAGCATGCTGGGACAGAGTCCTAATCATCTTCTCTTAGTTATGATTCTGCCTCCCAATAACAAACTTAATGTGAAAAGATTGCTTCTGGCAATGCATTAAATCACAAAGAATTACAAAACAATTGCTTATGATTCTTAGAGAAAAGAAGTAAATTATGATACAGTATATATTACATGCAATATAATGTGAACTTGAAATCATTATGTCTCTAAAGTGAGTAACTCATCTATTTGAAATTATATGCTTAAAAACAAAATCCAGTGCCCTGAGAATATTTTTAGAATCATTACAGGGAATCTCTAGGCAATGAATCTTTTCTCTAAAATGAAAAACAAAGCTAGGTGCCTTTGAACATGGGAGATCTTTCATGAAATAGAATTGGAAATTTCTGCTTATAGAGCAGATCGGTATGTGAATAGTATTTTGGGAGAACAGTGAAAGGCTCATATCCATTTGTTTATGTTTTCTTTTTTAAAAATCTAGTTTACATTTTTTTAATTCACAAACATTTATTTTCTTCCTTTCCAACCTCCCTCCCACTGGGGAAAAAAAAGAAAAAGAAAAACCTTGCAATAAACATGCGAACAAAACTCATCCATTCATATACTAATTATTCTATTTCTTCTTCCTTTCTAATAATTATTTTACCTCCTTCTGCCCACCCTATCCCCCAATTTCCCTTTGCACAAGCATTGGATTTCCTTTACATGGGGCATATTGAAAAAGAGTGTTGAATTCCTTTCCTTTATCTTGTCATTCTGATTCCCCCATTCTGTCTGTCATCCTCTAAAAGGGCCTTAGGTTAAGCCAGAAGAGGGTATGAATTCGCATTTAAACCTAGCAACAGTTTTTGTATCTAAACGCTCTCTAGCCACAAGCATGGTCTAATGTTCACAATTGCTATTTGGGGATGTCTCAGTTGTATTAACAGCTAATAGTCTAGTCTGGCTGCCACAGCCTGATCCTATGCTACCTTTCCAACCTTGTTACATGTCATTCCCTTTCATGCCTACCTCAGTCCAGTCAAACTGACTTTCTTCCTTAATCTCACATTTGGTATTTCATTTCTCTTCTTTGACCGTCTCGCACCTGGAGAACATTCCTTCCCTCTTCACTAGAATCCCTTACGGCCTTCAGGGTTCACCTCAAGTGCCATTTTTGAAGTGAAGCTCTTTTTGAGCCCATTATATCCCCTCAGGCACTGGTGTCTGCCTTCTAAATTTATCTTCTTTATAGAACAATGATGAGGATGATAACTGATATTTCCATAATGTCTGCTATGTGCCAGGTACTATGCTAAGTCCTTTACAAATATTTTTCCCATTTGGTCCTCACAATAATCCTGTGAGGTAAATACTACTATCATCTCCATTTCACAGTTGAGGAAATGAGGCAAATTTTATATGTATGTGCATATATATATATGTGTGTGTATACATACATACATATATATATATATATATATATATATATATATATATATATATATATATATATATATAGAGAGAGAGAGAGAGAGAGAGAGAGAGAGAGAGAGAGAGAGAGAGTTCATGCCTTATAGGTACAGTTCTCAACTTGCTGGATTGTAAATTTAAGACCAGGGGCTACTTCATTTTTATTTTTGAATCCCCAGCACTTAGCATTATGCCTGGTGCATAGTAGGTACTTAACAAATACTTGTCCGTTAATTGAGTGATTGATTGATGGGGGGGGGAATTATGCAATAAGGCTGGAAAAAAAACAGTTGTTGCCACTTGTAGCCCAGTTATATATTGTTTGAATTTTGTCTTACAAACAATAGGGAACAACTGAAAGTTTTTGAGCAGGGGACTGGCATAGTTATGGCTGTTCATTAGAAAGATTTTTTTGGCAGCTGTGGGGAGGATGAATAAGAGAAAGGAGAGAGTGGGGACAGGCCGACAAGTTACAAGCCCATCGTAGCTGTCCAGCCAAGAGAAGATGAGGGACTGAGTTAGGGTAGTAGTTGTGTGAATAGAGAAAAGTAGATGCTTGAGAGAGATGTCATCAAGATGGAAGAGAGAACTCGTCAATCAAATAGTGGATAGAGTGCTGGGCACTCACTAGATTCAATTCCCATCTTAGACATTTGTCATCGATGTTATGCTAGGTAAGTCACTAAAGTTCCTGTACCTCAGTTTTCTCATCTATAAAATGGGGGGTTAGAGTAAATGGTCTCTAGGACCTCTTCCAGCTCTAAATCTATAATCCTACAGTGAGAAGAGGAGTCTAAGAGGGGAGAGTCAAAGGTAATTCTTTGGTTTCTGAACCTGGATGACTCAGAAAATGGTGTGCCTTTGACAAAAATAGGAAGTTGGAATGAGAGAGCTTAAGAAGAAACATGAGTTGAGTATAGGACAAATTGAAATGCTGGACAAACTGAATCTGAGGTGCAAGTGTGACATTAGGAATTGAGTGAGAGGAGGTGGATAGTGTATGGGGCAGCGACCATGAGTTTGCACCACAGGCTGCCCCCGTATCAGAAATAAACTCTCTCCTCATCTTTACTTGTTAAACTCTTGTTTTCTCTTAAGGCTCTACCTCCATCATGAAGCTTTCACCATTCCTTTGTTAGCATATTCTTCCCTCACTCTAATTTTCCTTGACTAAGTTGTCCTGATCACTTATATCTCCCTTATATTGCATTTTTGATGTTTTTCATGTCTGTCATGTCCAGTGCCTTCTCTTCTCCTGGAAACAAATACAGAGACAGTTAAGTGTGACAAATTCCCTCAGCCTCAATTTTCTAATCTGTAAAACTGAGGCAATAATAGCACTTAACTCCCAGCATTGTTGTGAGAATAAAAGTAGATAATATGTATAAAGCATTTTACAAACCTTGAAGTGCTATATAAATGCTAGCTATAATTATTAACTCTTATTAAGTTATACATAGTCGTATAGGTATGAGGCTACCCAGTAGTTTACAAGCCTTTGGTTTCTTTGATTTCTAGAATCCTAGCCTTGTTTTCCAACATACTTTTTTATCTTTCTCTTCTGTCTCCAGCTTTGCACAAAAGTCACTGAGTGTTGACTTGGTTTGGGGAATCTTGTCAAAAGCTTTAATACAAATAAAGGCAAGTCCCTTGACACTTTGCTACAGGCTGGTGCAATTTGATGGGTGACAGCTTGATTGGAGCAAAGCACTTTGAGCAGCTAAGGTTGGAATTAAGATTGATGTAAACACTGATCAGCCAGTAAGCCACCTTGGGAAACTTAATTTTGTAAAAATATGCTACCAGTATTATACTCAAAAGCAATGACTGCATACAGAGTTTACAGTCTTGGCTTAATTATTGCAATGATTTTCTACATCATTTCCCAGTAGGCTAGGACTAACCCAGCTGGCATTTGGTTTTTGTTTACGTTTGTGTTTATAACATTTGTTTACATGTTTCTCCTCCTCTTCTTCTCCCCCAGGAGACTATAAACTCCTTGAGGGCAGAGAACATGTGTTCTATACCATGTTCTTTTCCCCCATAGCACATAGTTATTTTGTACATAGAAGATACTCACAAAAATGAATAGCAAAATGGATTCCTCCTCCTCTCCCCTCCACCACCACCATCTATGGCACCTGTAGAGTAATCTGTACTGTTGTGGGGGGAAAGTAACTGTTTATTGTATCCTGGAAATTCTAAAGCTTCAGCATTGTGGGAATTTATCCAGGTGACTTTATGAAGGTCAAACCTTACCTGTTAATATTTACTCTTAACCATCCTATTTCATTAGGCTAGAAACAGGCTCCCAGATTCCTCAGAAGTAGAAACTCTTTCATTCCCTCATAAGTTGCTAAAGGGGGGAAGGCCAGGAGAGGGGAAAAAAGGGGAGTGAACGATGAGGACAGTCAGCAGCTACGCCATGAGATCCTACATGGGTGGGTAGGCACCTGCTTTTACTACCAAGGAAATTTGAAAGGGAGGAGCTGAAGGAGGAAACAGAACTTCCCTTGTGGATGTACAAGGTCTTGTTCTCATGAGTAACATTACAATTTTGAGGGGTTTGTCATCAAAATAATAACCTAGGCTTTGACAGCTGAGATAATGGGACTCAACTCTTCTGCCATAGAGAATCACAAAATGTTCAAATGAGGAGGTACCTTACAAATGATCCGGTACGACCTCCTCATTTAATGAGTGAGAGGTCAAATAACCTGTGCAAGGATTCCACAGCTGGTTCCTGGCAAAGTCAGGCTGAACACAGGACCTTCTGACTCCAGATCCAGGGTTCTTCCCATGACTTTACACTGCCTTCCCTGTCTCAGAGAGGAGTCACAAGTGTCACAGGCACTTAAACTTTGCCAGAAATGGCAACGTTTCTCTTCCATTTACTTAGAGACCAAATGAACTAGAAACAATGACTGAAGATCATCATTTTTATGCAGCCAGTTAGAGTTCATTTGGTAAAGGTTGTTGGTCTCAGACAGATTTCTGAAATGTGGAGGGAAGGAAGGGAGCCAAAAAATGACTTCATGCTCTGAGCCAGGCCAGAAGCTGCCAGCAATGCACAAACTCCAGCTTAAGAGGCTTTTTTTTCCTGCAACTTTAGTTCCCCATACTAAAATGAAGAGTCTTGGAGCATTGAAATGAAATCCACTACTAATTAAGATCCAATAAGTGTTGCCCCATTAAGATCTAATGAGTTACCCCATCAAAGACCTTTGCAGATATTTCTTCACAACATGTAGGTTCTTATATAATCACAGAATTTCAGAGCTGGAAAAAGACCTCAGTTATAGGCCAGTAAGTGCAATTATGGACTCGAAAAAGAATCCTTGCTATAACACACGCAAATGGATCATTCAATCTTTGCTTGAAGACTTCTAGTGGCACATCTCCCTTACCACCTTCCGTTTCACAGGCTGTGATAACACTGCTTTTTTTTAAGACCTTCCACTCCTATCTCTACCCCAGTTTCTCAAAATATTCCTCTTACTGCACTCTAGAGATCACCAGGCCTCACCATCTGCCTGACAGTGAAATCTTCCCAGATGTATTGTCATTCTCCTTTTAGCTTGCGAGCTCATTCAGAACAGGAGCTGTCTAGATTTTTATCTGTATCCCCAAGTATGTGGCACATAGTAAGCACTTGGTAAAAACTTTTTTATTCATTTGTTTATCAGCATTTATTAAAGCTGATAGTAATCAGTGTCATATGCTACTCTGCTACAGTACATATTACATTACTCTGGAATTACAAAGGGTAGTCCACAGACAATTCAACACATAAAGCACTGGGTGCCACACTTCTAGGCCTTCCAGAAGCAGAAGTCCTATAATGGCTAGTGTTGGACTTTGAGGCAAGAAGATGCCTATTTGAATTCTATCTCTGATGTTAACACATATAACAACAGGATCATCCCAAGAATCAAAGGGGAAACGGATATAAAGCACTTTGCAAACTCTCTAGGATTATGTCCATATCAACTCTCATTAGGACAGCCCAAAATGAAGCTCGCTGTTTTTTGAGGGTCTGGCCCAATACTACAAGATCCAGCATGTCACAAGAGCAGCAGCTGGTTCTGGCTTTAGAACTTTGGTCCCCAGGCCTCAGACTACTGAACTGCTGAGGTCATGCCGGCACTCATCAGGGCTGAAGGTGGGACTGTTCATGGATTTTATGGCTTCGAAAATAAGCATGGTTTGGAAATGTCATTTATGTTCATTTGTATGAGTACACACAGGTATTTTATCTTAATGTAAAGGGAATTATATTTTCATTTCCTTTTTTCCCTTGAGAAGTTTTTAGTGTCTAAGGAACAAAGCCTAGCAAGTTCACACACGGGGAAGGTGAAAGAATACTGAGGGAATTGGTTTGGCCTTTGCTTGACAGAAAGGGGTGGAGACAGCAAAGGCAGAGGCAGGTGAGAGAGGAGCTAAGTGTGGCTTTGAAGGTAGCTGAACAGCTACCCTGGGGGGTGGTATCTTACTCATAAACTTTTTACAGTGTTCTGCCTAGATGGCAACGGTAAAGTAATTAAACATCTGTGGATAGACATGACCTAATTTATTAGACTTGCAATTTCCTTCTGTCAGGCCTGTTCTATACAAAATAGAAGCTACAGTTAAGCCCAAAGAAGGCTATTTGGTGAGTCCTAGAAACAAGGGCATGACTGAGGAAGGAAACAAGCATTTATCAAGCACCTACTATGTGCCGATAGGTATTGTGTTAAACCACATTATCACATTTAATCCTTACTACAACCCCGGGAAATAGGTGCTATTATTAGTCAATTTTCAGTTGAAGAAACCAAGGCAGACAAAGGTTGTGACTTGCCCAGGCTTACAGAGCTAGGAAGTGTCAGAGGCTGGCTTTGAACTCAGGAGTTCCTGACTCTAGGCTCAATGCTGTAGCCTAAGTCTAGCCTAGCTGAAGGAGATTTGAGCAGGGTGGAAGGGGAGCTACCTGAGGTTGCAATCCAGAGAAAGGGGAAGGAGAACTTCATCAAGAAGATTCTATATGGTTCCCTTCTCTCCCTATCACGTCGTATCATCTAGAAGTGATGAAAGATGGAAGGGCTTTCAATCCTCTATATTCCTCCACATCCTGTTCCTTTATTGCCTCAGGAATATAAAGTATCCAATATACACTATCTGAGTGACGTCCACCTTTCATCAAGCAAAATTCTGTCTTGGTCTTTCCTGGCCATGAGGGAAATCAGTGAGATCCAGGCTTCTATGCAAATAAAGAAACTCAACAGTCTCTACCTGCTCCTAAATATGCACCAGCTTCAGGGAGAAAAAGAGATGAGAGTCATACATAAACCTAAATGGCCAAAGAGAGATTTAGTCAAAAAGCTAAATGGTCAAAAAGAGAGTAATACTGGCAGACTGTAAAAAGTTTTAGAACTTAAGAACCTGAAAAGAAAAAAGAAAAATCCTGTGTTAACATCTGATCCTGTCTACAACCCAAGTTAAAGCACTGTCCTTTCAGGGCCTTAATGAGGACTACTGAGACATGACTGCAGCTTCCCACAGGTCCTCTTGGTAGCCTCTGAAAACTCTAATTTCTGTTTCTATTTTCCTGGCTTCCCTGCTCAAATCACTTCTCTCAATTTCTTCCTGTTACACATATCAGCTGTTGTTCAGTCATTCAATTGTGTTCATTTCTTCGTGACTCTGTGGACCATACTGTCCATGGAGGTTTCTTGGCAAAGATACAGGAGTGGTTTGCCATTTTTTTTCTCCAGTGGAATAAGGCAAACTGAGGTTAAGTGACATACTCAACTAGTTACCCAGCTAGTAAGTGTCTGAGGCCAGATTTATACTCACGTCTTCCTGACTCCAGACCCAGTACTCTATCCACTCTATCCACTAAGCCACCTAGCTACTCATATCAGTACCCTAGCATTTATCTGCCATTTTCCCCACAACATGCACTGCTTCCATCTGTGCATTTCCATCCATCATTTCTGGCTTTCCATATCTAAATCTCATCTCCTCTTTCAAGATCACACCTCATCAAGTTTACTCTCTCTTTCATCTCCTTATCTCTTTCTTTTTACTGTCTCATTCTTAAACACATTCAGGATTCCCCACATTAAAACCATACTATCCCATTTCTTTCCTCTTTTTACTATGTGTTTGGGCTTTTCTATGTTGCTACTGAGCCTCAGGTCTCAGACACAGAAAACATCTAGAGGATGCCCTAGTGATGAATCTCTGTGTCAGGAGGTGGGTAACAGTGACTAGGTGGTGCAGTGGATAGAGGACTGGGCTGGGAAGTTGGGAAGACTTGAGTTCAGATTTGGTCTCTGACATTTACTAGCTATGTGGCCCTGGGCAATTCACTTAATTTGTTTCAGTTTGTAAAATTGACTAATAATAGCTCCTGCTTCCCAGGGTTGTGACCAAATGAGATAATAATTGTATATTCTAAGCACGGTGTCTAGCCCATAGTAAGTAGGATATAAATGTTAGATATTATTATTTCATTTCACATATTATACCTAGTTACATGCATGTTTTACTTCTCCTAATGGACTATCAGTTTCTAAAGATCAGAAACCATGTCTCATTTATCTTTGTGTCTCTCTCAGAGATTTACAGAGTACTTTGTAGAGAGCAGGTCATTAATATGGTATGGTGTGGTAGGGAAAAGGACTGGGGAAGACTTGAGTCAATGTTCATATTTTACCTCTCTCTCACTAGTTTTTTGTCATTGGACAAGTTACTTTGCTTCTAGGAGCCTCAGTTTTCTATACAATGGGGCCACTCTCTAAGATATTAAATTGTAGATGAGTGGCCCATCAGTATTAGTAGATGGAGTTTCCACATCAGAAAGTCACCACATTCATGAAATGACAGGCCCAGATTCCCACCCCCCCTCAAACAACTTTATCCTTTCTACCTTACAAATAGTTAGGAGAAAAGCATTTTGTAAACCTGAAAGTACCATTTACATTTGAGCATTTTTATTATTACTAACCCATTTAATGAACTGTTGAATTAAACAAGTATTTACTGAGTCATGCCTGGATCCCAACAGTCTTAGTTGTGCCCTCCCCTTATTTTTTTTTTTTGCCAGGGTCCCATAAACCAGCCGAGACTGACTTAAGTTCACCTTCTTCCCCTTTTTAGGGCAACTAAGTGTGGATAGAGTGGATAGGAAGACCCTAGTGCAAATCTGACCACAGCTAGTAAGACTAACTGGTGACCCTGAGCAAGTCATTTAACTCTGCTTTAGTTTCCTCATCTGTAAAATGAGAAGGAAATGGCAAATCACTCCAGTATCTATGCCAAGAAAACCCCAAATGGGGTCATGAAGAATGGTTGGTTGGTTGTTGTCCTTTGTTTTCAAAGAGGACCAAAATGACATCACCATGATAAAATGAAATTTCAGTGTGTCCGACTGTGGCTGATCAGACCGATACGAACTCGGAATGCTCTACCACAGCTTGGGCACAGATAGTCCGTGTGAATATTTGGGGAGGATATCCCGAATTTGTGCATTCTATGTTAACCTTGTGCTCCCTCAATTCTGCTTTGCTCGAAGAGCACAGCACCCTTTCTGATGTGGGCACACCATGCTGAGTGGTCCTGTGCCAGTGTTTCCCATCTTGCACAGTCAAATCCAAAGTTCTTGAGAGAGAATGAAGAATAAGACATGACCGAACAGCAAATACCACAGGGCTATTGTCAAGGTCAGAAGAGATAATATATGTAAAGTGATTTGAAAACTTTGCAATCGGAGTTTACAAAGTGCATTTATGAAACACGTTGTAAACTTGAAAGTGCTTTATCAATGCCGGCTATTAATTATTATTATATATGTTTTCCTCTAGAAATCTTTTTAGACTTCCCTACTGCTCAGTCTAAGCACTTCTTGCCTTCTCTCAAATAACCCGGACCTTTAATGATCTACATGGGGGCCTTGTGTCAACTGCCATGCTCTTCAGAGTGAATCGACCCTTCCCTGACTCATAACTTGTTTTATGCTGTGAGACTTCGCAAAGGAGTGAGAATATAACAGAAGTGTCTTTTGGACAGACTCCTCTCCAGGCTTTCTTCTCCAACACTGCCCCCTAGAGCTCAGGAGAAGCACAGCTTCTGCTGTGGTCCTCAAGTTACATCTTGTCTTCTCTGGTTTTCCCCAGCAGCCCCTGAAGGATGCAACCCTGGTCTTAGAAATAGTCTGAAAAGCAGGCACCTTTGTGAGGCGATTTGAGCGATACTTAGGAAGTTCTCCAGATACCTTCCTCATGCAGTGGCTGTTGCCTGAAATTCCACATATTAAGACTTCAATCTCTTGACTTAAAGTTTGTGTCCAATTATTTCAGCTGCCAGCTGTCATTAAGCTCTTACTTAAATGTGGATGGGTTTTTCACACTTTTAATTGGGAGAGATTTGATAGAGGGTGAGGACATGCTGAGCAGTCTGGTTACTTGATATTAAGGTTTGGAAGTACAATTGGTGACCAGAAAGGGGCACAAGAAAGGGAAAGTCGGGAAGTTTCTTTACTGCAAAATTTAGGCTAAGACAGGCAGAACAGCTCAGAGGCGAGCCTACTTGTCTTGGCAACAGATGAAATCTAGCTTCAAAGCCCTTCTCTAATACTTAATATCTACAAAATTATAGCTGCAAGAGAAATCAGTTCAACCTAACAGGTAATTTTACAAATGGAGAAATTGAGGCTCAGAAAGGTCATACAAGTAGTTATCTGGACTTGAACAGAAGTCCTTTGACTTCTTTCTACTGCATCACAAAGATAAGTATTGCATCTCTGTTTCCTCAAATACCTGTAGTACCTATGTCACAGCACTGTGAGAATGATCAAATAAGATAATGTATGTAAAGTGTTTTGTGCACTTTCAATCAGTATCTAAATGTTAGCTCTTCTTCCCCTCCTTCCCACCCACAGTTGTGCTTGGGGCCCCCTATGGGGCCTCAGTGACAGCAACATAAATGGTGTAATAGAAAGAGCCCTGGATTGCTAATTATGGGAACAGAGCTCAAGTCCAGGCTCAGCTACTTGTTACCTGTGTGATCTTGGGCGACTAATCTCACCTCTCTGTCTGTTTCCTTAACTGTTAAAAGAGGGATTACACTAGATGACCTCTAAGATCAATTAAATCTCTACTATGTGCTTGGCATTACTGTGTTAGGATCTAAGGCCTTCCTAGCTCCAAACCTGTGGTCCCATGTATCTGAAGTTTGCACATGTAATAGCAGATAATTAGTAATAGTAGAAAACAAGTGTTTATCAAAATCAAATGAGTCAATATATGATTATCTTAAGTCAGAGAGTAAAAAACCCAACCACAGATGGATTGTTGCTACAGTCCCATGATTTCCTCTTGAATCTTTGAAAAGGCAGGAAATAAGAACTGTACCTCCTATCACATGTTTGGGGAGCAAATTTTGGAATGTTCAGTTCAATAAACATTTACTAAGTCCCCCTTGTGGGCGGTGTTGCATTGGCTGTAAGTTTTTAGAGGGTTGCTTGATATGTCACTTTGAAGCAATATTCCTGAGAGCTGAGGTTCTCTAAACTTACTTTGTTTAGGTACTTTTCCTGAGGTATTGTGGGAGAGTGAAAGGGTCACTGAATTTGGAATCAGAGGGTCTCAGTTTGAATCTTGAGTGTCATTCACATTGCTGATGTAACTTTGGGTAAATCATTCCCATTTACCAGTTCTCAGTTTTTTCACTTATAAAATGGGGGAAGGAGAACAGACTAGATGATCTCCAATGTTCCATCCTGATTTAAATCTATAAAACAGAGATATGGGTGAGATGGAGTCATTTGGAGAACAAATATAAACCTAAAATTACTCAAGGATGGTTTTGGGTAGATTCAATAAAATATTATAGCAAGTTAGTTTCTTGAAGACCTCGTATACATTTTTAAGACCCTGTCATCTCATTTCCAACTCTTTGTAACCTCATTTGGGATTTTCTTGGCAAAGATACTAGAATGGCTGGCCATTACCTTCTCCAGTACATTTTATAGATGAGGAAATGGAGGCTAACAGGGTTAAGAGACCTTGCCCAGGGTCACACAGCTAGTAAGGGTCTGGGGTCAGATTTGAACTCAGGAAGAGGAATACTTCCTAACTCCAGGGTCATCACTCTATCCACTACACCACCTGTCCTCTGGCTACTTCCCTCTTGCTAGGGGAATGATAGGTATTCCAATAGAAAGATAAGGTATTTTTTAGGTGCCAAGGAGAGAGAGGAAGAAAAGAGAGGAGCTCTCTCTCCTTCTGGAGAAGGAACCACTAACCCATGTCTTTCCTAAGTTCTACCTTTATCCCTTTGGCATTTTTAAGCAACTTCTGCAATATCTTCTGATTGTAGGACCACAGAATCAAAACTCATACTGGAAGGTATGTCAGAGACAATCTAGTCCAACCCTTTCATTTTACAGAAGAAGAAACTGAAATCTTGGGAGGTTAAGTGATTTACCCAAGGTTACACAGGTAGTGTCAAAGGTGGGATCTGAACTCGTTGTTCTCTGACTCTACAACGATTGCTTTTTCTACTACATTGATGATGATGATGACATCATCATCATCATCATCATCATCATCATCATCATCATCATCATCATCATCATCATCATCATTTGTCTCAGTCTACCAAGAGTGGGAAACCTACAGCCTTGAGGCTACATGTGGCCCTCTAGGTCCTCAAGTGCAGACCTTTGTCAGAATCCAAACTGGCTGCACTTGAAGACCTAGAGGGCCACATGTAGCCCCGAGGCTGCAGGTTTCCTACCCTGATCCCTTCTGATGCAAAAGGGCAACTAGTCGCTTACTTAGTGTCTTGCAGGGTTGTGTCAGGGAATTGAGGGGTTAAGTGACTTGTCAATCAATTGGTCAACCAAAACTCATTCGGCACCTAGAGCTCATTAAGCATCTTAGAAAATGAAATGAACCCAAATCTTACTTATTGTGCAATGCCGTCTATCATAAAATTAATCCTAATAACAATCCCTCGTGTTTGCATAGCACTTTACAAAGCGTTTCACAAGTATTATCTCAGGATCAAACAATCTCAAAGTGAGAAGGGAATTTAGAATCTACCCTAGTTCAACTCAGGTCTAGAAAAAGGTTTTTTTCTGTAACCTCCCCAAGATGGAGCCTTCCAGGCTTTCCTTAAGGAAGACCTCATGACAGATGGACCTGTTTCCTCCCAAGGTGACCCATTTTACTTTTGGACAGTTCTAACAAATAATAACATTTTCCTTGAATCAAGACAAAATTTCACAGTACCTATAACCTCCCTCTGTTTACAAGGAGAAGAAATCTAACCATTCTTCCAGTGCCAGCTTTTCTAATACTTGAAGATGCTTTGAATACTTCAAATATTTTCAAAAACTTGAAGATATTTACCTCCTGTCATTCCCACCGTAACCTGCCAAGTTAGCAATGTCTGTGTTGTCACTCTTATTTTATAGATGAGGAAACTGAGGCTCAAAAAAGTTAAGTACCATCCCATGGTCATAGGACTGGTAAATAGCAGAGCCAGGACTCAAACTCAGGTCTTTGGACATCAAATCCAGTGTTTTCTCCTTTTTGCTGGTGTTTCCTTTGCTCTATAGACACTGTGGTCTATAGACACTTTGTTCTATAGCACTGTGGTCTGTGGCAATTTTTTTTTTTTTGGTTTACAAAACTTTTACAAACAAAAAGTCCTTATTTCTTAAAGCCTACCAATTTGAGAGAGAAATGGGTGAGGGATGGGTAGGGGGAGGGGGAGGAGGAGGAAGGAGAGAGAAAGAGAGAGAGAGAGAGACAGAGACAGAGAGAGACAGACAGAGACAGAGACAGAGACAGTCAGAGAGACGGAGAGACAAGGTCAGAGATAAGAACTGATGCCACTTTCTTGCATTCTTCTTTTTTTGTTTGCATTCCTCCCACTTTCCTCAGTTCTGGCCCCTGCTTCCTGGGTCTTGGAGAGCAGATGTTCTAAGAGTGCAAGAGACAGTCCAGATACAAGTCCAAAGTAGGGAATTTAGATATTCTGCATGTCCAATTTAGAGTTTGGGTGGGGAAACACTGCATAACATTCCTAATGCAATGAGAAATAGTCATGTAATGTTTCTATGGTCATGCTTTGGTTAATTCTGTTCATGTTCATTCCATTTCTTCTTCCAAAATAAAATGAACTTCTCAAGGGTACAGACCTTGTCCATGACCCTTCTGGAAACTCCTCACAGCCACAAGAATAGCAGATGATAAAGAGCTATAACAGTGAGGATACTATCAGCCCTGAAGCTATGCATGTGCAGTGAACAAAGAAAGGGTTTGCCTCTCAGACCAAACGGTACAGGCAAAAGTGTTCATTTGTCCTTACAAACAATAGGTATGGCTTTTGTGTCTGTCCCCTACTGCTGTGGTTTAAAGTTTTTGTTGCCAATGTGATCTGGTCCTTAGTCCAAAAGTCTGATTGGGATCTGAACTTTTAATTTACAACATGTGCTGGGGGTGGGGGGGCCGGGGCAGAAGAGAGAGAAACCTCACTAAGTAACCTGAGGTATGAGGTTAGGTGGGGCAGTGGTATGATTCTGCCTGATCCAGTGGAAAGGGATTGCAGAGACTGAAAGTGTGGGCAGGCTGCCCAAGGACTTTCCAATCATTGACTTCCTTCCCCCAGCAAGAGCAGTTGCTGCCTCAGCAGAACTGTCATCTTCTGCTCAGATTGACAAAAGTGATTTTATTCAGCTTGGCCTTGAAACTTTAGTTTTAGAAGCTTTTTATTCAGCTAGAGCAGGAGAGAGCTAATTTCTCAATGACAGGTTGTGAAATGGGCAGAGGAAATGTCTGCTGTCTGGTAAATTCCAAGGAGATTAGTGGTAGCAGTTTGGGAGAGATTCCAGGTGATAGAGGTTTGGGTGAGTTAGGATAAAAGAAACTTTCCTGCCAATACCAGGCTATGCTTAAAACTTCCATTTGCCCCATGATTAATTTATCAGAAGCTAATATTTATATTGTGTTTACTATGTGCTAGGAACTGTGCCAAGTGTCATTTGATCCTCCCAATGATCCTACAATGTAGGGGATGTTATTATTTTAATTTCACAGATGAAGAAAATGAGGTAGAGATTAAGTGACTTGTCCAGGGTCACACAGCTTGTATGTATCTGGGGTCGGATTTAAACTCAGGTCTTCCTGAATCCAGACCTGATGATCTATTCATAGCTCCAAAAAGATGGTTCCTTCTCTCAAGGAGCTTAGAGTCAAATGAGGGACACAATATACCAACTACTATGTACAAACAATATATCTACAGGATAAATTGGATCTAATCTCAGAGGGAAGGATTAGTATTAAGGGGATGAAAAAGGTCTTTCTTGTAGAAGGTAAGATTTTAACTGGCACTTGAAGGAAAGCCAGGTATAGGTGTCAACTAGTGAAAATGCCCAAAGTTGAAAGATGGACTTTCTAAGTATCTCAAAGTACTTGGAGGGATGCAAGGTGTGAGAAGACTGGAAAGGTGAGAAGAAGCCGGGGTATGAAAGGCTTTGTAAGCCAAACATAAGATTTTATATTTCATCCTGGAAGTGATAAGGGACCACTGGAGTTTACTGGAAAGTGGGTGATATGGTCAGATCCGTGATGGAGAAAGAATCACTTTGACAGCAGAATGGAGGCTAGATAGGAGTGGGGAGAGACCAACCAGGGGCTATGGCAATAGTCCAAGCGTGAGATGGGAAGGGCCTGCATCAGGGAGGATCAGAGAGAACAGGACACGTAGGGCAGAATAGATAGGCCTTGACAACAAACTGGATATAGCAGGGGCTGGGGTGGGGGCGTGGTGACGAGACAATGAAGAGTCGAGGATGACACCAGGGGTGATGGGGAGGATGGTGGCACCCTCAGTAGTAATAGGGAAGTTACAAAGAGGAGGGGAAGGGTTGGGGGGAAAATGAGTGGATGTTCTGATCTCTTCCAGCCTTAGATCCCAAACTTTGTAGGGACTGTTCAGGTGTTGCTTTTACTTGTTCCACAACCCAAGCACTGTTAACAATAAAAAGTTGTAGCCCAAGGGTGGGGAACCTGCAGCCTTCAGGTCACATGTGGGCTTCTAGGTCCTTGGGTGTGACCTTTTGACCGAGTCCAAGTTTTATAGGACAGATGTTTTATTAAGGGGATTTGTTCTGTGAAGTCTGGATTCAATTAAAGGGCCACACTTGAGGATCTAGAAGGCCACAGGTGGCCTTAAGGCCGCAGGTTCCCCACCCCTATTCTGACCTATTTCTCTTAGTCAGAGCCAAGCCTAATTATAGGCAAAGCAGGTTCAGGGGATACCAGGCAAGGGGATTACAACCAATCAATCAAGAAGCATTTATTAAGCTCCTCCTATGTGGGAACTACTCTAGGAGCTGGGCATGCAAAGACAAAAACAACACTCCCTGCTTCAGGAAGTTTGCATTCTACTGGGGGAAATGTTCATATGTAAGTACATATAAATAGATGCAAAGTAAATACAAGGTAATTTGGTCAAGGGATCAGGAAAGGCCTCATGGAGGAGGAGGTAGTGCCCAATTTTCAAGCCTTGCCAAGGGAACATAAATGCCTCGTCATCAAGCAGGTCTCGGAGTTTCTGAAGGGGTCAAAGAGAATGAACTGACTCCTAATCATATCCCTTGCAGAATGCTGCCTCCCCCACCCAAAAGCTGCTGGGCCCTTTATAGCTGATGTCGACCGCGCCCATTGGAATCCCACCACTATATGAAGAACGCTAATTTAGCCTAAATTTAGAAGCATCACTTCTAAGTGTAGAAGCTGTTACTATTCAGTTGGAGTGCTTGATCACATCTCTAGCTTCAGCCATCTGAACGGGCTCATTCATGGGCTTTCTGTGATGGAGGGAACCAACATTAGTTCAATTAATTGGTTACTCTGGCTACTTGATGGGATCTTTCTGGTCCTCTTTTTTTTTTTAAAGAATTAATTGTTGTGTTTGTCCTTCATTCTCGAAGAGGACCATGATATCAAGATGATGACATGACTTGTAGTTGACTTTAGAGAAAGATCAAATGGCTAAACTTTCCAAATATTCCTAAAAAAATTGGACTCTGCTCCTCTTACAAGGCCAACAGCTGCTGCACTGCTGCAGAGGTAGGGGCAAAAAAACTTCATCAGAAAATGACCCTAGGTTCTACCATTTTCCTTTGCTAGAAGCTGGAACAACAGAAAATGTAGAAGATGTGAAAAATCACTGTATCTCAAAAAGGCCATTTGCTGTTCTGGCATTCTCTTCTCCCTCTCCAAACTGACTTCTATGAGGGTCATAGATTTGGAATTGGAAAGGACCTCAGAGGCTATGTAGTCCCACCCAGAATCAAACAAGAGTCCTTTCTCCAAATATCCATCCTTTGCTTAACAACTTACATGAGGGGTGAATCAAAGGAGATACCATATGTAGAGCACTTTGCAAACCTTAAAATGCTATACAGATGCTAGCCAGTATTAATCCTGCTACTATTATCACCTCTACCTTCATACTGTTATTGGATCCACAGACATATTTTCCAGGCCAATTTTAAGAATGCTAATAATAATAGCTTATGTTTATTTAATACTTTTGTACATTACCTCCTTTGATCTCACAACCGCCCTGTGACTGTGCTATAATTATCCAGTTTTACAGGTGAGGGAACTGAGGCTTAGAGAAATTAAATGACTTGCCCAGGGTGACACAACTAGTAATGTTTTGTAGTGAGATCTAAACTAACTATACCAGCTGACACAGGTATTCTAAGAGATCACATGAGTCATTCAGATTTCAGGGAGGTAAAGTGCATTTCAACACAGAACAACTGGTCTTGAGGACCCTGGGAAAATAACATTCTCCCTTACCCCCATCATGCCATTGATATTTGACTTTGTTAGTTAAACTCTCTGGGCTTCAATTTTTCTTGCAGGTAGGAGAAGTATATTAATTTTTTGATACCTCAAGGATTTTTATCAGTATAGACCCTCTTTTTATTGTTGCACATGACTGGTCCTCCAAGCCTCACTTACTCGGTGACATTCTGGGACAGAAAAAAAACTGTAACCTCAACTCTCTGGTGATGAGCCTTCACACTTAACTAGGTGGGTTTTCAGATGATGGACATGCAAACCATTATTCCCTAAGCCTTTCTAATCTGGTAGGACTGTGCTGCTTTGACCTGTCCAGCCTTGAAGAATCTAGGCTCACCTTCCTGTTACCATAAGGTATCAAAGTAAGACTTAGTGGAATAAAACAACTTGTATCATGCTTTATAGTTAAAAAACACATTCACCATATATTGTCTCATTTCACCCTTACAGTAAACCTGGGAGGTAACAAAAGGGAGCCGTTTCTATGATTCCCATTTCATAAAAAGGAAATTTCTGGTTCAGAAGAGTTAAGTATTTTATAGCCATGCTAATATAGCTAATAAGTGATGGGGTCAGAGCTTGAACTTTGGGCCTCTGACTGTAAACCCAGAGCTCATTCCATTACTCCATGCTCACAGGGTGGAATCATAAGAAATTGAATTCTAAAAATTGTATGATTCTCATCCACTCATTCAGTCACCGAGCCTCAATTTATTTCCCCATACTCAAAGCCCTGTGTTAGGTCCTGGGAAAACTACGAAGCTCAAACATGATACTGTCTTCCTCTCAAATCCTAAGAGCCTTGACTCTAATCTCCCAGTGGCTCTCACTGCTTTGATGAGAAGCCTCTCATGGAGATAATGGTTTCAGGTTGGCACTAGCTCTGGGGTAATAAGTATCAGTAGCAGCCGTAAGCAGTGTGGGGAGAGGCCTCTGTAGGGAGGATCCCAAGCCCATGGGATCAGGTTCCTCGGCATATGAGAAAATCTTTGTGCTACTCTACTACTAAAAAATTAGGGACAAGGTTGCCATGGAACAGCAGAAGAAAGGGTTTTCAGAAGTCTGGAAAAGAGAGGCCATGGGCAGGAAGTTATCTTTTACATTGATAGCTACTCAATAAATATTTGACGCATACATGAATGATTAAATCTATAGTCAAATACTCCTAGCCCTGCTGCCCCCATCACTCCCCATCTTCTTCGCCCAGTGACCTCCTTTGATTAATACTTTTTCTTTTTCTCTTTCTTCCTTCCTCTTCCCTAGAACTGCTATCTCCTTGTTTTCTCTGAATTCTCCAGTACTAGGGTCAGATAGGTCAGGCATGGGCTCAGTTGGCTCCAGGATGCAGGTTTTTGTGTGTTGTGTGAGTCTCAAACTTGGGAATGGAATAAGGCCAACTCACTGTGAGCTCATTCGCTTTTGAGATTTTAAACTATGATCTCTACATGGACATATCTAGCGCTGTCCGATTTCTTCCCTGTATTCCTGTCTGTTGGCTCCTTCCTTCTCTCTTGCCTACAAATATGCATGTGTCCCTCATCCTTTAAAAAAATATGATCCTACTGTCCTAACTAGCTATTGTCCTCCTCCTCCCTTTCATGGCTGATGTCCTTGAGAAAGCCTTCTAGAGGTACTTTTGCTCCTCTCACTTTCTGTTAAACCCTATGCAATTTGACTTATCTCAAAAAACCAAAGACCAAATAACAGTCTGATGACTTTTATAGATATCTCAAGGAGGAGGGTAGGGAGGGAGGGGATAAGGGCAAATTTTAATCGGAAGATAGTGAAATAAAATGTAATGGAAAAGCTTTGTACTTAGAGCCCTAACACAGTGCCATGACCATAGCAGGAACTTGATAAAATACCTTTTAGATGGAATCAAAACACCTGATTTTAACTTGCATCATCACCTCTCATCTGACCCACATCACCTCTCACCTAAACTCGTAATAACTTCCCAATTGGACTTAGTTCAAGTACTGACCAATCCATCCTCCAGATGCAGCTGCCAAGGTAATCCACATTTAACTATATCATCCCACTGCTCAAGAAGGTGCAGTGGTTCTCTATTGATGAAATACAACCTGTTCCATTGACAGAGCTCTTCACAATCTGGTTCTGACTGACCTTTCCAGCCTTATGCACATTGCTCACATTCACATGCTCAGTTGTCCAGCCAAAATGACTTACTTGCTGTTCTCTGTACACAACATTCCATCTCCGGTCAGGCTGCTTTTATGTAGGCTGTGTCTTACACCTGGAACACACTCCTCCACCTCATAGACTCCCTAACTTTCTCCAGGGCTCAGCTCAACTCCCAAGGCTCACACAGAGTCAATGCTGAAACTCCAACAAGAAATAAAACTTTCTACAATTTCTGTTTACTGATCTGTATATACACCCTCTCTCCTAAATAGAATGTTAAGCTCTTTGGGGGCTTGTCCTGTTTCATTTTGGTCCTTGTGTCTCCAGTGACCAGCACATACAATCATGGCTCATAGTAGATAATGAATATTTGTTGAATAATTGCATGAATGAATTCTGCCTTTTATTGACTGGATGAAGCAAGTCACCTAACCTTGCACAGCTCAGTCTTCTCATCTGTAAAACTGGGGTAATAATACCTTGAAGTGTTATGGTGAAGACTGAGTAAGACAACTTCGAGAAAATGCTTTATATCTCTAAAGTCCATAAATTAAAAAACTTTCATTGTTGTTATTGCGTAGTACCTAGAGTACAACTGGATATAGCAGATTTTTAAATCTAACCTACCAATCTAATCCAATCCAATTAATATTTATTAAGCATTTACTCTACATAAGATATTGTGGTCCTTTTCTTATCACAGTTCCATGCCAGTCTCAAGAAGGCAAAATAGAACTCTACTAACATGAAAGGAATGAAAAGAATATGTTGAGGTACTGATTTTGTCTGAGTGGTAGAAAAAGCCACAAAGCAGGAAACAGGAAAGCTGGTCCCAGGAGATCTGGTCAATTTTACCTTCCTCTCCTCTTAAACTGCCACCATCCTAGTACAGGCTCCCATCACCTCACACTTGGACTGTTTGAGTACCCTACTGCTTGATTTGTCTTCCAAGATTCTCAGTTCCTATCTATCTTCTACTTAGTTATTAAAGCGATACTCCTAAAACTCAAGACTGACCATGTCCCCTTCACTATTGAATAAACTCTAGTTACCTGTTACCTCCAGGATGTACAATCTTCTATTTCACTTTTAGAGCCCTTTGTAACCTAGCCTCTTCCTACATTTCCATTCTTCTTATACTTTATTCCCCAATGTGATCCTTGGCTTCATACAAGACACTCCATCTCCAACCTCTGAGCATTTTCACCGGCTATTCACCATGCCTGGAATACTCTTTCTCCCTTTCTCTTCCTTTCTTTCTTCCCCTCTTTCTTTCTCCCCACTCTTCTTTTGTCCTCTCTCTTTCCCCCTCCTTTTTTCTCTTCCCCTCTCTCGCTTTCTTCTTCTCTCTCCCCTCTCTCCTTTCTTTTCTCTCTCCTTGTCTCCCTTACTCTTCCCTCTTTCCCTCCCTCTCCCTCTTTTCCACTCTCTTCCCTTCTTCCTCTCTCTCTGTCTCCCCTTCTCTTCCCCCATCCTCTCTCACCTCCTCTTTCCTCCTCTTTATCTCTCTTCTCCCCCTCTCCTTCTCTCCCCTTCCCTGCCTTTCCTCCAGGATTCTCTGGCTTCCTTCAAGTCTCAACTAAAATCCCATATTCTGTGAGAAGCCTTTCCTGATCCCCCTAAATGTCAGTGTCTTCCCTCTATTATCTCAAATTTAAATATTTGCTTGTACATAGCTGTTTGCATGTTGTCTCCCTAATTAGACTATAAGCTCCTTGAGAACAGGCAGGATCTTTGCTCTTTGTATCTCTGGTACTTAGCACAGTGGCTGACATATAATAGGCACTTAAGGAATGCTCATTGACTGACTGACTGAACCTCCCATAGAATATTTGGATTCTAATAAGGCATCTAACAATGTTTCTCATACCCTTGTGGCTGAGATAGATGATACCGTAGGACAATGGATGTATAGCTAGTCAAACCTGAAAGAGTGTTGGCTTTGAAGTCAGGAAGTCTGGTCTCAAATTCTAGCTCTGCTACTTATTAGCTCTGTAATCATGGGCAAATCACTTCATCGAGGTGAACCTCAGTTTCCTTATTTGTAAAATGGAAAAAAATAATATAACTTTTTCCTATCTTATAGGGTTGTTGTGATAAAAGTATATGACATAAATGCCAATTATCATCAGTGGTTTGATGTCAAGCTGGGTGGAGGTTGCTAGTGTTGTGCTGTGAGAGGCAGCAAGGTGTGGTGGAAAGGGCACTGGATTTGGAATCGAGAGACATTAGTTCAAATACTACTTGCTAGCTATAAGACTATGGACCAGTCATTTGAACTCTCTGAGCCTGTTTCATCATTTGTACAATATGGATAATAATATGTGTAATATCTATCTCAATATGATAGAGACTGGTCATAGATTTAGTGTGGGAAAGGATATTGAAGTGGACATTATTCCTCCCTGGGCCCTAGGCTGAGAGATATCTGTTAGGTTACTGGGCAGGGTTGGATAATCTGCCTAGTAACAGGTTTTCTGTGTTGGGCCCCTGTCAAAATGTTATTCCCCTTTGGTTTAATATCTGATGAATTGTTAACAGTCATTTTTTGTTTAGTCCATTTGCATGGTAACCACCTGTGCCCCCCTAATATTAGACCCCCATTGCCAGGTAACCACCTGTGCCCCCCTAATGTTAGCCAGGTAGCCAGGTAACCACCTTCTGCTGAGCCCCCTCACCTTCCTGATGTTGAATGACAACCAGTCTGTGATTGGCTACCTCTCCTGGCATCTCTCCTCTGTTGGGGTCCTTTGCCTAGTAGCACCCTGACAACCCCCTCTGTTTGGGGGTTCTTGCCTAGCAGCAAGCCCCTCTCTTTCTCTGTCAGAACTCTGTTTGTTGTGGAAACCGCAAGGCTGTACAGAGTAGTGCCAAAATGCTTAAAATGCACTCACCCACCTCAGTTTGGGGCTGTCTCCTCTGAGTCTCTACATGAGGCAGCTACCAGCCTGGCTAATAAATGACGCTCTCAAAATTCTCAATTAATTTTGCCTGTGACTTATTAACTCCATCCATTTCAGATATAATATGGCAGCTAGTCTAATGCCTTTACTCTACTGGTGTGGACAGTGAGCCCCAGAGAAGGAAGGTGTTAAGGGATAGAACTGAGATTGGCACCCAGGTTCTCTAACTTTAAATCCAGAACTCTTTTTTCTGTATCATGTTATCTCCCTTACAGGGCTATTAAGAGAAAAGTGTTGTTAACTTTGCAGAGCCATATAAATATGATTTATTTATGATTTCTACCAATAGGCTCTGAAGTTGACTACTCTTCAGTGAGCATTTAGATGAAGGAACAGGCATTTTTTCCCAAACATTTGGATCACATGAATCTGGGAGAGATGAGAAAAACGCTGGATAATAGTCAAGATTCAAAAAGAATCTAATCTGTTCAAGAAACTAGGTTAGCACCACAGGATCTAGGAAGATGAAATTCAATACAGATAAATATAAAGTCTCGCAAGGTTAAAAAAAATAAATTGCATAAGAATAAGACAAGGAAGATATGTTCAAAAAGTAGCTCATGTGAAAAATATTTAAGGATTGTATCTGACTGTAAGCTTAAGTAAACGAACAAAGAGCATTATTTAGTTGCTAAAAAAAAAAAAAACAAACTAATGGTGATCACTGGCTTCACTAATAGCAGTACAGTATCCAGAAAAAGGGAGGTGGTCATTTTCTGTACTCCTCAGACCACATCAGTGATGCTGTGGTCAGTCCTGAGCTCAGTATTGTAGGAAGGTCCCTGATAAACTGGAGGGCATCCATAACGGTAACCTCAGAATCATTTCACCTGAGGAACAGCTGAAAGGACTGACTATATTTAGTCTGGAAAAGACAAGACAGGAGCAATATGATTTCTAAAAAGAAACAAGATGTGTGCATGTATGTGTGTGTGTGTATATATATATATATATATATATATATATATTGCTCTCTTAAAATCAGCTGGCATGTGGAAGAGGAATTGGAGCTTCAGAGGGCAGAACTATGAACCAGGGAATGAATTATGAGACACAAATTTTGGCCCAGTATAAGAAAGAACCTCCAAAAAAAATTAAAACAGTTCCAAAATAGAATGGGCTGACTCAGGGGGAAGGGTATTTTTTCCTCACCATAGCAGAGTTCAAGTAGAGGCTGGATAAGCACTATTAGAGATAACAATACGCATTCAAATCAATCAATTCAGATTTATTAATGCCTACTATGTGTCAGGCACTGTGCTAAGCATTGGATATAGTGGGGATTGTACATGTTAACTCCTAACTCCTCTTAAATCTGAGATTACATGTTAATAAGATTATACCTCCCCTGTCTATCTTACAGAGTTTTTGTAAGGATGAAATGAGGAAATAGATGTGAAAGCACTTTAAAAAACACAAATAAAAGGTGTTAAGCTCAACAGAACACATAGTATAAAAATACCAGGTAATAATAGTGCTGAGAGCAAACTAGCACAGTCCTCCCACTGACCCCTTTAAGTTTAAGAGACAATAGAAGAAGAACCGCTAAGATTCTGTCAAAATTAGCTCCAGCTTATTTATTTCACTTTTTCTTCTCCTCCCTGTTAGGGACAGTGTTCAACAAAGATTTCAAAATCTGGAGACCTGGGTTCTAGTACCAGTCTGCCACTAAGTAGGTGTTTGTTCAGTCATTTTTTAGTCTTGTCTGACTCTGTAACCCTATTTTGGTGTTTTCTTGACAGAGATACTGGAGTAGTTTGCCATTTCCTTCCCTAGAACTGAGGCAAGCAAGTTACCCAGGGTCATGGAGCTAGTAAGTGTCTGAAGCCATATTTGAACCTAGGAAGATGAATTTTCCTGCCTCCAGACCTGGCACTCTACCCACTGTGAACCATCTAGCTGCCCCAAGTAGGTCATTGTCATATAATTTATTTGAGGCTCAGTTTCTTGGTTTTGCAGAGGCAGCTAGGTTATGCAGTGGATAGAACTCCTTAACTTGGAAGCAGGAAGACCCAAGTTCAAATCTGGTCTCATAATACTGTATAACCCAGGACAAGTCATTTAACCTCTATTAGTTTCAGTTTTCCCATCAGTAAAATGGAGGAAATAATAGCATCTACCTACCCCAGTTGTTGTGAGGATAAAATGAGATATTTGCCAAGCACTTTGTAAAGTTTAAAGTGCTACATAAATACTAGCAATTATTATCTATCAAATGATGGGTTTGAACTGGATGGTCTCTATGCTTCTCCTGACTCTAAATCCTAATTGCTTTCATCACTGTACTTGCCTTTGAGAGATTTTCTATCCCCTTCATTTAACAAAGAGCCCTGAGGCACCTTCTGCAATTTTCCTGAGAGGTTTCCCATTCAAAAGAAACTTCAAAGATTATGCCACAGCACAAGCAGGACTTGACAGATCAGTTTGTTCCAGTTTTTCATCCTCTTCAAGTCTCTGATTCTGGCTATTTTTTTCCACCTTAAAATGTCTCTTACAGTTGAAATTTCAGCGAGGCAAATCCCACCATTATGTTATATCCTATTTCTTGCTCTACACTGCCCCACTACAATATTCATTAATTCTTAGGTTAAAGTAAATATCATGGATAGCCTTGAAGGAGAATAAAAGATTAAAAATACCATTGCATGGGGTGGAGGCCAAAGAAGGCAGTTCCCTTGCTCCATGGGGAAACTATAATTATGGGCTGATTGCAGCTCATCTTGCAGAAGAGCTATTGGGCCCACCACCCTGGTGGCTTTTATGAAGAGGATGACCTTTAGGGTTCAACGGACGATCAGAAGAATTGGATTGTGAGGGAAAAGGGTTTTATCTTTACATGCTTATGAGGTTCAGTTGTTTTTTTCTAAACACTAGTTATCTTCTTTACTTGTCCTGACTCAAGGCATTAGTAGAATGATCCCAAGGATAGTACCTACAGATCTAATATTACAGGTTTTAGAGCTAGCATGGGCATCCAGTCCAATCCTCTCATTTTACAAATGAAGGCACTGAGGCCCAGAGAGGTGAAGTGATTCTTCCCACGGTACCACTGTAGTAGGAACAAGGCCTAGTCCAGAGGTGAGGAACTATGGCCTTAAGGCCACATGTGGCCTTCTAGGTCCTTGGGTGTGGTCTTTCGACTTTTACAGAACAAATTTTTTAATTAAGGGCTGCACTTGAGGATCTAGAGAGCCACATGTGACCTTGAGGCTGCAGGTTCCCCACCCCTGGCCTATTCTTTCCCCACCCTGTCCACCCTCCATTCAGCTAACAAAGTGCAGATTTGACCATGTCGCTCCCTACTCGATAAAGTCCAGTGGCTTCCCATCATCTCTAGGATCAAATATAAAAGCCTCTGACATTCAAAGTCCTTCAGAACCTAGCCCCCTCCAATTGCTCCAGTCTTCTTGAGTTTCATTGCCCTTCATGATCCTGTGACACTGGCCTCTTTACTGTTCCTTGAATAAGACACTCCATCTCCTAACTGACCATTATTATTGGCTATTTCCCATGCCTGGGATTCTCTCCCTCCTCATGTGGCCTCCTGGCCTCCCTGATGGCCTTCAAGTCCTGGCTAAAATCCCACCTTCTATGAGAAGCCTTTCTGCATCTCCCTTAATTCTAGTGCCTAGCCTATGTTAATCATCTCCAACTGACCCTCCATAGATCTTGTTTGTAAATCATTATCTATCCATTAGACTATAAACTCCTTGAGACTAGGAACTGTCTTTATTTTTCTTTGTATCCTCAGGGCTTAGCCCAGTGCCTATGGCTAGTAGATGCTTAATAAACACTAAATTTTAAATGAGTGTAAAATGAATCTATTATTTGCCTAACACTGTTAAGTTCTGTGTGGGAAAAGAGTAAATAGTAACAGCAATAGTATTAATAACTTGTATTCAACTAATTAATGAGCATCAACTAAGCAGCTGCTCTGTGCCAGACACTGGGTAGAACTACAAAGAATATTTCCTTTTTAAAATTACATTTCTTAAATTAATAAGATCAATTTTCTCTCCTTCCCACCCCCACCATTGGGGGAAAAAAAGGAAAAACAAAACTTTGTAACAAATATTCATAGTCAAGCAAAAAAAACTTCACACGTAAGCCATGTCCAGTATTTCTTAACACTAAGGTTAAACAGCTGGCATTCCAGGTAAGATTTGAATCCTCATTCTCTGACTCAGAATAAAGGCTTTTTTCTATGCCATGCTGCTTCTTTTACAAGATACTGTCAGAAGTGGGATAGAAAATCATGCCTCCAAGGGAGACCATCACTTAACATGACCAATTTAGTACAGCTTCAGTTCCCCTTCATAATACAAACCAGCTGACAAAGGGAATGGAACAAGGCAAAAATCAGGCCAAGTGTCTGAGTGAAAATTCTTTTGTGTGAAAAGGAAAGTAATTTTTATCGCTTGCTTATAAAGCTACAAGACTGCAAATCCATTGTTGCCTATTATTTGGAATATTTGAACAGTGGCTGAGTGGTCACCTGTCAGGGAACCTGTGAAAAAATTCTTGCATTTAATGTAACTCTTAGATTAGATGACAAAACACTACCACCTACCAAGAAATTGGACCTAAAAGGAGGGAAGACCTTGAATAGTCTAACCACCTGCCAGTCAGACTTGTCTGCAAGAACTGATAATCTGCCTGCACTCATTCCTCCATGGTTACCAAACTCCCACCTCCCATGCCAATGATTCTGAACCCTTAGCTGTCATTGTACAAACATCATCTCCCAGCCCCTACTGGCCTCTTCCTTTATGCTCATCCCCATTAACCTAACCTCCCTCTAACATCCCACTCAAGATCTACCACCCTCTTTCACTGTGCCCTGAGAGGTGTTTGCTCCATAATGAACAAACTTAAACCTTTTCCTACCCCACTCCTTCTGTTTTCTAGCTCTCATTGAGACCTAAGTTTCTTCTGATGAGACTGACCAGTATGGATTACACTTTCATTCGCAGCCTTGTTCACTGGTGTGGTGAGGGACTTCCAAAATTCCTTGCTCCTCATTGTTACTTGCAGACTATTTTCCTTCCACCAGCACTCAGAAACCACTTCTTCTTCTAGGTTCATTCAATGAAAATTTGTGGCCCAATCAACCTTCTAGAAACTGTCATTTATTGATCCCTAGTACATACATCTTCCTTCCTCAATGAGTTCAGTGATTGGTTTGCAGTTTTTTCTCTCCATCCTTACTCCTCATACTCTAAAGGATTTCAATATACATATTAATATTTCAATACACATGTTAATACTTCTTAGATCCTCAGTCTATTTAGTTCTATGACCCACTCCTCCATTTCACCCAGCTATACCTTTCCACATAAATGAATTCCAAAATTCCTTTATCTGATAACAACCTTGCAACATACCTTCTTTCCCTCACTTTTCCAAACCCTTCTTCATCTTTAGTGTGACCTTCAATCCCTCTACTCCTCAATTCTTTTCCTGCCCTGATTACCTTCCTCTCTCTCTCTCTCGTCTCACAAAAACTATCCCCTACACTCAGGTCCCTTACCCCCTTATCTTGTTTTTGATTGTGCCTTATAAAACTCAACTTTGGATTACATTCACTATCTGCTACCTATGCTAGTATTCGCATGTTAATGAATGGAACTGGGAGATAAATTGTGAAACCATTCTGTCCCAGTCTACTACAAATCTGTTACCTAATTTTCACTGGGTCCTTAAGGCAATCCTTTTATATTTCCCTAATTCATTTACTATCCCTCTCAACACAACAGCTATCCCAAAATTTTTCAACCCTTGTCAAGCTTTTTGGGGCAACTCTCCCCAATCCAAGATAAGGACTTTTCCTCTTACTTCAGTGAAAAAATGGAGGCTCTCTTTTCCTCATCTTTTATCACTCAAATTTCTTCCCTCATTATTTCCTCCTTTACCCACCTCACATAAGGAAGGAGTCCTTCATGTAACCTTGATCCTATTCCATCCCAACTTCTCCAGCAGATTGTCCTATCATTCCCATTCTCATTAATCTTTGTTTTCTTTCTATCTACTGGCTGCTTCCTTGCTACCTAAAAATATAGCCATCTCTGTCAGCTATCATCCTATATTTCTCTTCCACTCCAGGTCTAAACTCCTTAAGAAAACTGTCCACACTTAGTGTCTCTACTTCTTTTCCTCTCACTCTCTCCTAAATCCTCTGCATTCTGCCTTCTGACCTCAAACTGAAATTGCTTTTCAGTCTTACATCACCAACTGCTTCTTGAATATCTCATGTTGCATGTCTTGTAAACATATTAAATTCAACTTAACCAAAATTGAATTCATTATACTTTATCCACAATCTTTCCCTCTTTCCAACTTTATGTTCATTACCAAGTGTTCCAATATTTCTTTCTGTCATCCAACCTTGAAACCCTGATGTCAATCCTGAATTTTCACCTGTATTCAGTTCACATATATTATGTGTTGCCATTTCTACTTTTGCAACCTCTCTTTTATATTTCCTCTTCACTCACACTGCCACCACCCCACTTCAGACTCTTCTTACCTCATGTGCGGACTATTCCATGGCCTTTTCGTTGATATCCTTGCCTCACATTTTTCCCCATTCTAATCCATGTCCCATTTGATTTTCTCAAAGTGTGAGTCTGGCCCTATTACTCCCTTACTTAATAAGAACAAGTGTGTCTCTATGAGCTCTAGAAACCAGTATAGACTCATCTGACATTTAAAGTCCTTCATGTCTTGGTCTCTTCCTACACAATTTGACTTTATTGCTCTTTATTCCCCTCTCTGGACTCTACAGTCTAGTAACTCTGGCCTTCTTGTTTTGTCCCACATACAAGACTCCATCTCCTGACACTAAGTTTTTGTGGATGTCCCCTATGCCTATCATACCTTCCCCCCTCACCTTCATTTTCTGGTTTCCCTGGCTTCTTTCCTTATTCAGTTCAAATCCCATATTATGTAGGACACTTCTCTTGGTCCATCGCACTCCACATTTTCCATCCTCCATCCCTGTCCTCTATTGATAGTGTCTTCTCTCAGAGATTTCTCTCATTTACACTGTATTTGTCTTGTATATACAATTTTTCTGCAAGTTGTTTCCCCTACTAGAATGTGAATTCCTTGAGGAAAGGGAATAAGTTTTTACCTTTCTCTATCCTCAGTGCTTACTTAGCACAGTACCTGGCATGTAGTAAGTGCTTAATAAATGCGTGTTGACTGACCAATTGATCCCATCCTTTCCATATTATCTGTGAACACATTTCTAGCCCATCTTTGCCAAGTCAACCCAAAGGTCTTAGAAGCCTGGACTGGTAGAACTAGAAGGGACCCTAAAGATCATTTCACTCAATCCCTCATTTTATGCATAAAGAAACAGGCTCGCAGAGGTCAAATAACTAATTTAATTATAGACAACTAGTTGATGGCAGAGATAGAACCAAAACTCAAGTCCCCTGAGTCCCTTCTCAGTGAAGCAAATATGAGATAATGGGGAGAATAGAGAGGATCAGAAGAGCTGGACTTGAGTCCCAATTTTGATAACTATGGACTAGCTATGTAACCATGGGCAACTTATTTCACCCTTCTGAGCCTCAGTTTCCTCTCTAGAAAATGAGGATTCGATAATGTGTAAGATCCCTTTTCAGCTCTATGGATAGAAAGTTCTGGGGTTCTTTCAATTATGTAATATCCTGCCCCTGGGAACCAAACTCTGTGGGGTCATGCGTTCAAGGAACTGAAAAGCATTTTTGAACAGTCCATCAATATAGAAGCAGAGCATGGTGCCACATAATCTACTTCCTCAGGTAATTCAACCCTGACCTTGAGTTCTATGTCTACGACAAAAAATTGAAGTCAGGACTCCATGCCCAGTGGATTCGCTGCCTCTCTGCCACCAAAGTTACTAGAGGTTCTTTGATGCCAGAAGAGTTTGCAAACCTGGAGCATAAAGCTTGCTTCACCAAATGAATGTTAGGGAATAGTCCCTCTCAAGGTGGTCTAGTGCCATGAGTGCTATTTCCGGTGACTGTGAACCTCAGTTCAAATCCTGGCTCTGCCACTGACTGGTGTGACTGACAGCAAGTCACTTAACCTCCCTGGGCCTCAGTTTCCTCATCTGTAAGGTAAGATGACCTCTGAGGTTTTTCTAGTTCTGAATCTACGATAGTATGATCAATTCCAACCGATCCTCTGTTTCAAGCAGGGCACTGAGTATAGCAATTCTAATTCCCATCTTTTGCCAACAAGAGAAACTTCTACTTGGGCCAAAGTCATGCTGAGGTTTACCCAAGATTTCCTCAGCAGAAAAACTGGTTAGTTTACTATTTCTGGCCAAGGAAAATTCTCTTTCTGACTTTCATTGACTAGTAACTAATCATTTAGGAATCTTTGTGTAGAATTGTCAAACGCGAATTCTATAGGACCTTCCAACAGACAAGATTAGCAAGGACTTAGTGAAATGTTGCCAAGCATCTGTCCACTCCTAAAAGCTCAAGCGTCTGTCTCCTGGGCTGCTCAATTTGTCACTGAGATTTCCTGAGACTCCGTCTTTGAGAGGGAGGAAGTGGTTTCATTCACTGCCAGGTGTGCTGGGACTGCAGCAAGTGTGTATGTTAGAGAGATGGGGAAAACATGACAAAGAGGAGAGGGAGTTCATTTCTTAGTAGTCCTGAAGCAATTAAAAAAAAATAATGTGTACGATTTGAGGAATAATTTCTGTCCTACGCTTATATGTAAACCTGATAGAGTGAGAAGCTAAAAACCCTCAAGAGCTGTTTTAACCTCTGCATGGTCCCTCCAAGCTGATGATATCTTAAGATTAATAGACTCAATGAGAACAGACATCCCCAGCTATCTTAGAGAAAATCTCAGGATATAGAAGTCTGGCTGATAATAGAGAGTCCCAAGATATCAATAAGAAGGGATCTTAGCCATAATTCTAGTTGATCATTTACATAGATGAGACTGAGGTCCAGAAAAGGAATGACATGACTTGTCCAGGATCACATGATTAGTTAGTAGAAAAGCTTTGTATTAAAACTTAGGTTTCTTGATTCATAGTCTTTTCTACTCTTTCTACTCAACTAGGTCACTTAGCATTAAATTGGTAATGATAATGGTAAAAGCATGGGAAAATAATCTTTGTATCAAACATGCTGATAAAAGTCTGATGTCCAAGATATATAGATTGCTGATACACATTTAAGACTGAATCATTAGGTAAATGGTCAAAGGATATGAGCAATTTTCAAAAGAAAACACACAAAATAGCAATCACCATATTTTTTGCAAGTGCTAAATCGCTAATGGAAATCCAAATTACAACAATTCTCAGGGTTTACTTCATTCTTAGCAAATTGGCAAAATGATAAAATATAAAAGCTTAAAATGGTCAATGTTGGAGGTAGTGAGGGAAGACAGGCACACTAATATATTATTGGCAGAATTGGAAGTTGGTCCAATCATTCTAGAAAATAATTCATAATTATACAAGAAAAGCCATTAAATCATTTGGCCTTTTTGAACCAGTGACCCTTCTGTTGGACATAAATCCTAAGGAGATCAAACCCAAAAAAGAAAGACTCTCAAATAAACTGTACTTTTCTGGAAACAAAATTGATTGGGGGATAGCTAAAAAATTGTGGTATATGAATTAATGGAATGTAATTGCATCATAAGAAATAATGACTGAGGAATTAAGAGGAAAATAGGAAGATATGTATAAACTGAGGCAGAGTAAAAAAAAAACAGACAGGAGAACAGTGTATACAATTACAATAACAGTAAACAAAAATAACACTAAAAGGTAATTGAACTTAGATTAAATGCATTGATCAATATTGGTTCCAGAGGGCAGATAAGAAATTTGGTTCCTTCCTTTTAACAGAGACGTGGAGACTCCCAGGCCAGGATGATGTAGATGCTGTGTGAGTTAATTTTGTTGCACTGTTTTTCTCTGTTGTAAGGAGAGGCAGTGTTATCCATCAGATAAGAGTATTTCTATAAAAAGTAGAAGACATCAATACAACCTTTTTTTTTAAAGCATCATTGTTAAAAAATGATGTGCTTTGAATCCTGTTTATAGCTGACACCACTTGCATGATTATGAACAGGTCAGTTTCTGTAAAATTCTGTTTCTTCATCTGTAAAATGGGAATAATACAACTTATATCTCCTCATAAGTTTGTTGGGAGAATCAAATGAACTAATATATATGTAAAATAGCTTTCCAATACCCCAACAGGGTATATAAATGTTAGCTGTTTTACCACAGGGGTTAAAAGAAAAAACAAGAGGGAAAAGAGGAAATAAGAAAGGCAGCTATTAAGTTAGTTGGGTGACCTTGGGCAAGACATTGAACCTCTCTGGGCCTCACTTTTCCTTGCCTGTAAAATGAGAGAGTTGGAGGAGATGACCTCTCAGATGCCCTTCCAGAGCTGCCATCCAGTGATTCTGCCCAGGGTTTAAAAAGTACCCAACCCCACAAGATCCTCCCTACTTGTCTTCCCAAGGAACCTGCTATTCGTTCAGACTTGTTCACCGGCTTTCCATCCCCACCCTCCTTTAGCCCCCAGAAGCCAAATTCTGCTGGCAGTGGTGGCAGCAGCAAAAGCAGCAGCAGCAGCATCCCCACTGGGCAGAGGCAGCTCAGATTGCTGGGAGGTGCCCAGGCCCACAGTGGGAAAGCATGTCAGCTCAGCTCGAATGAGAGGTGGCCAGGTGCAACCTGGTCCCAGGATAGATCGGCCGGCTTCCTCCTTCCTTTAACATGTGGCCAGGCCAGCTCTTCCAGATTTCACAGAGGGGAGCCCCAAATGGTATGTGTCTGTACAGTGTAGAACCTGTGGGTTCTTTTTGTTCCTACCCTCCTGTGTCTAATCACAGAGGAAGAGAAAGCCGTTCTCCCAGTACCTGATTCTGTCCTTCTCTGCCCTCTGGAGCTCCTCGTTTCTCTCCAGGACCTGCAGGATCTGCCTGGCTTCTTCATCATTTAAGAAACTGAAATCAAACCCCTGAGGAACTTTCGTCATTTTCTTCGGTGTGAAGGATTTACATTTAAGTCCCTTGGCGCCTCCTGCTACGTTGACATTGTCCAAGGCATTAAAAATACTTTCATGAGCCTGGTCCCATAGCCAATAGTAAGCCCTCTTCCTCTGGGAGTCTGAAACTACTCTCCTGTGGCACAACCCACACCTACAGGGCTCATTTTGACAACACCTTAATGACACAATTCTCTCTGCCTGACCAACCAAGACTCAGCAGGGAGCCCCGGGGGTGGAGAGGAAGCCAATCCCCTTTGCAAAGGGGCGGGTTCCTACCTGACTTTTCCTTCCTCTCTCTAATTAGGATTGTTAAACAAACATTCTGTACCTTGTTTCTGCCCATAAGGGAGGTTAAGACTTTAAATATTTGCTTCAAACTTTGGATATGTGAAGGTGTTTACCTTGGCCCTGCCAGTTGGTAGCAGAAGTTGAGCGTGGCTGTTACAGGAATTTTAAAAGGGAATTGAGGTCACTTTAAATTCGTAATTGAAGTTTTCCCTTTCAACAAATGCCTACAAATCTCCAGGAGAAAGGTAGCACTACAAAATGGAAATATTTGAAATTAAACTGTTTTTCTTTAAAAGACTTGGGGGAGAGAGAGAGAGAGAGAGAGAGAGAGAGAGAGAGAGAGAGAGAGAGAGAGAGAGAGAGAGAGAGAGAGAGAGAGAGAGAGAGAGAGAGAGAGAGAGATGTCATGTAGTCTTATAGATTCAGGGGAGCACAAGTGTGATGTCTTTATTAGGAATGAATTCTCTGTCATTTCTCCAGGCCTGTCCCAAATACTCCCTTCTGGGGGTTGTCTCACAGGTCACCTTCAGACTTCCAGAGTCTGGTGACTACCAAACTTGAAAAGTCTCTTTGATAATAGTAAGAGATCTATATGGTAAATACCAGGCAAATGGTCCAGTATATTATTAACCTTCAAGGTTGTGGAAAACTTAGTAATATTCATTACATGACAAGGGAAATGACTCCTTTACCACATTCCCACTGGATGGAGCTGGAGAGAATATACTGGGCTATTCTTGACCTTTCTCTTTTTCCTTTTCTTCCTGCTGCTAAGAGTCTCACAGGAAAACCTTACTGGTTGGGAAAGGTGGGGATCTGAGAAGGCATCATGGTACAGTGAAAAGAACTCTGAACTTGGAGTCACAAGATCAGAATTTTATTATCTGTCACTTATTAGCAGAGTCATCTTGTGCAAATCACTCACTTTTTTGACCTTAAGTCCTTATTGGTAAAATGAGAGAGTTTGGACTAAATTATTTATAAGGTACTTTATAATTTTAAATCTATAATCCTATTTGGTGTGTGTGTGTGTGTGTATGAGAGAGACAAAGACAGAGATAGAGACAGATAGAGACAGAAACAGAGACAGAGAGATAGAGAAAGACAATGACAGGGTGGAGAAAAGAGGCAGAGTAAAGAGTCTTCAACTAATTTTAAACCTAGGCTAGTCCCTCTGCAAGTCTGGTGCATGGACCCAAGTTGGAAAAAAAATGAGCAAGTAGGATGGAAGGGACAAAGGGAGCAATTCCATGAATAACTTGGGAACTGGGAAAAATGAGTGGAAGTTGCAAAGAAATAGATTTTTGCTCTGAGTAAGGAAAAACTTCCTGGAGATTGGAGCTGTCCCAGGGAGTTAATGGGCTCCCGAAGGTTTCCAGGACAACCTGGATGACCACTTGTCAGGTATATTATAGGAGGGAATTCTTGTCCATGTCTGGGATGTCCTCTTATGTCTTCTGAGATCCCTTCCAAATCTGAGATTCTCTTACTCTGTGAATTTGAAGGAAACATGTAGGATGACTACTACAGTACTGCAAGCTCAACTCTCTTGAAATAGAAGCATTTTTGATTTCTCTAGAATCTGTACTCAAAGGTTGGTTTTATGGGCTCATTCAAAAGCTGTGAGTGTCCACATTGAGCCCTAGGCCCTGGTAACACTTTCTTGCTCCGCCTCTAGGGCATGGAGATATTCATCAGGTTGGCTTCTAATTGTAACAAATATAGAACAGTAGTAATCTCTGGGAATCTTTTCCCACACTCTACCAACTTCACCAGTCTGTGGACCTGATTCTATACCAGAACTCTTACCAGTGCATTTCTGATCAGCTCACGTAACCCAGAGTCAGGATCTCACCACTCAGCTGCCTGTTTGAATGTCATAAGATCATAAGATTTAGAGTTGAAGGGGACCATAGGGTCATTTAGTCCAGTTCCCTTATTTTAGAGGTAAGGCTGAAGCTAAAAGAGAGTGAGATATTCTCTTGAGATCACACATGTAGTTGGTGCTAGAACTGGGATTTGAATCTGGACTCAGTGAATCTAAATCTAATATTCTTTCTACTTCGGCCATGCTGTCATCTCTAACTCAAACTAAAATGCCAATGTATCAATGCAAAGCTCTTGAACCATTGTGTTTATTTTTTCTGCTCATGAAATATGATGGGAGTTGGGGAGTGGGTTTAGATTAAAAGAGAAAAGACAAGCATAAAGTGTTGTCCCTTTCTGATTTGGACAATTTTATTAATGTTTATAAAGGGACAGAAAGGGATAGTTGTGAAAGAAATATTTTGGAGAAATAGAAAGAGAAAAGTGTCTATTTCCTAGTGTCTAATTTACATATGATAGGGATTAAGTTTTAAGGTTACTATTAACACCTAGAACTATGTGAGGACTATGGGAATATTGTATATCATCTGGTTGTGCTTTGACTGACAGTAATGAGGATGTTTTTTCTCGCTATGAGACAGATTTGAGTAATGTCTCACAAGAGATCCTACGTTAGAGCAGTAGAGTTGGTCAACACCAGATCTCCAAGTGGGTCCAAGAAGAGTCCTCAGAAGTGAGCCTAAGAGGCAACTTCAAAGACGGGTCACAGCATTTTGAATACTGCCTTAAACACATGGAGCTGTATGACTCTGGGCAAGCCAATCTCTCTCAGTTTCTGTTTCCTCATCTTTAAAATGAGAATAATAATGACACCTATTTTCTAGAGTTGTGGTGAGGAAAAAACGAGATATCTGTAAAGAACTTTGTAAACCTTAAAGTGCTAGCTATTACTGTTAGATGTCAGGTCAGGGATACCACATTTTACGTACTGTGATCTTGTTCACACTTGGTCCTGCGGGCTCCACTAGTTTATCTAGCATGATGTAGTTTGTAAAGTGGTAGACAAAGAGTCAGGAAGACCTTGGTTTGAGTCTTTCCTCAAAGACTTGTTGGCTATAGGACCAGTCTCCTCACCTGTAAATGAGGATGAGGGTTAGTGTAGGGAACAAATGAGATATTATGTGTAAAATAGTTTTGAAAATCAAGTGCTATATAAATTTTGGCAACCCCTGTAGAGAAGAGGCAGTCATCTCTACCATCTGCCCACCAACTGCCACCCACAGGGCAGGTCAGCCAGCATAGCTGAAACAGCAAGATGTCCTGAGGGAAAGATGAGAGACAGCATGTACCAGGTGAGCCAAGCCACCATCACCAAGTCCCACATAGATCCTGTACAGGACCCTGAGCCCCAGAGCTCCAGAGATAGAAGCATTCCCCTGCCCCATAAGCCCTGCTTTCACCTTCATTCTCAGAGCCACCATCTAGATCAGAGGTGTCAGATGTGGGACCAGCAATCCCACGTGCAACCTGAATAATATTTAAGTGTGATTAGGAAATATTTAACAAAATAAAAATACAATGCAACATAGATAAAATGAGATTTTAAAAACCAAGTCAATATGCTGCCTGCAGGTATCCTTATATATGGTTTAGTGGCCCTAGATACCACTTATCTAGAACCTCTTTGGAGAAGGGATCAGTCTTCTCCACTGAATGCTGACCAGCTGTCTCCCATGGGACAGATAAACCAGCTTGGCTGAAGTAGGAAACAATACCACTACCACTGTCCCCACTATATCCTCTTCTCAGACCCCAAGCCCAAGAGCCCCAGGAACAGCATGTTATCATCCATGGCAACACTTGTATACTTGTGACTGACAACATTCTCTAAAGATGCTTCTGCCTCTTCAGCAGTAACTGAGGGCCTGGAAAAGAAAGTTCTTACCTCCAAAGTCCTTGGCACTGTCAAATTCAACATTCAAAATGTATATGATTTAATTAATATGAAGAAGATGTTTCACTGTCTCTTTGCTCACAGGGTCTAAGAATATGGGGCGTTTGCAGCTGAAATCTCCTTTTTGGCAGTGGGTAGGTGGCTCAGTGGCTAGAATACTGGGCCTGGAGTGGGGAAGACCTGAATTCAAATCCAACTTCAGGCACTTACTAGCTGGGTGACCCTAAGCCAGTCACCTACTTTCTATTTTGCCTCAGTTTCTTCCTCTGTAAGATGGAGTGATAATAACAACTACTTTGTTGGGTCGTTGTGGGTTTCAAATGAGATAATATATGTAAAGTGTGGGGCACATAGTAGGTGCTATATAAATGCTTATTCCCTCCTTCCTCCTTTCTTAATGTGTTGTTTCTCCCACTAGAATGTGATGTTCTTGAGTGTGGCCTTGCTTTTCCATTTGTGTCCACAGAGCTTAACGTAGTGTGTTGCATATAGCAAGGGCAATGCTTTTTCATCATCATTATTAGAATTACTATTATTATCCTTACATTACTTGTTATATTCCACTGTTTCCCATAAACACAGGAGTTTATACACAAAGGACAATATATGTGTGTGTGTGTATATATATATATATATATATATATATATATATATATATATATATTTGTACTTTGTATCTATTGTATAAAGTAACCTTTCTTAACTTTCCTTCTGAAATGTTCTAGTATTAATCAGTTCATTATCATTAAGATCACAGAGCTAGAAGGGAACCAGGAGATTTAGTCTATACCCCTCATTTTACAAATGAAGACATTGAAATCCAGAGAGGTTAAATTCAGTGCCTTGTTCATTGTCTCTCATGTAAGGTACATTATGCTTCAGATCTAGGATTTGAATCCAGGACCTTTGATTAGCAATTCAGAGTTATTTCCATTACTCCACATTGCCCAATTACAAACATGTTGATATATAGATTTAAAACTGGAACAGATTTAGAGATTATGTCATCCAGTCTTCCCCACACACATATGAGGAAACTGAGGCTTAGTGAAATTGTGAGCCCTTGCATGCTTACACATATTTCATTAAAACACTTGCCAACCAAGAATATGGGTGTTGCCTTGTGTAATTAGCTCTTGTGAAAGGCTCTGACTGTATGGCACGAAGCATATTTACCTATTGACAAGAGGACAGGAAAAAAGGCTGAGCTGCAGAGGTATCACTGGCATGATGAGTAATGGAGACATTTTGCAAGGTATACAGAGAGAATGAGAGATAGAGATGACATACACAAAGACACAGAGAGAGATGGAGAGAGAGAGAAATGGAGAGAGAGACGGAGAGACAGAGACAGACAGACACACATACGCATACGCATACGCAGAGGCAAATGGAAAATTGAACAAAGGGTTGTGATAGATTTTGCAGAGGTATAGTATTGAAAACCAAAGCATCTTAGGAGAAAAAGGGGCCACATCTGGGCCAAACACAATGGAGGCCTGAGCTTTCGTTCCAGAAACCAGAAACCTAGCACATGGGCACCTGTTTCTCCAATGCTATATGGAGAACTCTGCCTCTGCTCCATTGTCCAGGCATGGAAGTTTCTGCACCCCAGAATCCCATTCTATCTGAATGATGGGGGAAGCATCAGATGCTGGGACTGGTACAAACATACCAGGACTGACTTGACCTGAAAGGCTAGAATTTATATGTTAATTAAGCCATTAAAAAAGATCTTCAAGCTATTTCCAAAACCTTATTACCATACGCTGTAATGCAATAAATATTCTAGTGTGTGTGGTTTTTCCACCCCAAACACTTGCCAATCCATCCATCCATCAATCAGGTGATTATTAAGAACCCCCCATCTGCAAGGCACTATGTTAGGTGCTTGCGATACAAAGACAAAAATGGAACAGTCCCTGCCTTCATGAAGTTTATATTCTAGTCGAATCGTCTACAACTCCACTGTGTATCCTGACCAGGAAAGGGAGCCAGTTAGTTCATTATGAATTCAATTCATTTCAACATTGAGTAAATGTCCATTCTATCTGGGATCTGGACTTTTCAGCTTACTTGCCATTTTCCATCTGCAGCATTCCTTGGTTTGGATTTCTTGGGACATGATGCTCTCCCCAGTATCATTGATCACGTGATAGAATCGACATCATTATGCTGTTTAATTCAGCTTTGAGTACCCAGCCTCTTCCCACATCTCTCAGCTTCCTCTCCCCTGTGATGGGAGGGCAGGAGGGCAGAACAATAAATTCCTCCCAGAGATTTCCTGTATAGAGGGGCTAGGATCTGGACTTTTCAGATAACTCTTCATTTTCCATCTATAGTTCCCCTGCTCCTGGGCCCCGCCCTTCCACCCCTCCTTAGCACACTGCTTAGCACAGTGCCTGGTATATAGTAGGTGCTTAATGTTTATTGAATTGAATTGACTATGCCAGGTTCTGAATTTCATACATACATATTTACTTATCCTTATATCTTTTTAAAGCAAAGAGGATAGGGGGATGGGGAAATTTCTGGAGGATTACCCCATATTACTCCCTCCTCCCCCTTCTGTTTTGGTAGGAGTCTTGCTTCTAGGCAGGACCACCCTGAATCATTGTTTACATACAGTGTTGGTTTTGTCCTTAACAATCTCTGGGAAATCTAATGCAGTTACCAATCCTAAGAAAACAAAACTTTTATTGGCAGGAAACTTTTCCATGTAGTAAAACTATCTAAGTGCTGTTGATTTTGGTATTAGAAAATGACAGAATCATAGATTTAGATGTGGAAGGGATCTTCAAAGTCATCTGGTACAAATCCAATTGTGAAAATTAAGTGAACTTGTCCAAGATCACTGATAGAGTCAGAATCTGAACCCAGGTTCTTTGACTCCAAATCTTATGAATGTATAATACCCACTTTCCTAATAATCATGGTTAATCTAATAAACATTTATTGAAACTCCTTTGTTGTGCTTGATAAGGTTGCAATGGAGCGACATGGTTGTCTCATAAGACAAAATTGTCTTCATAGAACTTTAGGTCTACTGGGAGCAGTTTATAACATATAATTGCTTAGAGTACAAAATCATAAGACTTAGAGTTAGAAAGAAGCTTAGGGATCATCTAATCTAACCTCCTCATTTTTTCTGATGAGGCAACTGAGCCCCGGAGAGGTTAAGTCACTTGCCCAAGGCCACACAACAAACATGTTGCAAAGAAAAGACTCAGGCCCAGGTTTCTGACCCTAAAGCCAATACACTATCAATTATGTCATGTTGTGCCAGCATGTCAATATATCAGAAATGTATAATAAACATAACAAGACTACTATCTTCTGGTTCTGCTTCTATCTCTCTGACTGCCCAGCGCCCAGTATCCTTTGATGAGTGGTTATCCATCCATTTTTAGCTCCTTAACCATGAATGGCCCCTAAGGCTCTGATCTGGGTTCTGTTTTCTTCTGTCTCTTCCCTCTCTAGATAATTTTACCAGCTCTCATATGTTCAAGTACTAATTCTACAAGGGATGATGCTCTGATTGATAAATCCAACCATAATTTCTCTCTCTCTCTCTCACACTCCATTTTCACATTATTAACTGAGGTCCAATGGATATCTAATACCTGTCTCAATCTTGGTATGTTCTAAATGGATTTAGCTTCTGCTAAATCTTTTCCAAACATTCCTGTTTCTGTTGACAATACTGCTGTCCTTCAATTCACCAAGACACCTAAGAGTAATTCTTGGCTGCTCCTTTTCCCTCAACCCCATAGCCAATCAATCACCTTCTGCCTCTGCATCTCCTCTCCACTCGCACAACTATTATCCCAATTCATATCCTTTTCGTGTCTTATCTGGATTATTGCAATAGCCTGACTGATTTCTTCCCTTCCAGGCTCTCCTCTCTCCAATGCATCCTTCAAACTATTGATAAATTAACATTCCTAAAACACAAGTCTGACCATGTCAGTCCCCAGATCAAAATGTTCCTGTGGTTCTCTACAGACTTCTGGAAAACATATACATTTCTCATTCTGGCATTTAAAACTCAGCATGATCTTTTCCCACCTATCTTTCCGTATTTGTTTTATATTCTGCTCCTTCACAAACTCCCTGTTCAGTCAAACTGACCTCTTAGTTGTTTCCAATATTCCATATCAATGAATCAACAAATATTTATTAGCCACCTACTATGTGTTCGGTCCTGGGAATGTCAAAACAAGAAACAAGAAAGCTGAACAAAATAAAGCAAGAAAATAGTTCCTGCCTTGAAGGAATTTTAATCATCTGTTCTAACTTCCATAGGGAATACGCCGGACAAGATAGACCTTGTAAAAAGGCTTAGGATGGTTCGTGGGCATTACATTTTCCATGATGAGAGTGTAGTGTCCACATGTCAATGGTTTCTACGGCAGAGTTTTGTTATATACAAATCCACTGAGTCAGATAATGAGGCCCATTGTCAAATGGGAGGGTGACAGACTACACTGTTGTCAAATACTTCCAAAGAGGAAACTGGCACCAATTTTTCAAGTCCTGGGCTGGTTTATGAGGCTGGATTAATTGAGGAATGTTGCTGGGTGCCAAGAAGCGATGCCACACTCTCTTACAACACTGGAATAAAGTAAGATGGTAGATAAGCAGATGAGCTATCAATTGGTGCAGGAATATTCCTACTGCAAGTAAAGAAATACATTCTAGGTCCTTGTGACCCTGGACTTAGAGATGCTAAGGACTTGCATGGCCTTGCCCAATCCTATTAAAGTAAAGGCTATGTAGACAGCACTGGAATTGGACTTTAATTAACTATTTGCCAAGTTGTATTTAGTAGTATAATAGTGATATATGGTATGTACCATATTAGAAATGCTGGACAAGGGCTTTAGTGGACATGCAATTGTTTTAATTGATATTGTATTTTGACTGATGACCATGAGGAAGGAAAAAAGCATTTGTCACTTAAAAAAAATACCAGCCATATATAGAAATCCAAAAGTCTGACTAATCAATGGTCATTTAATCCTGTAAATACCATATGCCCAAATCCAAGCTTATAAACAGTTTACATAATAACAGATACACTTGCTGTTTGCTCCTGGGGCCCTCTGTTCAAGGCTTCAGTCAAGAAGTTTTTTCTTCTGCTAAGTCCTTCAGCTGTCATGTCATAGGCCATTAAGGGTGGTGAATGGCAAAACTTAATTAAGTGTAAATATACAAATGAAAAAATTATAGAATTTTTCATCTGTTTGTTGAAGGTTGATCCAAATGATGTGCCAGCCTGCTCTAAGTACATGTTTTCCCCAGGGCCTGTCAAATTATTGTTTCTATAATATACTTAAGTCTCTCTTTCCTCCTGCATCAAGTTCCATTTCCTATATTCACAGAGTCTCAGAGCTGGAAGGAACCTGAGGCCATCTACTTGAACTTGTACTTAAGCAGAAATGCCCTTGCATAATTTCTAATAAGTGGCCACCCAGCTTTGATCTGATGCCCCAAATGAGGGAAAACCTACAACTTCCCAAGGCAGCCATTCCACTTTGGGATAATTCTAAAAATTTAGGAAGTTGCTTTCTTCTTCTTCTAGATTTCAAGCCTAAATTTTCCTTTTAGCCAGTTTCACTCATTGTCCTGCCATAAACAAGCAAAATAAATCTAATCATTCTACATGACAGCCTTTAAAATACATAAAGCTGGCTATCATGTTCCCCTTCAGTCTTTCCTTCTCCAGGCTAAATAGGTCTCATTTCTTCACTGGATACTTGCACGGGTTTATTTGTTTTTTTAAGGGTATTCTGTGTTTTCTTTTAAGCCATTTTTTTCACTTTTTAAATCTCTTTGCACCACATAGTCTCCATTTCTTCTTTTTTATTTTCTGTTTCGATCCTTTCCTATTCATCTTTCTAGCAATTCTTCTTTTTCTTCATTTTTTCCTGTGCAGCCCAGATTTCTCCTGCTCCCAGAGTTATTACCATAGCAATTTGGTAGGACAGGTATTTGTCTGAGGACTGAGCAAACTAGTCAGAGATTGCCAGGTTCCAGAGGTTTTGTTCATGACTATGGATTGCCTTGAGACAAGAAGCCAAGAGGCAATTAAAGAAGAAAAGTCTGCCATACTAGAGAGGCTTGAGGTATGGACTGCATCCTAGATTTCTCAGCTAAAGGTTGAGCAATGACCAATGCAAGACTCAACCTCTGAGTGGAAATCATGAAATCCAAAGAGTGAACATGCATAGAATGACAAAAAGTAAAGATCAGAGAAGATTGTAAACCAAGTATGTTGAGGTGGTGACCAGGTACAAATCAGGTGGAAAAAGGAGGTGACCATCAGGACTTGGCTGGTGAAGAAAATCCGTCCTGTTAACCATGCTAAAAAATATCATATCACTGAGCATCAACTTCCTCTTTTCCAGGGTAAAGGAAAAAGGTCTTTCTATCAAGTTTCCAGACTGGTCACCTGCCTTGAGAGAAGGGGAATAACACAGTTCCTTCAGCTCCCAACATTTGTCTTGTCACTTGAAATGCTCAGTGCCCTAAGAGGACTCCACCCGGAGGCCAACCCCTATGGACAGTGAAAACCTACCTGAACTCATTCCTCAATAATTAACATACTACCTCTTGGTCATACCTTCCCTATCCCAATGCTTCTGAACTCTCAGCTGTCATCGTTCAAACCCATTCTCAGTACCTCACTGCTGTGTTCTCTGGAATGCTTACTCCATAGACAATAAACTTGTTTTCATCTCAGATCTTTTCCTTTCTCATTCCTTCTATCTCTGACTCTCACTAAGACCTGGTTCTCTCTTATGACAGCCTCCCTAGCTGCCCTTTCCAGCATTGTCTAGACTTGTACTCATTCCCCCAACTTATTGGTTGAGATGGAGGAGTTAGAACACTTCTTGTTCCCCAATGCCACTTCCAGATTCTCCCTCTACCACCATCAATCAGTAATCTCTCTTTCTTTGATGTTCATGAAATAAAAAAGCAACTATCCAGTGAGTCTGTTGTCAGTGATTCTGCAGGACACTCACCATCTTTCCACAGTGAGTTTAGTGACTGGTTCACAGTCTCTCCTCTTCAACTCTTGCCCTCAAGCAGGAGCCCTAAAATACCATCACTCCTGCACTGATCACTCTCCTCCCTTCCCCATCTTGACCCGTTGGTAAACCAGGTAGGTTGAGAGAGCTAGCTTCAGCAGATGTCTGAATTATTGAAGTCACCCCAGCAGTGCTATATCATGTTTTTCTATGTCAGATTTAGGATGTTTCTCAAGCTCCGCCTCTATATCCTCTTTCTCTCCTGTCCAGGCATTCTGCAGTATAATTTCACAATTGCAAGGGGCCACAGAGGCCATGTAGCCCAATCCATACCCAAACAAGAATCAATTTTATAGTATCCTCTTAAATTGAATCATATATCCCCTTATTCCATCACCAGTCTTGCCCTGCCAAGCCTCAGCCTTGGATAGTTGTCACCGTCTGTTGCTTTTGTTAGGCTTTAGTCTTCTGGTTCTCTTCCTAACTATCTGCTCCTTCTCAGGTTCCTTTGTTAGATTTTTATCCAGGTCATGCCGCCCCCATATGGGTGTCCTACAACGTTTTGTCCAGGGCTCTCTTCTCTTCTCCCTCCATTCTCACTTGGTGATCTCATCAGCTTCCATGGATTTAATTGTCATCTCTATGCTGATGATTCTCAAATCTACTTATCCAGTTCTAATCTCCCACCTCAGATCTCCAACTGCCTACTAGACATCTCAATCTGGATATCCCATAGACATCTTTAACTCCACTATCTAAAACTGAACTCATTATATTTTCCCCCAAACTCTACCCTCTTCCTAACGTTCCTGCTATTATTAGGGGTAACACCATTCTCCCATTCACCATGGCTCACAACCTAGGTGTCATCCTTTACTTACTCTTCACTCTTTTTCACTTCCCATATCCAATCTGCTCCCAAGGCCAGTCAATCTTTCCTTTGTAACATCTTTCCCATATGCCTTCTGTCCTTTAACACTGCAACTCTGCTGGTGAAGGCCTTCATCACTTCATACCTACACTATTGTAATAAGCCTGTTGGGCAGTCTTCGTTTCTCAAGTCTCTCCTCAATCTAGTCTAGGGATGGGGAACTTGTGGTCTCATGGTCACATGTGGTCCTCTGGGTCCTCAAGTTGGGCCTTCTGACTGAATCTAAACTTCACAGAACAAGTTTGGATTCAGTCAAAGGGCCCAACTTGGGGACCTAGAAGGTCACATGTGGCCTCAAGGTGACATATTTCCTTACCCCTGAATTCTGAATTCTAGTCCATTCTCTGCTCAGTTGTCAAAGCAATCTTCCTTGGGCTCAGGTCTGACCACGTCAGCCCTCTACTCAAAAAACAACAAATAGAACCCTATCGTTTGTAGGATCGAATATAAAATCCTCTGGCATTTAAAGTCCTTCATGCCTTGCCCTCCTACCTGCCAATCTTCTTATACCTTACACCCTTCACACACATACACTGCAATCCTTGCTATTCTCTGCATAAGAGATTCCATCTCCAGACTCCACGCCTGGAATCCTCTCCCCCTTTATCTCAGCCTCTTGGCTTCTGTCTTCCTTCAGATCCCAGCTAAAATCACATCCTCTACAGGATCCCCGTTAATTCTGTGCCTTCCCTCTATTGATTATCTCCAATTTACCCTATACATAAATGGTACACAAATGGTCACATGTTGGGTCCCCTGTCAGACTGTGAACTCTTGGAGAGTAGGGATTGGTTTTTTTATTATTATTATTGCTGTTTCACTTTTCTTTGTATCCTTAATTCTTAGCATTTTGCTTACTTAGCATTAGTAGCAATTATTTGGCACATAGTAGGCACTTAATAAATGTATACTGATTGATTGACCTGACTGGCCTCTCCAAGTCGTACAGAAACCATTTTCCTGCTTGCCAAAATTGCTTGCTGACTTTCTGCTTTTCCCTTTCTGAATCTAAGGAGAAAGAGGAGAGGAGAGAAAAGCCAACCGTGTCCACTGGGAAATGTGAAAGTTTTTCTGATTGTTTACTTTCACTTTTTATGTTAGCTAAATTATCATTATGAAAACTTGACAGCCACTAACCTGAGGTGTTTGCTTGTTGAATGTGTATAGTAAGAAAGGGAGTGGGGAGGAAGGGGAAGGGGAGATGAAGCCAAAACTTAAAGGGCCAAGAGACAAATTTTCCCTTGACACAAGCTGGAGTTCATAAGTTCATAGGATCATAGATTCAGAGCTGGAAAAGTCCTTAGCGGTTATACAAATGAAGAAACCTCCTAGAGAGTTTAAGTAGCTTGCCAGGGTCACACAACTAGTTCATTTTGAGGCAGTATGTGAATCTAGTTCTTCTTGACTGTGTAGTCCAGTTGACTGCTACATGCTGGGGATGGTGGCCAGAGCTAATCAGAGAGAATCTATCAATTTATTATCAATACATTAAAGATTATTTGAACCTCATCATTTCCTTTACTAATCCAGGGTGAGGAAGAAAAAGGATGTGCTTAGAAAAGCATGCACTATGGGAAAAGCAGGTATTCTCGTACTTGGGGGCACTGGGAACTTGTTGCTTGTGTGTACTAGAGAGGTCTCTACTTGTATTCAATGTAAGCTTTGTTTAGTGAGGTCACAACTAGCTAGTAATCATTGCTTGAAACTATATCTCAGCCTTACTCATTTACTCCCTTGGTAGCTATATCTTTCTATTTTTAAAATTTTATTTTTATTTCTCCAGTTTGTGTTTACAATCACTGCTTCCAAATATATCTATCACCATTACCCAGTGGTAAATATTTAACAACTGGCTTTCCAAAAAAAAAAAAAAAAGGATACATAGCATACTTTTAGGTTTAACCTGTATTATTAACACTTTATCACCTTCTTAAATCTAGAAATCAACAAAACGACAAATTAAGCCCTGATTAGCAGCATTTTCCAGTATCTGTGATATAAATGTTTGTGCTGAAAATTTGACAGTTAGGTCTTGGGAGCTGGTGTAAGTTGGCTTCAGCACATCATTAACCCTTTCCTAGTCCTCCCAGTAACCAAGATCAAAAATAAAGAGAAAAAAAACACTTCAGGAAAACCAACCAATATATTAACCATGTTTGATACTATATGTCATGTTTTTAACCTCGGGTCCATAATCTTGTTTTTTTAAAAAAATTGGTAACCATATTTCAATATAATAGATTTCCTTTTATAATCCTATGTATTTTATTTTATGCATTTACAAACATAATTCTGAGAAGGGGTCATTTGGCATTACATTGCCAGAGGAGTAGTACGTGATCCCAAGGAGGTTAAGAACTTCTTTGGTTCTAAATGTATATTTTAACAATAAAATACATACAATATTTTATACCTATAGTTTCTTACCTCCACTATAGGAAGATTCCAGTAATTTATGGATTCAACCTACATGCCAGAAAAGTTACCCTTCCACTAATATGTCCTCTTTCATATCCAAAACCCAGCATTTTTTTTGTTGTTGCTTGCCCTTTGTTTGGCTTTTCTTAAATTTCATATCACTAAAGAATGATTTATTTCAATTCCTCTACTCCAGGGGTTCTTAGCCTTGTTGTGTCACAGACACAACAGTCTGATGAAACTGGCAAACTCCTCAGAATAATGTTTTTAAATACACAAAATGGAATACAGAGTATAATAAAAGAAATCAAAGATACAATTATATTGAAATAGTTATGAATTTGTTTTTAAAAAAAGAAGTTCACAGACCTCAGGTTAAGACCCTCTACTCTGGCCACACGTCCACTCATCGATCATTGGACAAGGATCTCACATTCAGAAAGCCAACAGCTAAACTGCTGTTTATGGACAATGAAAAAACTATATGATTTTTATACCCTCTCTTGAATTTCCTGGTAGTCTGCCACAGTCATTATGGAAGCAAAGTAGACACATGGAATTGGGGATCAATTTGTAATTTTTTTTGTTTTGTGGGTTGCCATGACCAAAGAATTCATTGCCAAGTGGTCAGCCTGCTGGTAATGAGCCTCTCTGTATTTAACTAGGCCAGAACTCAGAAAGGGGAGGCAGGCTGTTGCAGGGATCATATTTGAGACCTTGCCAGCATGGCAGAACCTTTCAGAGCCTGTGATTTGCTGGCATAGCCTTTGAGAACCCAAGTTCACCTTCATACCACAATGAGGTGTAGGAGTAGTACTTCATGGGCTCAATGGACATTAAATTGGTTTTACAATAATAGAAATTGAGGCTAGACATGTGATTTCATTGATATATGGAGCTCTTTCATGCAGATCAGTACCTTCTCTGACACTGAGAGGCTTAGGGAGTCATTGTCTGGAGCATTTAGAGGTTAAATAATTTGCCCAGGGTCACACAGCATGTGTCACAGCTGGGACTATCCACTAGGCATGCTGTTTCTCCTATTAATAAGATCCTTAATAAATTTTGAAGGGTAAACTTAGCTCTGCAGAATTGCACAGGACAAAAGTAATATAGACATATGCAAATTGCCATGATGTTTTCCTTTTATGGCATCTTTATTCCCACAACCCTGAATGCCTGAAATAACATATGTAAAGCAATTTTCATACCTTAAGATCATAGACTTAGAACTGGAAGGAACTTTAGAACTTACAAGTTCATGGATTTAGAGTTAGAAGAAACTTTAGAGACCATTGGCTCCAATTCCCCCAATTAAAGATGAGGACACTAAGGACCACATGAGTTAAATGACTTGCATAATGTCATACAGAACATTTCCATATTAGTCATATCACAAAACAAAGAAAAAAATGAAGAAAGCAAGCTGCAAGTAAGACAGATTTTGTTATTCTATTTAAATTGTAGTTTCAAGGATCCATGGCCATAACAATCACTAGTTCTTAGGTATTAGATATGAGTTCTCACAATCATGGTTGAAAACAGTTTCCATCCTTATGGGGATAAGGTAATGTAAAATTGTGAGGCATCTGATCAGTAGTAAGTAAATGAGGAACCCATAGGGATTTAGGATTTGGGTAATATATAGAGGGGGCCAGTTAGGTGGTGCAGTGGATAGAGCACCAGTGCAGGAGTCAGGAGGACCTGAGTTCAAATCTCACCTCAGACATTTGACCTTGGGCAAGTCACTTAACCCCAATTGCCTCATCCTGGGTCATTTCCAGTTATCCTGATGAATATCTGGTCACTGGATTCAGAAGGCTCTGGAGGAAAAGTGAGGCTGGTGACCTGCACAGCCCTCCCTCACTCATAACAAAGTCAAGGGCAAGTCATGTCATCATATCTCTGATGGCATAGTCTTCTTCGGCAATGAAGGACGAACACACACACACACTAGTATTTGAAGCAAGATTCTAACCCAGGTCTTCCTGATTCCAAATCAAGTGCTCTTTCCACTAGACAGTACTGCCTTTCATAAAGCTATTATTATTCATTATTATTATATCTGAAGTAACATGTTCTTTCCCTATGTCCATAGAGCAGTTCATAATAAATAAGTCTATAGAAAGCAATACTCTTACAAATTAGCCCACTATAAAGGGAAAATGTTTATTCCCTTGGAAAATGTGTAGGTTATCCCACAGACAATGAGGTAAATGAACAATTTCTCTTTAAGGGCCTTTGACTCCACTGGATAGACATAAGAAACACAACTCTAACTAGGTAATTTTGTGCCTAGGGCATGAACATGAAATTTGTATCCTTATACTTTCCTAGTAGTTATATTGCATATTTTATGCATTTTCTTTACCCCTTAACTTCATGTACTTGAGGCAAGTGAGTCACTTGCCTCACCCTTGTTACAGATCTCATTAATATTATATGTACTTACTTCAAAAGACTTGTGATTTCATCTGTTCAAGTATTTCCCCCCCAACACAGATCATGTCCCCTCCATATCTGAGTAGGTGTTTGGTCTTCATCAAGTGTTGTGGTGAGAATATTTCATCCCTCAGTGCCCAGTCTGCAGGTGGTAACCCTCTCCACACTTCATTAGGCTGGTTCTCTGATAGCAAGCATAGTCTCTTATCAAGCTTATACTTGAAGGAAGCCTTTTCAATCTGATAGATTCTGATAGAGCTCATGCTCTGCTGGCATTATCTGCAGAAACCCAAGATTAACGCCATGCAGTGATAAGTAGTATTGTCCCAGGGCTTTGCCCAGTGACTTACAAATAAGAGGTGATCATAAATGCTTATTCAATCAAGAGGATATCAAGGAATCCCTCTGGAGTAAGATAAAATTGCTAGAGCTTTGGAACAATGCTGGGTAGATATAATAGGACCTTGAAAAAGTAGTAGTAAGTCCAATTACCCTTCTGATGTAGTTCAGTAGTCCAGGATGGAAGAGGACATATATTATCACTCTGCTTCTTTCTGTCTTCGGGTTTAGGTTTTTGGTTTTTTTTTTATTTTTGGTGGGGAACTAATTTTAGAGACTACCACTGAATTTTGTTCTAAATGAATTATGTTGATCTGTTGCTTGAAAAGTTCTTTGTTTTCTTTTTATTTTTTTTTAGTCCCTGTATTTGTCCTTTTCAAATTAAATGCTACTTTTGTTCATTGTGACACACATTCATGGACTGAATTCATTCTAGGTGTGGCATTCATTCTACTGGTGTGTTTATATGGCTGCAAGATTTAGGATACAGAAGTCCCTGAGGAATTGATGATGTCTGTAACCCAAAGGACAACAGAGGAACACATAGTGAGTGCAAATAGGCTACAATATATAACAAATGAAACACTCTGAAGAAGAACAGGAAAAAAGATGTCATCAGAGTAATGCATGACAGAAAAGAACATGGGTTTGGTCACTTGGGAAGGGTGGAGAGTGACAGATGACCAGCCCAAGCACTCCACTGCTATCCTTCTTATGCCAGGATATATCATGGAGGGCCTTAAGCGTATTAGATAGATCCCATATTGCAAGATTATAGGAGGACATGGGTAAGAGTTGCATAGAAGAGGCAGGAATGGATGGCTTTTGATCTTCAACATTGGAAGGAACAAACAAATCAAGGAGATCATAGGTCCATTTGAGTATTTCAGTGGTACTTAGATGCCAGGAAAAAGATTCAGGTCCCTCTCCTGAGAATGTACTAACCCCAGCCAAGGTAAGACCATTAACAAGAGCTCCTGCCAATGACAGAGGACATTCTATTATTGTTATTGTTGACACTGTGAATATCATTATTAAAAAAAAACTTTTAAGACAATCCCACCGCGGAGTCAATGGGCATATACACCAAACCAGTACCTCTTATGCTGTGATACCAAACCCACTATTTTATATCTACATCCACCCTGATAGTCTCCTATCCAATCAATCAACATGCATTTATTAAGTACTTATTATAGCACTGTGCTAAGCATTAGAGGGATACAAAGGCAAAATGCAAGAATGGTCCCTTCCTTTAAGGGACCCTTCCTTTAGTGTTCCAACTCTCCCATATTTTCTCCAATGTTCTTCATCTTTCTCTTTTGTCATGGAAATTTATATTCTATTACTCCATCCATCTAGATTAAGTCAAGGAGACTTTGGGCTCTGGAAAGTTTTCAACTATGGGTCTATAGAAAAAGGAGGGACAGTCTCCTGTGTGGCTCTGGTCCGAGGCTATGTATTACACCCCTAATAGGCCAATGTATAAATATGTGCTCTGGATCTCAAAGGGGAAATGGTGGGAGTGTATATACATCAGCACAAATTCATCCTTGCTGTTAAAAAAATGTCTCAAAGGGCCTAACTTACTGATGATAACTCATTAGCATATCTTTTCCATGTGAAGGACAAACACACTATCATTAAGTCTTTACATTTCTTCTCTCTGCTTACTCCCTTTATAAGCTCATCCCCTATCATGGCTTCACATGACATCTCTACATGTGATATTTCCTAACCTCCATCTCCAATCCTGTGTTTCAGTCCCTCATCTCCAACTCTCTTCAGGATATTTTCAATTAGATGTTCTTCCATCACATAAAACTTAATGTCCCCCAAACCAAAATCATTGCCTTCCCTTTTAAAGGCATTTATCTAGGTATCTAGATGGTATGTGTATGTGTGTGTATGTGCGCACACACATGTGCGCATTCTAACTTGCTCTATAGTTAAATGTATACAACTCTTGTCTCATTCTTGATTATAATTGTAGAGTTCCCTCTGGGTCTACTGCTCCCCCTCCTTCCCCATGTCATTCACACTCACAGGTTGGGTACCTCCAGGGACACCTACCTCAGATTCAAAGTACTCTGGTGGACTTGCACCTCCTCTCGTCTGTTTACCACCCACTTTCCATAACTAGCTCAGAACAAAGGTGTTTACTGAAATTATTTGGCATGAACAGAAGTAATAAGGCATTCCCTACATAAACCTAAATAACATTCTCAAAAATATGCACAGTCAGTGGGAAGGGCTGGAGCACACAAAAATACTCCAGTAGGAAGAGGAATATTTAAGAAACACATATGGTCAAGGCAGCTCACTTCCCAATGCTACCGAGCCCCAAGTTCTTTTTCCTTCTTGTGGTGTTCTCATGTAGCTGCTTTAGGTATAGCATCTCTGCTGGGCAGTTCACTTCCCTGGCCTTCCTGGATTTCATAGCTCACTCCCTAACTGCCAGCACTAACTCTCTCATGACTCTGTAGCTTGACTCTCCAAGCCTGAGCCTGTCTAGGTGCAGTGTCTCCACAGCAAGACATTGTTACCAATGGGAGCTAAAAAGGAGAAAGAAATTCCTTCTTCTCTTCTTCACTACTAGAGCTCATACAATTCCAGCTGTCTACTGCCCCAAATGACTGAGCTTCTCCACTCCTTGGGAAGTTTGTCTGGCTTTTTAAAGGCCACTGGGACATTGTTGATCATTCAGCCACCCAATGTCTTGTGACTATAATTCTTCACACCTAATAAAGTCAGTCAGTCAGCAAGCATTTATTAAATGCTTATTATGTGCCAAGCATTGCACTGAGGATATAAACACAAATAATCAAATAGTTTTTCCCCATAAGTAGCTTATATTCACATTGAGGAGGTAACAATTACCTATATAAATGAATGTAAATAGAGTAAGTGCACATTAAATAAAAGGCGGTTGGAGGAAGGGAGGTAGAATTTGGGAGAAGGATATCAAAAAAATTTCATATAGAAAGTGGCACTTGAAGTATGTCTTGAAGGATGAGATAAATTCTACAAGACTGAGGTGAGGAGAGCATGTATTCCAGGCATGAGAAATAGCTACAGTAAAGGTATGGAAACAGGAGACGGAGTCTTGGGTATGAGAAATAGAGGCCAATTGCCTGGATTTCAGAGTGTAGAAAGGGGAGTAATTTTCAGTAAAACCTGAAAGAAGGATTAGGGTTAGGTGATGAAGGACTTTAAGATATAAACAGAAGACTTTATATTTTATTTTAGAGACAATAGGGAGCCACTAGAGTTGATTGAGCAGGGGAGTGGCACAGTTGTAATGATTTAAAGAAAACCATTTTGGCAACAGTGTAGGATGGACTGGAATGAGGCAGGGAATTAATTAGGAGTACTGTTGTAATCTAGGTAAGAAGTGATGTAATCCTAGACTAAAGTGGTAGCTGTGAGAGTAGAAAGAAGATCAGTTAGATATCAAGAATGATGGGAAGCTAGAAGTGACAAGATTTGGTACTTGATGTAAATATGGAGGGAGGAAGAGTGAGGAATGAAGGATAATGCTGACTTTATGAAATTAGGAAACTGGAAGAATGGTGATGCCTTTGAAAGAATAGGGAAGTTTGGAAGAGGGGAGGGTTTGAGGGGAAAGATAAATTCAGTTTTAAATATCTAGCTCTGAGTTGTGGTTAGGATGGTTAGTTTGAGATGCACAGTGGGCAACTGGCAACCAAAGCTCATGGGAGAACTAGAGCTGGCGATTGTGTGTGTGTATGTGTGTATATGTATATGTGTATACACACATATGTGTGTATGTGTATATATGTTTGTGTAGAATTGTGTGTGTGTATACACACACATATGTATATGGTACAGTGTCTCCACAGCAAGACATCATTACCAATGGAAGGTAAAAAAGAGAAAGAAATTCCGTCTTCTCCCCTTCACTACTAGAGCTCATACAACTCCAGTTGTCTACTGCCCCAAATGACTGAGCTTCTCCACTCCTTAGGGAGTTTGTCTTGCTTTTTAAAGGCCACTGGGACACTGTTGATGAATTTATTTGTAATTTAGATTATATCTAATCCCTTGGTAGCAAAAATATAGAAACAGATAAGAAAAGAAAGCCTAGGACAGAATCTTGATGAATACCCACAGTTATGGGTCATGACTCGGTAAAGGAGATAGAGAAAAAGTAAATCATATAGGTAAGAATAGTGTCATGAAAATCCAGAGAGGTGAGGATATCCAGCAGAAGAGGGCAGTCAGTAGTGCCAAATGCAGCAGAGAGATCAAAATGGATGAGGACTGAGAAAGGATCATTAGATTAGGCAAACAGAACATTGGTAGAGAGCAATTTCCATGGAGCAATAACATCAAAAGCCATGTTTCAAAGGGTTAAAGAGTGAATGAGACAAGAGGAAGTGAAGGCAACAAGTGTAATTTTTTTTCTAGAATTTTGTCTGATAAAGGGAGAAGAGATATAAGACAACAGTTTGAAGGAATGGTAGGATCTAAAAAAGTGTGTTTTTTTAAAGGATGGGGAGATTTGGATATCTTGGACATATTTGTGCATGTGTGTGTGAGAGATAAGAAGAAGGAGGAGGAGGAGGAGGAGGTCATCAGAGGCAGAGACTAACAGATAGAGTCATAAAGAAGACAGGTTGAGGTTGCAATCTTCCAGAGAAGGTGAGAAGGAATGGTGTCACATACAGCAGAACTGGCCTTGGTAAAAGGGGTCATCACGTTTTCACAGATTGGGGGAAAGGAGGAGAGAGTGAGAGATAGTTTCAAATGATCTCAATTTCCTTAGTAAAGTAAAAAGTGAGTGAGACTCAACTGAAAGAGAGTGGTGGAAGGGAAGTACGGGATGCTTGAAGAAGGAAGAAAAGGTTTGGAACAGTCCCTGTGGTGACTGTGATAGAGAATTAGGGAGAAAAGAGTGGATTGTTTTGCTACAGAGAAGGACCAATTGAAGCTGCACAACATGAATTCATAATGTACCATGTACACAGAGTTATGTGAATTCCTCAAGCTCCATTTAGCAGCCTGTGAGTAAGAAAAGAGGCACATGATGGAGTAATTCAGGGATAAGGGTTGGCAAGAGCCAAGTGGTAACAGAATAGGGAGGCAGGGGATTTGAAAACAGCATAGAGTTGAAATGACTAACTATAGGGTTGTTATTGAAAAGGGAGGAAAGTGAAGTTAGGATAAAGCTAATGACAAGAAAAAAAACATTTCTTTACACCTTATGTAAGACTACTTTCCCTATTACTTGCCTGCTACATTTTGTGATATCAGCAAGTAAACTAGAGGAAAATCAATTGATGGGATACTCATCAAACCTCCCACCAAACTATATAAGTATTATTATCTTTTTTTTCATCTTTGTATCCCCAGCATCTAATACAATGTCTTTCTTATAGTAGATGCTTAAGAAATGACTCACCTAGCTCATCTAGTAAACACCTAGTACAGTGTTTAGAGTCATGGACTTGGAGAGAAAAAGATGGGTTCTGACATTGTATGGCCCAAGACAAATCACTTAACGTCTCCAAGTCTGATTTTCCTCATCTGAAAGACTATGATGATAATAATATCCATAATATCTCACTCATAAAATCACAAAAGATGCAAACATTGCGAACTTTAAAGTGTTATACAAATGTGTTATGATTATGTATCATAAACTTAAGGCTCTTCATCATCCTGATCAATCTATGAGTTTTAACTCTAGACCTTAACTACACTCACCAACTCACGGTCATCATGGATGGGCAAAAGGAACACTTTATAGTGTCCCCAGACTTATGGAGGATGTAGAGCTTCTTTGAACATCTAATGGCCTATAAGAATTATGGGTCCAAGGAGAAGACTAGCAAGCCACATGCATGTCCTAAAGTTGGTGAATGGCTTCCACCAATGCTAACCCATCAATGGACAGTTTTATATTTGAGGAAGTTGTTCTAGAGGAAGAGAGTAGTTTCTGGGTCCATTTTGAATACCAGAGGAACAGGGAGGAAGAAGGTCTAATAAACTTCTGCCATAAAAAGAATGCTCTCTCAGCCAGAGAAGAGACATGAGAAAAACCATCCTATTAATTCCCACTGCTTCCCTTCTTAGTGTGTTCCTCTTTGTGCCTGACCCTTTGATTATCCCAAGTATTCTGTTTGGTCCCATCAAAGCAAGCTGATTACTTTACCAGATCATGATTTGGACTATTCTTTCATTCCCTGGATAGTTTTCTCCCTTGGTCCCTATTAATTTACCCCTAATCATTAACAGGGGTCTGCTCTTTCCCTACAATGGGCAGTGTCTGTAGCCTAGGAGAAAGGTTAGGACTAGAGATAGAAATTCTGGAGTCTATGGAATGGAGGTATTAGTTGAAGACATTGGAATATATAAGATTGCCAAGGAAGAGATGCAGATTTTTTTAAAAAGAGAGATAAGGACAGAGATTTGGGGGAAATCAATATTTAGGAGGCAGGAAGAAGACAAAGAGCTTGTGAGGGAGAGAGACGAGTGGCCAGAGAGGGAAGAGAGATATCATAGTGGGGTCATATTTGACTCTTCCTTGTCTTTCATCTCCTGTTTCCAACCTATCATTAAGTGTTATCATCAAGTCTATCACTGTACGTCTTCATTGCTATTCCATCCAGTGCCAAAACATGAGTGCCAGGCAAGTCATATGTATTAGGCAGATAGCCAGGATCTAGGAAACCACAGCATGGTCTAAAGACAGATAGGACTCAGGGTGAGGCTGGCAGTCACTATCCAACTAGGCAGTACACTCTGAAGTGCCCATACGTATGAAAGTCTGAGCAAGTCATGGGTTTGAGAGGGGAGACACATATGTAACAGGAAAGGATAATAAAAGGTTAGATAGGCAGTTAAATCTAGAAATAAGGTAGAAAATCAGAAATCAAGAAAGCAGCAAACATAGAAAGTTCACGGGCTGCATTCTCTCCATTATATGGTCTTTTAGTGGACCCGGGAGACCACATGATTAATAAACAGTTAAGAAACTAGGAATAAGCACATCCAGATCCATTTCTGAGAAGCTAGGCAAGTTACTTCATTTATTTTGGAGTTTTCATTTTCTTCTTGGACAACTTTCTCAAAGAAATATTCTCAGGTTTGAAAAGATACTTAGAGTTCTAAGATTCTCAGAAATACTTATTTTTCTAATTTATTGAACATATAAAATAATACCTAGGCTTCATAAACATTAAAGCATTTATGGATTTCAATATTTAAAAATTTTCATGAAACCACCAACCTTTACTGATATAGAGGCTTAAAATGGCACACTTATCATCAAGTTCTGATGATCATCATACTGAAGCTCAACATGAAATTCTCAGTGCATGTTTTTTTGTATATAACAAATATCTAGTTTTTAGGCTTAAAGTATGAATTTGGGAACTACTGAGACAAAGAAGCACAGTAGTCAGTGCTCTTTTAGTTGTCAATCAGGCATCATAAATACGATCCATCACTAATCCAAATGTCCATATTCCTGGTTAGATGTTGGAAGACAGGGCACCCACTGGCATTTCAATCTTTTCCCTTTTATCCATTATTTATCATCTGTTCAATCTTAAGAGCAAAAATTGCTGGTCAGTGGAATAAAACATTTGACCATCACCATGTCAGGGACAAATACTGAAAAATAAGCTTATTTCTACCTGTCTAGATGGAAAGACAAAAGATAGAAAAATAAGTTTGTTTCTATCTCTGTAGGCAAAAAGACCTCCAATAATGTTTTTTTAGTAAAGGAGTTGGTATAAAGGTTTCCTAGTATGGAAATTCCCTTTGCCAGTATGGAAAAATCAATTAATTTGTAAATTATAATCTTACATAGTTACTTGGGGGCACTGCGAGATTAAATAACTCTCCCAGTTACACAGATAGTATGTCACCAAGCTGGGAACTGAACTCAGACCTTCTTGACTTCAAAGACAGTCTTCTCCTGACTGTGCCACTATCTGACCTTTATATAGTACTTTTAAAATTTTCAAAGCACATTACACACATTATTTAATTTCTACCTCTCAAAAATACAAAACTTTTGCCTCTATATATGACTCTTGGAACAGCAAAAACCATAAACAATGTAATGGTTGCTACTTACGCTTGGGCAGCTGGCAGGGATGGGTTGACTAGCATGGTGGCTCAGGGCTGTGCTACTAACTCCGTCTGACTTGTGCATGGCTCATTTATACACTCCTCTGATTTACATGCATAATTGCACAAATACCAAGCAATTACCCACTTTCCTCATATGATGATTTACAGATCTTAGAAATCCCGCCCGCTTCCCAAACCTCTTACATCTCCTCCAAGCCAATCTCTACATCCAGATATTAATTCACCAGCAAACAAGAAGCCATTTGCCAAATCCACCCACTTCCTGTCCCCAGTCTATGGTCCAAATAACAGGGCCACTTTCGTAAACAGCACATATCAACTGGTGCTGAGAGTTGGAAGCAGGACTCTCTGTTATTATTGCTTCTAGGACTTTTCTCCCCAAATCAACTCCCTTCTCTGGTCCACAACTTTAACTAAAAGCATATTTGATGAACCCCTCATTACTAACTGGTCTCTACTTATTGTTCTTATGCTGTCAGCACAGTCAGCCAGTAAGTGGCTCCTATGGGGTAAGTAAGCACTTGGGAATACACAGTCTCTACTGTCAAGGAGCTCACCATCTAATGGGGAAACAACTATGTACACATCAGTTATAAACAGGCTACATTGGAGGTAATCAACAGAAGGAAGGCACTAGCATTAAAGGGGATCAAGAAAGGCTTCCTACAGAAGATTGGATTTTATCTGGGACTTGAGGGAAGCTAGGAGGCAACAATAAAGAGAGAGAACATCTTAGGCATGGGGGAAAGCCAGTAAAAAATGCCCAGCTTCACGAGATGTAGTGCCTTATTCAAGGAATAGCAAGGTTGCCAATGTCACTGGATCAAAGAATAGGCAGGGAGAATAAGACAAAATACTGGAAAGGTAGGTTAGGTTAGGGAGGAAAGGTAGGAGCTAGGTTGTGGAGGTTTGAATGCCAAAAAGAGGATTTTGTATTTGATTCTGAGGGTGATAGGGAGCCCCATTATTGAAAATGGGGATGACATGGTCAGATCTGTACTGTAGCTTTAATTTGACAACTGAGTGGAAGATGGACTGGACTAGAAAGAGACTTGAGGCAGGCAGACCAACTGCTTCACTTTTGGACTACTGCAATAGTTCAGGTGTGAGAGTCAACAACAGGGTTTTAGCAGTGTCAGAGGAGAGAAGGGGGCATATGGGAAAAATGAAAGAAAAATTGACAAGCATTGGCAACAGACTGGATATGGGGGAGGGCATGGTAAAAGACTGTAAAGAGTAAAGGGTGGCAACCAGATTGGTTGACTAGGGAGATGGTGGTACCCTCAAAAGTAATAGGGAAGTTCAGAAGAGGGCAGATTTTGCGGGGGAAAGATAATGAGTTCAATTTTGAACATGCTGGCACAGCTGCCTCTGTACAAATGGAATGCAGTGGAGGAATATCTTTGCAGGATTGCTTTGCCCTTTTGCAGGAGATTGTAAGTATTCTCCAATTCCTAGCTCTCTATGTCAACCTATTGTGCATGCCATCCTCCCACAATGAAACTACCACAAACCCAATCTATAACCATCAGACCGAAGAAGCTGATAAGACTATCATTAAATTAAAATTTTCTATAATAATGATGCTGGTCCTTTTTTAATTCTAAAAGCTTAACTAACTCTGATAGTTATTTTAAAATAACATGCAGATGGGTTTTAAAAATTTAGCCTATCCATTATCTTTCACTGTTCACCTACATTGTTCTCTCTGAACTAGTGTCCCTGAATCTCCAGGATGGAAATATCTCTTAAGGTCATTCTATACAAACAACCGCATCCCCGAGGAGTAGTCTTATAGAACGCACTTTAAAGCTCCCTTCCAAGGTCCTTTCAGGCATCCCACTCTACTTTTGGACAATGCTAATCTAATCTGAAAAATTTTCCTTATATACTGCTTAATCCTGCCTCTCTTACGCTTCCATCTATCCATCTAATTCTGCCAAGGGTGATGAAGCAGAAGGCATCTAATTTTCTATATGGCAGTCTTCCAAATACTTGAAGACAGTTGTCATTTCCTCTTTGTCTCCTTTTCTCTAAGCTAAACATTCTCAATTCTTTTCTTCATAAATGGCATAATCTCTGATCCCCTCACTATCCTGGTTACTCTATTCTGTATGTACTTGTCAATATCCTTACTAACATATGGTGCCCAGAACTTTGCACAGTATCCTTGAGTTGTTCTGACCAGGAGGAAGACAGAGAACTGTCAAATCCAGCACTTTCAATGCAGCAGTGCAGTTTAAGAATATATTAGCTTTCATGACCTCACGTCTATGATCACAATTAAAGTGTTTGACTTCTCAAGAAGGGGGTGAGGTAGGGGAGAGGAAAAGAATTTGGAATTTAAAATTTTTAAAAAAATGACGTTAAAATCTTTTTACATGTACTTGGGAAATATTTAATGAGATAAAAATAATTTTTAGAGAATGAAAGTAAAAAAAATAAAAAGATTATATTATCATTTTTTAGCTGCCATGTCATATTTTTAACTCTTAGTGGACTTGCTGTCCACTGTAATTCCCTAATATTTTTCATATGAGCTGTTTCTTAGCTATTTGTCATGTATTTGTGAAGTTGCCTCTTTGATCCTTTTCATCTTACTAAATTTGGTTCAATATTCTACCAGGTGTGGGGAACCTGTGACCTTGAGTCCACATGTGGCCCTCTACATCCTCAAACATGGCCCTTTGACTGAATCCACACTTCACAGAACAAAATCCCCCTTAATAAAAGAATTTATTGTGTAAAACTTAGACTTAGCCAAAAGGCCACACTCAAGGATCTAGAAGGTCACTTGTGACCTTGAGGCATCAGGTTCCCCACCCCTGCATCTAACCTCTTAAGATCTTTTTGAACTCCATTCTATAATTCACTGTGTTACCTTCCCCTCCTAATTTTATGCTGTATTCAAATTTGATAAGTAGGGTAACTATGCATTCTTCTGAATTGGTGATAAGGAAGTGGACCTGTGATTTCATTGGCACTTATAGATAAGGAAGTTCCTTTTACCAATGCAGGTTGGCACCTTCTTCTGCATTCTGTGATGTTAGAGAGTCACCAGGAACACTGAGAAGTTATCTGACTTATCCAGAATTACACAATCAATAATTATCAAGGGCAGGATCTGAACTCAAGTCTTCCTGATTTATAGACTGGTTCTCTAGCCACCACACCAAATTATATCTCTCTCTTTTCTACTAAGCTTAGGACAAGTGGAGGGAGTGTTGGTGCATGATTTTTGTTTGCAGATGATTGTGCACTCAATGCAGTCTCTGAAGCTGAGATGCAACAAAGTATGAATCAATTCTCTGCTGCTTGTGCTAATTTTGGCCTAATAATTAACACTAAGAAAACACAGGTGCTCCACTAGCCACCACCACACCACCCATACATGGAACCATAAATTACAACAAATGGAGAAGTTTTGAATGCTGTAGATAGGTTCACTTACCTTGGTAGTGTACTTTCCAGGGATGTACACATTGACAATGAGGTTGATGCATGCATTGCCAGAGCTACCTTAGTGTTTGGGAGGCTCCAAAGAAAAGTTTGGGAGAGAAGAGGTATTAGACTGACTACCAAACTGAAGGTCTACAGAGCTGTTGTGCTGACCTCATAGTTGCATGCCTGTGAAACATGGACAGTCTACCGGCGCCATGCCAGGAAACTGAATCACTTCCATTTGAACTGCCTTAGGAAGATTCTGAGGATCATCAGGCAGGAAAAGGTACCAGACACTGAAGTCCTTGCTCAAGCTGAACTGCCAAGTATTCAAACTATGTTGCAGAGAGTGCAGCACCGATGGGCTGGCCACATTGTTCAAATACAAAATACACACTTGCAAAAAGACTTTTATGGAGAACTCACATGAGGCAGGCAATCACATAGTTGTTGGAAGAAGCAATACAAAGACACTCTCAAGAACTTTGGATTTGACTATGCAACATGGGAGACACTGGCACAAGATTGCTCAGCATGGCATGCCCACATCAGAAAGGGTGCTGTGCTCTATGAGCAAAGCAGAATTAGGATAGCACAAAGTAAATGTAGGATGCGCAAATTTGGGGTACCCACCCCAAATATTCACATGGACTCTCTGTACCCAACCTATGGTGGGGCATTCCGAACCCATATTGGCCACAGTCAGACACACTGAAATTTCATTTTACCATGGTGGTGTCATTTTGGTCCTTTTTGAGAACAAAGGACAACAACCAACCAAGCTTAGGACAAAGGACTGATTTTGAGAGTGCTCTTGTTTAGATGTGGATTGCTCCTGTTTAGTGGCATTTCGGTCTTAACTGTTTCCCTTGACATCAACTTTTTCCTATTGGCCACAGAACCTTAGTAGACTTTTAGTCATGCAATGAAGACTCAACTGAATGTAATAATAATATTAATAACAACAACAATAATAGTTGTGTTTATAATGTTTATAATTAATGTTTATAAAATACTTTATAAATATCACCTCATTTGATCCTCACAACAACCCTGGGAGGCAGGTGCTACTATTATTCCCATTTTACAGATAAGGAAACAGTCAGACAAGCATTAAATGACCTGCCCAGGGTCACTTAGCTAGTAAGTGTTTGAGGAAGGGTTTGAACTCAGGTCTTCCCAAGTCCACATCCAGCCCCCATCCACTGTGCCACTTGACCACCTCTAATGTACGAATCACTTGTGTTCCCAGTTCTGTAGAAGAAAGTATGTCTCACAAATCAATTCCAGTTAGTGTGTCTAATAAGATGCTCAGCACCCTATCTGGTGAGAATGCTTTTTTCACTAAGTTAAAGAGTCAATCAAATGTATAAGGTAGGTGTGGTGTAAACAATTTGTATATACCAGTATTGAATCAAGCAATCAAAGGTATTCACTATTGGTGCAATCAAGTCAAGGAAGAGCAAGTGTTGTGTCATTAAGTGAAATGAAATGGTGCTTTACCAGAAGTATATTGGGAATATTTAGAGAAAATCAGTCATGCCCTGGGTGGGGGGAGGGCCAGATAGTCCTTAAGAGGCAGCTGCTGGGGGGATGGAGAATGAAGGGAAGGTAGTTTTTAGTCAGAGGAAAACTTTGTGACCTTGAAAGGGTCAGAAGATTTGGACTTCTTGACTCTAGTAGTAACAGTGTCCCAGGAGCAGCAGCAGCCCAAGAATAGGATACACATACCAAACAAAGGAGGCTTTAGGACCCCAGTCCTCAAAGCTAGGAAAGAATTATACACACTGAAGAAGTATTTCATGAAAACTCTGAGAGAAAAAGTCTTCTAATAATTAGGAGTCTTGAGTTTATCCTTTGGCCACATGAGCTGTCTCTAAGTTTGAGTCCCCTTCCTCCTAACTCTGTATCTGTTTGTATAATAGTTTATCTAAGACTTTTGGAGAGATGTTGCATTTCTGTCCTCGTTATACCTTTTTAGTAAATATTCTAATATCTAATATCTGATTGATAGCAATTGTTTAAATGATGTTAGGGAGTTATCAAGAGTTAAAATGACATTGGAGCACACTGCAGAGGAGCTCATGAATTATAGTACTAGATACTCACCATCTGGGCAGGGAGATGGCACAATGGATAGAATGCTGGGTCTGGAGTCAGGAAGAATCATGTTCCTGAGTTCAAAACTGACTTCAGACACTCACTAGTTGTGTGATCCGGGGCACATCACTTAACCCTGTTTGCCTTAGTTTCCTCATCTGTAAAGTAGGCTGGAGAAGGAAACGATAAACCATTCCAGTATCTTTGCAAGAAAATCTCAAATGGGGTGGTGAAGTCAGACATGACTGAAAATGACTCAACAATGACAAACGAACTTACTCTCTATCCCCTCAGTATTCTCCTTATAAGACTTATGGTAGTACTCAGCCAAAATCCAGAGAAAGTAGGAGCTGGGAAATAGCCCTAGAGCTTATAATAGATCTATGTGCCTAACTCTAGTCTCTCCTGAGCTCCAACCCTACATCACCAGTGGCTTTCTGAACATCTCCAACTGGATAGCCCAGAGGAATCTTAAACTCTTTGTAAATGGAGGCAGCACTTTACTTGTAGCCTTTCAGATTGGCAACCTCAAAGCAATCCTTGTTCCTCACTCACTCTCCGTATCCGTTCAGATAGCAAATCTTATCTATCTCCACAAACTGTTGCATGTGTTCCCTTTTTTCCACTCATAGGGTCATCTCTTTGGCTTAGGCCACACCACCTCTAGCCTAGACTATTATAACAACCTCTTAATTGAACTTCTTGCTTCAATCTCTAAACTCACCAAACCATTATCCATATAACTGCCAAAGTAATAATACTAAAGCATAGATCTGAGAAAGCTCAAAAAGCTCTAGGGGCTCCCTCTTGTTTTTAAGATAAAAACCAAACTTCTCTTTTTGGTCTTACAATCTGTCATCAGCCTGCCTTTAGAGATTTACTCCACTTTATACCCTCAATGTTTTAAAGTGACCTAATAGTTGTTCCTTGAAAAATATATTTTATCTCCTATCTCCATAACTTTGCACAGGCTCTACCCCATGCATCGAGAGTATTTCTATCTTCACCTCTGCCTCTTAGAATTCCTCTTTAACACTAGGTCAGCCTTTCCTGATCCCTACAAATCCTGAAGCTAGTGCCAAATTAACTCATTTACTTTGTATGTAGTTTTTATTTAACCTGAATCCATCTTACCATGCTATCATCTTTTCATCTTATGCACAAGATAAGGATTTTGTCAAAGTTCTGCTGAAATCTAGCATGACAATATTTACAGCATTACCCTGATCTGTCAGTCTAGTATACTTAACAAAAACGGAAATCAGATTATTCTGGCATGACTGGTCCTTTTTTTGCCTTCTCTGCTATTCCCTCTGATTTCTACTCCTATTTGATTGGGACTCTACAAGGTGGCTGCCACCTGGTGTTCTAGGAATACCCACCTGTGGGTGGCTATGAGAGCTAACAAGACCTCACCAGGGAACTTCCCTTTAACAATCAGACAATAGACTCAATTTGCTTTATTTAGTGCTTTAGTGAAAGCCTTTATTCAAATGGTGATGCCATTGGTAGTTGACAAAACATTTTCTCTATTAAGTCTCCCACAAACACATACAATATCCATATGAAGGATGGGCCCTAATAGTGAACCATGGTATTGAGTGTTAAAGGCAGTTCACAATTCCTAGCACTGCAGGAACTGGAAATTTTTTTTCTCTTCATAGAATCTTTATATTGGGTTCCCAGGGTCCATTTCTCCCAATGGCCAGGGGTTGCTCTTCTCAAAGCTGCTTTCTTCCTCTGGTGACTATATCTGTGAATGTTTAACAGGCGTGGGGAACCTACAGCCTCCAGGTCACATGTGGCCTTCTAGGTCCTTGGGTCTTGCTACTGAGTCCAAGTTTTACAGAACAAATCCTTTGGGAATTTGTTTTGTGAACTTTGGATTCAATAAAAGGGCCACACTTGAGGGCCTTGAGGCCACAGGTTCCCTACCCCTGGGACTTATTCTAGAATACATCTCATTGTATGCAATGTATATTACTGTTCCAGTCACTTCAATATCCCTTTCCCCTATGCTGCCTTCTTGTACAAGTACAAAGGTCTCTTCCACAGTTGCCATCAACTCTCCCCAAAACTCATCCAGGGCTCAGCTATGTAAAGCCCCTAAAGGTATAGTCAACCTACTTGCTCAGACAATCACACTGTTCCCTTGTTGACCCAATGTGAGATGTGTTTGCATCTCATAGAAGGATGAGGGCAGTGTATGAATTTTGTTTACACATTAAAATCTAACACTTTACACTATGTGATGATGTCAAGTAAGTGGGGGAGATTTGTGGAACCCCTCCTTTATACCTTTGCTACCTCTCAGTAACCACTGCTTCCCCTTTTAAATAAATGCGAACAATTCTTTTTTATTAAAGAGGTTGCTGGGTATAAATTTAGGGTAGTAGAAGAATGGTACCCAGAAGAACACAGGATCATAGAGAAGTTGTCTCACCAAAGTATTCTTTAAACTTAGAATAAGCAATTTTCATCAGTTTTCAAACTGTATTAGTGTAATATTCTTGGATTTGGATAGCTAGCTTTATTTTTTAGGTCCTGAGGAGGAATATTTTCTTAATATTTTTATATTTTAATATATTTTTTCTCTCTCTACTAGCTTGTTTTGAATTATCGAAAATCTTATTTTGTCCATGATGTAATTTGGCATGCAAAGGACATTGTTTTTAGCTTGTTTTCCTTTTTCAAACTAAATTTAATTTTTAATCAACAAAATCCTATCTTCCTTTCCTTCTACTATCCTCCCAATGGAGAATTAACAAAAGAAAAATAAAACCTACAACAAAATCATAGAATCAAACAAAATAAATTTGCATATTGTCCACATCCAAAAATTTGTCTCAATTTGCCCTCTTAGTCTATTGCTTCTCTACCAGACGGAAAATAACATGAGTCTTCTGGAATAGTGGTTAGCATCCCATTGTTCAGATTTGTTATCTTTCAAAGTTATTTCTCTTTATAATATTGTTGTTTATAAATAAATTGTTGTCTTAGTTCTTCTCATTTCATTCTGTATCAGTTCCTACAAGTTTCCCTAAGTTTCTCTGAAACCATACCCTTCATCATGTCTTATAGCACAATAATATTCCATGACATTCAGATAACATAACTTGTTCCCCAGTTTATAGGCACCACCTCAGTTTCTAATTCTTTTCAACTGATAAAAGAACTACTCTAAATATTTTAGTACATTCTTAGAGTTTATTTTACTTGGGATTAATCCCTCCCTCATTTTGTCTTCCCATATTATCTCCCCTCACTTTTCCATTTCCCTATTTCTCTGTTGAGTAAAGTATATTTCTTTACCAAACTCTGTGTGTATATTTTCTCTTTCTTTTACCAGTTCAAATAATAGTGAGATCCAAGTGTTACTAATTGCCCTCACCCTTTCCTCTTTTTTTTGCGTAGACGTCTACTAGTACACCATGACTATATGATATGCTTTTCCCAATCCTACTTTCCTCTCCATGCCCCCACTCCCAACCTCTGTACTTTTCTCTCCCTACATTTTCATTCTTTAAGATAACAGAACTACTCCCAGACCTTCTCTCTAATTAGATTTTCTCTATAAATTTTGATAATAGGGTTCTGAGATGGTATGTGTATCACATAATTTAAAAATGTAAGCAGTTTTTCTTTCTTTAGTACCTGATGATTGTTTAATCATGTTTATCTTTTTTATGTTTCTTTTGAATCCATGTTCTTTCCTCAAAATTTCTATGTCTCTCGTTTTTTCATCAGGAATGCTTGGAAGTCATTTATTTCATTAACACTCCCCTTCCCCACGACCCTGTTTTTCTGAGTTAGTTATTCTTGCCTATAAACCTCTTCCCATTTGCCCTCCGGAATACTGTATTCCAAGTTCTCCACTTCTTTGTAGTCGTGCTTGCTAAGTTGTGATTCTGACTGTGGCTCCTCAGTATTTGTGCTCTGTCTTTCAGGATGTCTGCTAGATTATGAGCTGGAAGCTCTGGATTTTGACTATAATGTTTCTGAAAGTTTTCATTTTTTACTTTCTTTCAGAAAGTGATCACTCTAAATATTCTGGGGAATTTTCTTTTATGATTTCTTGAAATAAGATGTTTAGGTTCTTTTTTGTTGTTCTTTTATGGCTTTCAAGTAATTCAGTGATTCTTAAATTCTCTCTCCTCAATCTGTTTTCTAGGTGAGTGATGTTTTTTTTTGCTATGAAATACCAAACATTTTCTTCCATTTTTCAGTCTCTTGACTTTGTTTTTAATATTTCTCTTTGTTTCATAGAGTAATTATCTTCTATTTGGTCCATTCTAATTTTCAGGGAATTTGTTGCTTGGGTAAGATTTTGTATCTCTTCTACCTAGCTGTTAATTTCCTCTGCAATTCTTTCTTTCATAGTTCTCATTTCTTTCCCAAATTTTTCCTCTGGCACTCTCCTTTTATTTACAAACAGTTAACTCTTCAAAAAAAAAAACCTCTTGCTACATATCTTTCAGGAATTCTAAATGAACTTTTGCCCAAGCTGTGTTTTTTTTTTGAGGCTTTGCCTGAAGATGTTTCAGAGTCATTCTTTTCTTCTGGGTTTGTATCTTTAGTGTCTCTATCACCATAAAACATTTTCATGGTGGCATTCTTTCTTTATTTTCTCATTCTTCCAGACTATTTCCTCACTTTGAATTTTACTTTAGGGCCAAGCTATTTGCTCTTCTGGAGAGACAATATGAACTGAGCCTGTGTTCTGTAGGGTCATAATGTTGCTTTCTAGGATCTCCGGGTCAGCTCAAGCCAGTCATCTTCAAGTTTCAGTGCACTCAAAAGTGTTCCATTCCAGATCAAAGTCTGATCTCTGCCCTCCTGCTCTGACTTCTGCAGGTTCCTGATCCAGATTTGGTTCTTACCAACATTCCTGTAGCTTTGCCTCAGTTGGAGTTCCAGTTGACTGCATCTAGATTCAGCCATTACTACTAGTCAGTTGAAAAGCTCTGCTGGTTCAAAGTGACAGAGTGCAGATTTCCCTTTGTTCTGGGATTCCTGTCCTGAACATTCCTTTGCAGGCTTCCAAGTAGGCTAGAAGCGGGAACTCAGACCCTGCTCTACTTCTGGGGGGGGGGGGGGTGTCAGAGCCACAAAACTGTAGCTTGCTTTTGAACTTGCTTCATATTCAGTACACAACATAAGACCTTGTACTAATTCTTATTTTATAATGCCACCACCAGCCACAGATTCACGTCTTAGTCAGTCATGAATCTATGACCCAAAACTGGGTAGTGAGCAACAGGGCTAACAGCACCTACTCCTTCAACCTGCACAAGTTTAGGCTCCTCTGTACTGATTTTGGGACACTTCTTGCTCTAATATGTGGCAAATTCCTTCATTTGAATCCTCCATGTGGCTGTTCCTGGTTAGTCCCCATCTTTAATGTCCATAGACTCTGTTTCCTTATGGTAATCTGCTCCCAAAATCAGGACTCAACCTAGTGCATTGTCTAGATCTGTTTGGAGGGGTTTTGAAGTAGATTTCATCTTTATTTCTTCCTGCTAGTCTGCCATTTTGCCAACTCCATACCTTTTTACTGACTGTTCCCTCAACTCATTTTCTGCCCTCCATAGAGCCTAGTACAACTCTATATACATGATGGCGCTAGAGTCAAATGCACAAAACACTTGAGTTCTCTGGTGTTTATATTCTTGTTCCATTCTTTTTTAAAGACCATCAAATATGCAGCAAATATATTAATTTCAGAAGTAGGAGATATTATCATGCCAAACTATACTTGTACATTTTTTAATTTTTTAAGTAGGAGGGACAAAAGAAAAATCCCATTTTCTTCATCTACATCTATACTGTACATTATACACTATACTATAGTCTTTTGTGTTTCACAGTTCATCATAGGTCTTCCCAGAAAGCTCAAGATGCACTCAAAGCAGTTCAGATCCATTCCAGGTTGCCAGTTCCTTTAGGTGGAATTCATAGAGTACTGGGGTTGTCTTCCTGACTCTAAAATTTATCTTCTATCTTCTTGGTAGATTTTTTTGGTATTTACTTATAATTTTTTTGGTATTTACTTCATTTCTCCAAATTGGATATAAGTTCCTTGAGGACAAAGACTGTCTTTGTATTCCCAGTGCCTAACACAAAGCCTAAATGTTTGTTACTTTATTTTTGCTTTTACTTTCTGCAAGTGGTGACATAGATGTACTACAGCATTTCCATTTCCACTATCTCCATTGCCATGGGAATGTTCTTCCTTTTCTTGAATCATGGGAAGCTGCCAAGAAAATGGGCCTTTGCGTTAATGAGAATGAGCAGACTTACTGACTTATTTTCCAGATAAACATGATATTTAATTAACCCCTCAGTCACATGCATAGAGACCCTTCTCTGATATCTAGTTGGGAGGATTGGTAAATCACCCAAAATTACATCCTCCTTTGGCCCTTGCCTATTTTCTAGAATGTGATGAGTTTTCATGAATTAATAGGTTTTTTAAAAATAGTATCTTGAGGGGAGGAGCCAAGATGGCAGAGTAGAAAGAGTCACATATGCTAGCTCCAAATCCACAGCCCATAAATTTCCTGTAAAAAGGAAAAAAATTCTGGAGTACTGCAAGCCATGCACCAACGCAGTGGAAGAGATTTCCACTCCAGAAAGCCCTGGAAAGCCGACCCCAAAGGTCCGTTGAGCTCCGGACAGCAGAGCCCACCCCTGAGCTGCCCTGGCCACACAGCCCCAGAGGAGCAGATCTGAGCAGGCTTCAGGGACGGAATCTCTGGCGGCTGAGAAGGTCCCTCCACCCACAGGTGCTACAGGTCAGTGAGAGAGACTTCTGGGCTGGCTGAGAGGGGAGCGGAGTGTCTCTGTGACTCGGGCCCCCTCGGGAGGCAGCGGGGGAGGGAGCGGCAGAGGCAGTGGCAGAGGCAGCAGCAGCCTGGGACTCCCCAAGCAGGCAGGAGCTCAGGGCCATGACCGAAGGTCTCTGCATAAACCCCCTAAGGGAACTGAGCCTGGGAGGCGGCCCTGCCCCCACCCAAGCACCAGAACTTAAGCTCACATTGAATAGCAGCCATACCCACCACGGATAGCTCTGAGACTGGGAAGCAGCATTTGAACCTCAGACCCCAAGCACTAGCTGGGCGGATCTAGGCGGGGGTGCAGAGGAATCTCAGAAGTCAAGTAACTGGCTGGGAAAATGCCCAGAAAAAGGAAGCAAAATAAGACCATAGAGAGCTACTTTCTCAGGGGACAGATGTTCCCACCTTTCAATTCTGATGATGAGGAACTATTCTTACCATCAGGGAAAGATGTGGAGGGCGGGGCCTCTCTATCCCAGACATCCCAGGTGGATGTCCGGTGGGCTCAGGCCATGGATGAGCTCAAAAAGGATTTTGAAAATCAAGTTAGACAGGTGGAGGAAAAACTTGGAAAAGAAATGAGAGAGATGCAAGAAAAGCATGAAAAATGGGTCAATACCTTGGTAAAGGAGACCCAAAAAAAATGCTGAAGAAAATAACACCTTGAAAAATAGGCTAACTCAATTGGCAAAAGAGGTTCAAAAAGCCAGTGAGGAGAAGAATGCTTTCAAAAGCAGAATTAGCCAAATGGAAAAAGAGGTTCAAAAGCTCAATGAAGAAAATAGTTCTCTCAAGATTAGAATGGAACAGATGGAGTCTAATGACTTTCTGAGAAATGAAGAAATCACCAAACAAAACCAAAAGAATGAAAAAATGGAACAGAATGTGAAATATCTCATTGGAAAAACAACTGACCTGGAAAATAGATCCAGGAGAGACAATTTAAAAATTATGGGACTACCCTCAAGCCATGATCCAAAAAAGAGCCTAGACATCATCTTTCATGAAATTATCAAGGAAAACTTCCCTGATATTCTACAACCAGAGGGCAAAATAAGTATTGAAGGAATCCATCGATCACTGCCTGAAAGAGAAACTCCTAGGAACATTGTGGCCAAATTCCAGAGTTCCCAGGTCAAGGAGAAAATATTGCAAGCAGCTAGAAAGAAACAATTCCAGTATTGTGGAAATACAATCAGGATAACACAAAATCTAGCAGCTTCTACATTAAGGGATCGAAGGGCGTGGAATAAGATATTCCAGAAGTCAAAGGAACTAGGATTCAAACCAAGAATCACCTACCCAGCAAAACTGAGTATAATACTTCAGGGGAAAATATGGTCTTTCAATGAAACAGAGGACTTTCAAGCATTCTTGATGAAAAGACCAGAGCTGAAAAGAAAATTTGACTTTCAAACACAAGAATGAGAAGAAGCATGAAAAAGTAAAGAGCAAAGAGAAGTCATAAGGGACTTACCAAAGGTGAACTGTTTACATTCCTACATGGAAAGACAATATTTGTAACTCTTAAAATGTTTCAGTATTTGAGTAGTTGGTGGGACCACACACAGACATACAGGATCAAAAGAGAGAATAGAAGCAATAGGGGGCAGGACAGGATGGAGGGAAATATAGTTAGTCTTACACAACACGACTATTATGGAAGTCATTTGCAAAACTACACAGATATGGCCTATACTGAATTGCCTGCCTTCCCAAAGGGAATGGGTGGGGAGGGAGGGATGGGGAGAATTTGGAACTCAAAGTTTTAGGAACAACTGGTTAGTATTGTTCTTGCTACTAGGAAATAAGAAATACAGTTAATGGGGAATAGAAAGTCATGTGGCCCTACAGGACAAAAGAGAAGATGAGGACAAGAGAAGGGAGGGATGATAGAAGAGAGGGCAGATTGGTGATAGGGAAAATTAGAATGCTTGGTGTATTGGGGTGGGGGGAGGGGATAAATGGGGAGAAAATTTGGAACCCAGAATTTTGTGAAAATGAATGTAAAATGTTAAATAAATAAATTTATATTTAAAAAAATAGTATCTTAATTTTTCCAATTACGTGTAAAAACAATTTTTCACATTCTTAATTTTTTTTTGAATTCCAAGTTCTTTCTCTCCCTCCCATCCCTCTCCCTCTTTCTGATATACGTTATACATGTGCAGTCATGCAAAACAGATTTCCATATTAGTCATGTTATGGAAGAAAACAACATCCCTCCCCCAAAAAAAACACGAAGAAAATAAAGTGAAAAATAGAATGCTTAGAACTGCATTCAGACTCCATTAGATCTTTCTGTTAAGGTGGATAGTATTTTTCATCATGAGACCTTTGGAATTGTCTTGGATCACTGTATTACTGAAAATAGCTAAATCATTCACAGTTGATCATTGGACAATATTACTGCTACTGTGTAAAATATTCTCCTGGTTCTGCTAACTATACTTTTCTACAGTTCAGTTAAGTATTTCCAGGTATTTCTAACAGCATCCTGCTAGTCATTTCTTAACAAAATAGTATTCCATCACAATCATATACCACAACTTGTTCAGCCATTCCCCTATAGAGGGGCATCCCCTCAATTTCCCTTTCTTTGCCACCACAAAAAAGAACTGCTGTAAATATTCTTGTACACAAAGATCCTTTCCCTCTTTTTTGATCTCTTTGGGATATAGACCTAATAGTAGTATTGCTGGATCAAAGTATATGCACAGATTTATAATCGTTCTAAATTTTTCCAGAATGGTTGGATCAGTTCACAACTACACCAACAGTGCCTTAGTGTCCCAGTTTTCCCACATCCCCTCCATTATTTATCATTTTCCTTTTCTGTCAAATTAACCAATCTGATAGGTGTGAAGGGGGATCTCAGAGTTGTTTTAATTTGCCTTTCTGTGATCAATAGTGATTTAGAGCATTTTTTCATAGGACTATACATAGCTCTGATTTCTTCATCAGAAAATTGCCTTTTCATACCCTCTGAACTATCAATTGGAAAATGACTTGTGTTGTTATAAATTTGACTCAGTTCTCTATATATTTGAGAAATGAGACCTTTATCAAAGACACTCGAAAAATTTTTTTCCCCACTTTTCTGTTTTCCTTAGTTTTTTGGGTTTTTTTGAGGCAATTGGGTTTAAGTGACTTGCTCAGGGTCACGTAGCTAGTAAGTGCGTGAGGTTGGATTTGAATTCTGGTCCTTCTGACTCCAGGGCCAGTGCTCTAACAAGTGAGCAACCTACCTGCACCTGTGCTTTCATTCTAATCTTAGTTGCATTGGTTTTGTTTGTGCAAAACTTTTTTTTTAATTTAACATAATCAAAATCATCCATTTTATGTCTTGCAATGTGATCTCTTGTTTGGTCATAAATAATTCCCATGCCTATAGATCTGACAGGTAAACTATTATACGCTACCCTAATTTGCTTATGATATCATGCTTTATGTCTAAATCAGATACCCATTTTGACTTTATCTTGGTATATGATATGAATCTATAGTTTCTGCCAAACTGCTTTCCAGTTTTCCCAGCAACTTTTTTTTTCAAATAGTAAATTCTTGTTCCAAAAGATTAGATATTTGGGATTACCAAACACTAAATTACCATAATCATTTTCTACTGTATATTGTGCACTTACTCTATTCCACTGATCTACCACTCTGTTTCTTAGCCAGTACAAGATTGTTTTGAAGATTAGTGCTTTATAATACAGTTTGAGATCTGGCATGGCTTGGCCACCTTCCTTCACATTTAAAAAAAAATTCCCTCAATATTCTTGACCTTTTCTTCTTCCAAATGGAGTTTGTCACTATTTTTTTCTAGCTCTATAAAATATTTTTTGGTAGTTTGATTGGTATGGCAATGAATAAGTAAATTAATTTAAGTAGAATTATCATTTTTATTATATTGGCTTGTACCCATGAACAATTAATATTTTTCCAATTGGTTAGAAATGACATTATTTGTATGAAAAATATTTTATAATTGTGTTCATATAGTTTCTGGGTTTTTATGGGCAGGTGGACCCCCAAGTATTTTATATTGTCTAAGTTACCTTAAATGGAATTTCTTTTTCTATCTCATGTTGATGGACTTTTTTTTTTTTGCTAATAGATAGAAATGCTGATGATTTCTGTGGATTTATATTACATCCAGCAACTTTACTAAAGTTGTCATTTATTTCAACTAGTTTTTAGATGATGGATTTTGTTAGTATACCATCATATCATCTGCAAGGAGTGATAGTTTTGTTTCCTCTGTGCCTATTCTAATTCCTTCCATTTCTTTTTCTTCTCTAATTACTATGGATTGCCTTTCTAGAACAATATTGAGTAAGAGTGGTAATAATGTGCATCCTTGTTTCATCTCTGATTTTATTAAAGTTTCTAGCTTATTCCCATTACAGATAATGCTTGCTAATGGTTTCAGATAGATACTACTAATCATTTTAAAGAAAACTTCTTTTATTCCTATGCTTTCTAGTGTTTTTTAAAAGGTATTAGTGCTGTATTATGTCAAAAGCTTTTCCTGCATCTATTGAGATAATCATATAATTTCCTCTGGTTTTGTTATCAATTATGATGATAGTTTTCCTAATATTGAACCAGCCCCGAATTTTTTGTATAAATCTCACCTGGTCATAGCATATAATCTTCATGATATATTGCTGTAATCTCCTTGCTAGTATTTTATTTAAAAATTTTGCGTTGATATTCATTAGGAAAATTGGTCTATAGTTTTCTTCCTGTTTAGGTATCAGTACCATTGGTCTATAGTTTTCTTCCTGTTTAGGTATCAGCATCATATCTGTGTTGTGACAGCAATTTGGAAGAACTCCTTGTTTGCCTATTTTTCCAAATAATTTATGTAGTATTGGAGTTACTTGTTCTTTAAATGTTTGTCAGAATTCATCTGGCCCTGGGATATTTTTTTTATAGGGAATTCATTGACACTTTGTTTAAATTCTTTTTCTAACATAGGGTTATTTAAATATTCTATTTACCTTCTGTCAACCTGGGTAACTTTATTTTTGGTAAATATTCTTCCATTTCACTTAGATTGTTAGATTTATTTGCACATACTAAGACAAAATAGTTCCTAATAAGTGATTTAATTTCATCTTCTTTGGGGCAAATTTACCCATTTCATTTTTTATACTAGTATTCTGGTTTTCTTTTTTAGAATCAAATTAACTAATGGCTTGCCTATTTTATTCTTTGTTTTCATAAAATTATCTCCTAGTTTTATTTATTAGTTCAATGTTTTGTTTTTGTTTTTACTTTTAATTCTATTCATTTCCCCCTTGATTTTCAGGATTTTCCAATTTGGTGTTTGACTGGGGATTTTTAATTTGATCCTTTGCTAGTATTTTTTTAGTTGCATGCCCAATTCTTTGATCTGCTCTTTCACTATTTTATTGATGTAAGCATTTAGAGATATAAACTCTCCCCAAGTACTACTCTAGCAGCATCCCATAAATTTTGGCATGTTGTCTTATTGTCATTCTCTTCAATGAAATTATTGATTGTTTCTATGATTTGTCTTTTAACCCATTCATTCTTTAGGATTAGATTATTTGCTTTCCAATTAATTTTTAATCTTTGTTTTCATAGCCTTTTATTTAATGTAATTTTATTGTATTATGATATTAAAAGGATGCCTGTAATATTTCTGCTTTTCTTCATTTGGTTGTGAGGTTTTTTATGTTCTAGTACATGGTCAGTTTTTGTATTTGTGCCAGGAATCACTTAGAAAAAGTGATTCATTTGTATTCCAATTCAGTTTTCTCTGTCTATCATATCTAACTTTTCTAAAATTCTACTCATTTTCCTAACTTCTCTCTTGTTTATTTTTTTGGCTAGATTTATCTAGTTCTGAAAGGGACAATTTGAAGTCTCCCACTAGTATTGTTTTACTTTATATTTCCTCCTGTAACTCATTTAACTTTTCTTTTAAGAATCTAGATATCATACTAATTGGTGCATATATGTTTCGTATGGATATTACTTCATTGTCTATGGTACCTTTTAGCAACATATAATTTCCTTGCTTATCTCTTTTAAATAGATCTATTTACCAAATGATTTTTAATAGAACTTCAAACATTTTACAAACCGTAAAATATTTTATAAAACTTGTAAAATATTTTCATTATTGAGATACTATTTTAAAAAGATTAGACTGGTTGATTCCCATGTGTGTTATATGGATAGAAGCATTATATAGTCTTTTCCCTTCTCCAACACATAGTCCTGAAGGTTTCATTTGAGAAATGTGAAGAATAAAAAGACCATTCCTTAAAGGTCCCCCCCCCCCCCCCCCCCCCCCGCTTCACAAAGTCTATTTCCAAGCCAAAATGAAATCCCTGAACTGGAAACTTCATTTCCTGCTTCTGTGAATTTACTTAAGCATTTTCCATGCTTGGTATATACAAATTTCCTTCTCTCTCCTCTAAGAATCCTTGTTTTCTTTCAAGCAAGGTTCAATTCAGGTGCCACCTCACCTGCGAAACTCCTACCCTCTTCACTTTTTCTTGTACTATATTTACCTATAGCCATATTGTGCCTAGGAATATGAGTTCCTTGAGGGCAGGAACTAGTCTGTCTTTTTGTCTCCAACTCTTAGCACAGTACCTTGTACTTAATTGGCAATCAATAAATATCTACTTGTTGAAATTGTAAGACCCAGAATTGATGTGCTAGTTTTACCCTCCAGTTTCATTATGTTGTTAATGCTTTTATGAAACAGTCACATGCTAAATGAATTAATATTTCAATGAAAAGGTTACAGACAATAAAAGGAAGATAGTCCTACTCTGCAGATGACTCAAGCACCTTAATCATAGCACTTCAACAAGAGAGAAAAATTATAATTAAGAATAAGTAATCATTTATTACAATAGTCAGTGAATGAGGAGGAATGGAGAGAGGATAAAAGAGATATTACTGCCCAATGTTCGGACTTGGCACTGCTGACAGAGCAGGGACTTTTGTGTTAGTAATAATTGCCAATTTTTGTTGTTCAGTTCTTTCAATTATGTCTCTTCATGACCCCATTTGGGTTTTTCTTGCAAAGATAATGGAATGGTTTGATATTTCCTTCTCTGGTTCATTTTTACAATGAGGAAACTAAGGCAAACAGGGTTAAGTGATTTGGCCAGGATCACTCAGCTAATAAGTGTCTGAGGCTAGAACTGAACTCAGGAAGATGAGTCTTCCAGATTCCAGGACCACACTCTACCGAGTCATCTATCTTCTTTATTACTAATGAATCAATATTTATATGAGACTTAGCACATTACATATATTCTTTCATTTGATCCTAACAGCAGTCTTGTGAGGCAAGTGCTGTTATTATCCCCAATTTAGAAATGAGGAAAGCTGAGACTAGGAGAGGTTGTGACTTGTGCAGAGTCTGGCAAGGGTCTGAGGCAGGAATCAAGTTCAGGTCTTCCTGACTGTACTACCTAGCTGCCAAGTGAGCATAATGAGAACTCATACAAGTTTGGGTCTATATTTTGGTCCATTCAAAGATGAGAATGTGTTTGGTATATGTGTGCAAGGGATATTTATTAAATATTTCTCTGTCCTTTTTTTAAGTCCCAGGAGCCCTCCTGGTCAGTGAATATTATGGAGCTGACTCCTCATAAGTTTTAATATTTGTTGAATTGAAGATGCTTAAGGAAGAATGAAGCAAGACTATTGAAAGTCTACTATATGCCCAGTACATAATAAATAAAAGAATAAATTCATACATTAAAGAAATATTTTTGAATACTTACTATGTGCAATGGATTATTCAAGAAGCAACCTAATCCACAACAATGGTTTGGAAGCCAAGGAAAGAAATAATAATGGCTTTAAACTCTACAAATATTCTATATATATTTCATCTGAGTTTATTAACAACTTCATCAGATAGGTACTATAAGGTATTATGTTACTCATTCTTCAGATGAGGAAATTGAGGCACAGAGAGGTTAAATGATCTGCCCATGGTCACACAGGTAGTATAAATCAGAGACTGGATTTAAATCCACCAGGTCTTCCTTACTATAAGCCCCCCACTCTACCTACTATGTCATGAGGAAATTTTTAAAAGCAAAGGAAAATCAGTCATGTTGAGGCCCACTGAGATGAGGAAAAGGATCAGGATGGAGGAGTGGCCTATTCTGCTCTGTTAAAAGCTTGACAAAATCATCATCAGAAAAAAAATAACTTGTCAGTAATTCATCTAAGCTCAGTCTCATAAATAGATTCTTTGAATATGACTTGTTCATGTTGCTGAAAGAGAAGCATATTAATACACTGTGGAGAAAGCAATATTAAACTGTCTTAAAGTAACCAAAATATGCATTCTCTTTGACCTAGAGATCCCCTGCTATAGATTACTCCAAGGATATCAAAGATAGAAAGAAAAGTCCCCAAATACAATAAAATATACCAGCACTTTTCAGAACAGCAAACAATTAGATAAAAAGTTGAAACTGATGATTTGGGGAATGGCTCAATAAATTGTGGCATGTGAGAATAATGGAATATTACTATAGTGTTAGGAACACTGAATATGAAGAATAGAGAGAAGCATAGGAAGACAAATGAATCAGCAAAAAGTGAATTAAATAGAACTAGGAAAACAATATATAATAATTATGATAACAAATGGAAAGAACAATCAAAAATAGAAAAACTCCAAAGGCCATGTAAGTATAATGACCAAATTTAACCTCAAGGAACAGAAGAAAAACCACACCTCCCCTCTTTCTTTGCAAAGGTGGGAGACCATTAGTGTGGAGTGTTGCACCTACTGACAGACTTGACTGATGTGTAGGTTAGTTTTTCTGAACTGCTTTTTCTTCTCTCTTTTTTTGTTCTTTGTTGCAAAGGATGGTTCTCTGGAGAAGGGTGAAGGAAGACATGTATTTTGATATGAAGGTGATATAAAAACAAAACATAAAATATTTTTAAAATAATGTAGCCATGTTCCCTTATTTGCTCTATTATATAAGAGATTATGGCAGACTTCATCAAGAACCTTAGCGAAGCTGGGTATGATAGAAGCAAATTTTCACTTCAAGCTGTTGATACAATACTAATATTTTTATTCAAATGATCCTCTTACTAGTAGATTAAAAACCACACCTAGAAATGCTTATACAGGTTTATAAAACTGACAAAAAAGTGCACCATTCTTCCTATGATCAGCTAAAAATATACCAAGGAATTCTGAGTTTAAAGAGTATAAGTACATAATCAAGTAATCTAGCTCTTTTTACTTTGGTGTCCGTGTAGATCTGCTTTCTGTTATTTATCAAGGATGCAAAACACTTTGGATATTCCAACGGCAACTTGACAGTTATGACTCATAATTGCTGTCTGACTTTTAAACTTCTATCATCAGATGTCTGCATCATCGAGATTCTCTGAGTCATTGCCTTGTCTTTCAATGTTGATGATGGGGACTTACTTTCTGGTTCCCTTTGACAGGCTGTTACTGTAGTCATCCTGTCCCCTAGGGATGGGGATGACCTTTTAGAGTGCTTCTCCATACACATGAATGAATGGATGAGGGACTGAATGATGTGAGAGCTGAATATGAAGAGATGTGGCTGAAGGATAGGAACTACAGCAGGAGATATTAGCTAGGGGCTTTAAATGTTTTAATCTTGACCAAAGCAGTGTGGTGTGATGGAAAGAGCTCTGACTCTGGTCTTCTAGCACCATCATTCAAATTTTCCTTCTCATGCTTACTACCTATAGTCATTTAACCTCCCAGGTCTTCAGATTTTTCATCTGAAAAATGAGGGGGTTGTACTAGCTATCCTTTGAGGCTCCTTCCAACTCCAGATCTGTGATTTAGGAAATACAGTGGAGAAAGCTCTAGACTTGGAGTCAGAAGACCCGAGTTCAGATATGACTTTAGATACTTACTAGCTGTGCAACCCTGATTAAGTCCCTTAACCTATGTCTACCTCAATTTCCTCAACTGTAAAATGGGCTAATAATAGCACATAAATCCCAGGGTTGTTGTGGGAATCAAATGAGATAATATTCTAATATGCTTAGCACAATGCCTGGCACACAGGAGGTGTTTTAATAAATACTTGTTTCCTTCCTTCCTGTGATCCAACAAAGGCTCTCTCTGCTTTGAAACTTGAAAACCATTTTATTTAAAAGACAACCTGTCAAGGACATATCTCCCCTCTGGTATCCAAAAAAATTTTCTGGGCCAAAAACAAGTGAAAGAAAAGTCTTTGAGTGCCTGCTATGTTTCCAGAGAGCCAGGAAATATCTGACATTCTGAGAAGTGCCATACACTTCTTTTTTACAACCTGCACTTGGTCACTGAAGATGTAATTAAAAAATCAATCAGTTCACTAGCATTTACTAAGCATTTACTATGTGACTAGCACAGTGGTAAGTGCTGGGGATACAAAGAAAGACAAAAACATAACAGCTACCCTCAAAAAGCACATGTTCTATTAAGGAGATGACATGTAAGCATCCGAGAGGCAGCTGGTAATCCAGTAGATAGAGTAATGGACCTGGAATCAGGAAAACCTGAGTTGAGTCCTCAGGTATGTGGCTCTGGGCAAGTTACTTGACTGCCTCAGTTTCCTCATCTGTAAAATAGAGTAGAATCTACATGCCAGGGTTGTTGTAAGGATCAAATGAGATAATAATTGCATAGTGCTTTGCAAACCTTAAAGAGCTATAAGGTTTTTTATTCTGTATAGACAAGAAAGATATATACAGTGTAAATGGTACTTTTAGAGGGAAGAGACTAACAGCAGGAAAGACCTCTTTTCTGCACAATAAATCAACTTTCTCTCAAACTCCTGGGATTCTTGGTCCCCAAGATTTAAGAACACAGTTCTAGGTACTCAAAGAAATCAATTAAATTGAAAAGAGTAGATAAGGGAGCGACTTCAGTGCCAAATCTATAATGGTATTACCCATATTGCAGCTATGGGAAGATGCAAAACAGAAACGAAATCAGAAATAGGATGAGCAATTACTTTCATGAGCTAAATCTAATCAAAGCTGGTAGCAGTTGCCTGTGCAAGCTGCTTGTTTCATTCCTTATTCTCCTGATGAAGTGAGGCAAGGCACTCGCCATGATCATAATGATCCTTCTCCTATTGAAAAAGGGCAACATGTTTTGCAGCCCAGATCTGACATGCTGGCTGTCACCTTGTTTACTCGTATAAGTTCATAGATAGAAATAGAATACTGGAGTGAAAATAAAGGAATAAGCATTTATTAACTGTCTGCTATGTAGCACTATGTGCCAGGTACTGTGCTTAGCACTTTACAAATATTATTTAATTTTACCTTTAAAATAACCCTGGGAGATAGGTGTTATTATCCCCATTTTACTGTTGAGGAAACTGAGACAGAGATTAAGTAGGTTACCTAGGGTCACATAGCTAGGGAGTGTCTGAGGATGGGATTTGAACTTAGTTCTTTCTGATTTCAGATCCCAGTGCTCTATCCACTGTACCAATTGGCTGCTCTGAGGTTGGGATCAACCTAGGATCAATGAACAGCCAGTCTGTCCTAGCCGTACAGGGCTCATGCCTGTGTGTACTATAAGATAATCACTGTTGTACCTTTGGATAACTACTTATTGGGGATGTTGTTTGTAAAAAGGGCTCCTGGTAAAGTATAGGTTGAACTAAATAATGGTCTCTGAGGTTTCTTCTAACTCTGAGATTGATTTTGCTACTCTGGATAGCCTAACATGACTTATACACATGAGTTTCCTTATCCATTCTCTCTCTCTCTCTGTTTCTCCATATACATATATGTATGTATGTGTGTGTATGTGTATGTATGTGTGCATTACATATGTACATATGAAAATGGAAACATATTAACTATAATACATTATATAAAAGCTCTGTAATGTCAGCATCATAGTTTTAAATGTGGAAGGGGCATTTTGTCGTTGAATTGTTTTTCAGTCCTGTCTAGTTCTTTGTGACCCCATTTGGGGTTTTCTTGGCAAGCATACTGGAGCAATTTGCCATTTCCTTCTCCAGTTCGTTTTACACATATGGAAACTGAAGTAAACAGAGTTAAGTGACTTGCTCAGGGTCACAAAACTAGCAACTGTCTGAAGCTGGATTTGAACTCAGGAAGATGAGTCTTCCTGACCCTAGGCCCAGCACTCTATCCACTGTGCCACCTAGCTGCTCACAAAACACTTCATAGGTGTTAGCTATTTATTGTTAAATAATTATGTGATTTTCTTACATTAAACTATAGCATTGTTTTATTATATTAATAATTAAGTATTATATTTAAAAAATGAGTCTTTCTTTCATGGAGAAACTTAGCATCATTAAAATTACTACACTATTTCCTAAAAGCAACCCAGTCTACTATGTTTCTCTTTTCAATTCTGGACCAAGTTCAAGGTCCATTTAAAACGTTGGTCTGAAAAAGAAAGTATCTGTACAGAAATATTTATAGTAGCACTGTTTGTGATGGCTAAGAATGGGAAATTGAAGGGATGCCCATCAATTGGGGAATGACTAAAGAAGTTGGGGTATATGTATTATTGCTTTATAAGAAATGACGAGCAGGATGATGTCAGAAAAAAAAAAAAAAAACCAACCAGGACTTAAACAGATCGGGAGAGCATTGTACACAGTAACTACAATACTGTTTGATGACAGCTATTTTCAGCAGTACAATCATCCAAGACAATTCTAAAGGACTCATGATGAAAAATGCTATCCACCATCAAAGAAAGAGTTGATAAGAGTCTGAATGCAGATTCAAGCCTACTGTTTTTCTTTACTTTCTTTCTCTTTTTCTTCCTTCCTTCCTTCCTTCCTTCCTTCCTTCCTTCCTTCCTTCCTTCCTTCTTTCCTTCCTTCCTTCCTTCCTTCCTTCCTTCCTTCCTTCCTTCCTTCCTTCCTTCCTTCCTCCCTTCCTTCCCTTCTCTTTTTAGTTCAAGTTTTCTTTCACAAAATGACTAATATGATAATATTCTACATGATTGCTAAGATATAACTATCAGATTGCTTACTGTCTAAGGAAAGGAGAGAAAAGAAAGATTTGAGCTCAAAACTTAAAAAGAATGTTAAAAATTATTTTTACATCTAATTAGTGGAAATATTATTATTATCAGAGGAAATCAGGGTTAAGTGACTTGCTCAGTCACACAGCTAGTCAAGTGTCTGAGGCTGGATTTGATCTCAGGTCCTCCTGACTCCAAGTCTGCTATTCTATCCACCTAGATGCCCCAAAATAAAATACTATTAAAAAACAAAATGTCAGCCCAAAATCTATGTTATTAATGGACCAGTTTTGTAGGCTATTTATCCTATTGCATAGCATAATCTGAACTGGCATTTTTCATATACTGTGTGGCTGGTTAGACTGAATTGTTTTGCGCAATTATGTATCTCTTTTAGTGGGCTTTACAAAATTCCAGGGCAGGGTACAGTTGACATAATGGCATTTGCAAATCAAAGCATCTAGAAGACCTCACCATCTATAGGGAAGCCCTCTTCAACTTGGTCCCTGTACTGGATATCTTACCAAGACAGTGGCAAACTCCAGCAGGGTTATTTGACTCATAGCTTGAAAGAGACCAGGCTTCTGACTCCAAATCCAATCACTCTGACTCTCACAAAAAGAAAGCTGCTTTTTCTGAACAGGCAACCCTATTTTCATGGCACTTGTACCACTTTTCCAATTTGTTTCTTCTCAGAAGATTCTACTTGTTCAGTGCCAATAGGTGGACCCAAAGTAAACAGGATAAGGTGAATTACTTCCCATACCATAAAGCAGGCCTAGGATTATATGGGAGGGTGTCCCTGGGATAAAATTAACTCTCTGTTTATTTTAAATGCCATCCTCTTCCAAGTATCGTATAAACTCCTCTATCTTCCATACTTACTGGGTGCGGTCATTTATATTGGCAGGTGGAGTCAATCAATAACATTAGAAAGAAAGAAACATAGGTGCCAATTAAGTCATTCTTGGGTTAAGCCATAACTTTCCCCCTTTTCCTGAACTGGTTCATTTAACACCAGAAGAACCAGGCTCATCAATAGACCCAATTTTTAAAAAAATACAATAATTTACAACCATTTCTTCTATCTGTGCAAATGTACTTTAAATGCAAAAAAATTATAAGAAATATTATAATTCAACTTTGAAACAAAAATTTCATCCTATTTTTTTTGCCTTATAGATTTTTTAAATGTACTGTGTCAACTGATGTAACATAGTTATCTGAGGTACTTAAATTCCAATCCTATTAACCTATGCCTTTGACAGCAACATTTGTGTTCCTATGCCCAAGTGACAACACCTTTTGGAGCACTTTCCATTGAAGCTGGAAAGGCATATGGATTGCTACTAACACTGGGGACTTTACAGTTTCCCAGACGTCATCAGTTGATGTATTTCTGCCTCTTACATACTCCAGGTAAGTCACTTTGGGACAAATAAAGAGTAACAAAGCAGATGGAACAGAGATTATCCAAGGCAGTCTACCACCTGGTGTCAATTAAATGGCCACACTGCTTCTATAGATAAGCAGAATGAAGAAATCCACGCAGCATAACATGGCTCCAGTTAACAATCCTAAGTGTCTTCTGTAAAACCTTTGTTCTGTGGAGGTAATTTAGGACCCAGTCCAGAATTATTCTTCTGACCTAGGACAGCATACCTTTGTTTGCTAGAGAAGATAAAGAAAATATTAGTCATGTAAAACAAATGAAGAAAACAGGACAGAGAGGCAAAGATTAGCCTCAGCAAAAGTGGGACAGGCAGCTATGCCAGAACAGGCTTCCTTACCCCCAAATGTTGTCCCTGCTTTACCAAGTAGGCTAAACTTCCCACATCACTCATTCCTCTGAGATAATGAAACTGGGCATTAAAACATGTTATTTAGAATACTTGGCTCTTTAGTTGAAATTAGTGTATTAGAGTAGAACCAGCAGAAAGTAGGGCTGTTAGTCAGTTACTGAATAAGCTTTAATTAAGCACCTATTCTGTACTAAGGCACTGTGCTAAATTCTAAGGTTGCAAAGAAAGGTAGAGGATAGTCCCTGATCTTAAAGAACTCACAGACTAAGGATAGGCAAATAACTACATAAGATATATACAGGATAAATCAGAGATAAAGGAAGGCACTAGTATTAAGGATGATCAGGAAAGGTTTTTTGAAGAAGATGAGATTTCACCTATAATTTTAAGAAAGCCCAGGAAGCTAAGAGACAGAGATGAGGAGGAAAAGTACTTCAGGCATGTGGCTGAGTCAATGAAAATAGTCAGGAAATGGAGTACCTTGGCGAAGGAACAGCAATGAAGCCACTATCACTAGATCACAGACTTCATGGAAAGGAGAGAGGGAATAAGGTATAATGTAAATGTAAAAGGGGGCCAGGTGAGGAAGGGCTTTGAATGAAAAACAGATGATTTTATATTTGATCTTAGAGGCAATACAGATCCACTGGAATTCATTGGCTAAAAGCTGGGGCAGATTGACATAGTTAGATCTGTTCTTTAGGAAGATGAATTTGTCAGCTGAGTGGAGAATGGATTGGAGTGGGGAAACACTTGAGGTAGGAAGACCAACCAGCAAGCTATTGTGAAAGTCCTAGTGTTGAGGTGATGAAGGTCTGTACCAGAGTGGTGGCTGTGTCAGAGGGGAGAAGAGGGAATATATGAGTGTTGTGAGTGAAAGTTGACAAAAAGGTAAATTAAGGCTCATTTCTCCAAGAAAGATAACGATTATCAAGGCCAGTAACCTGAGAATGAGATGAGTTGATGGATGGCTCAGTTTCCAGTCACAGACCCTGAGCAAAAGAGTAGCTCCCCTTTCACAGGTTTTCATAGAACAAAGAGTAGAATAAGATAGATTACCTTGTGGGGTTGATGACAATATGATTGGTTACATAGCTGAGGCATGGAAAACAATATGATTGGTTGGAAGTTGGGAATGAGGGGCTAGCAATAGTCCTGTCCTTCCCTCCTATGACCTAAGAGAAGTTCATTATTTGAGTCCACCTACAAGGCCAAAGATAATGGGTCAGACTTCTTTGGACAACAAACTAGACATCCTTGAAAGGTAGCTTGGTAGTATGTGCTCGTCCTTTGTTGCCGAAGAATACCATGACGTCAGAGAAATAATGACATGACTTGCGCTTGACTTTGTTTTGAGTGAGGGAGGGCTGTGCAGGTTAACAGCCTCATTTCTCCTCCAGAGCCATCTGAATCCAGTGACCAGATATTCATCAGGATGACTGGAGATGACCCAGGATGAGGCAATTGGGGGTAAGTGACTTGCCTAAGGTCACACAGCTAGTGAGTGTCAAGTGTCTAAGGTGAGATTTGAACTCAGCTCCCCCTGACTCCTGCACTTGTGCTCCATCCACTTGCCCCAACTTGGTGGTGTAAAGACACAAGACCCAATTCCCTTGTGTACACCTGCATTTCCCCAAGGATAGCAGAATTTCTTGAGGTAAGAATAGAACAGTGATTAACAAGAGAACTAGATTTCTAAACTTATTTCAGCTGAATTCTGAATTAAGTTCAGAGATAGAGAACCATAACTTAAGCAAAGACAAAATCAATTAGCTAAATAGGATCAATAAAAATTGTACAGAATCAGTTTAATCTTCTCAAAGAGATGTAGCAAAGGACTTGACAACAGACTGAATATGGAAGGGGGTGGTAAAAGAAAGGAAGGAGTCAAGAATGACACCTAGGTTGGTATCCTGGGTGACTGGAAGGATGGCAGTGCCCTCCACAGCAATAGGCAAGTTGGAAAAAATGACTGGCATATTTTGATGTATGTGCAAGGAACAGAATGTGAAGGAGAAAGGAAAGAAGGAAGAAAGGAAGGAAAGAAGGGAGAAAGGAAAGAAGAAAGGGAAGGAAGGAAAACAGGAAGGAAGGAAAGAGTATTGTATTAAGCATTTGTCATGTATCAGGCAATTTGACTGGACTGTAAATTGTATGAAGGGGAGAAATATATAATAAGCCTGAAAAAGTAGATTGGAGCCAGAAATCCAGGTCTTAAAATGCCAATAGAAGAATTTGTATTTAATCCTAGAAGAAAATAAAAAGCTACTGAAATTTTAGAACCATTATTGAAATTAATAATAATAGAAATAAAATATGTAAGACTAATTGAGTGATGCTAAAGCTTTTCCTAATAAGTTCTTCTCAGTTTTGAATAAGATTAAGTCTTCAGAATGAAAAAGAGAATTCCACATACTGATACAATAAGTACCCTCTGGGCCTTGACTTTTTCATCTCAGTGTTCCAGTAGCAAGCAAGATGACAGAGATGGTAATGTACCTCATCCTGTCTCCATATGATTTTGCTTTCTTATGACAGACTGTATTTTGAAAGCTTTTTGTTCCATACAACTTGGAAATTACAGGCATTTTACATGGCAACAAAGCATTCTTGAAAAAAAAATATAATGAAGTTGGATTAGATGAACTCTAAGTTTCCTTTCTTAAGTTCAATGATAATTCCTCAAACAATTACACAGTTCCATGGGCTAAAGGATATACTTCAGCCACCCTAAGTATAATGGTTTTTTCTTTTAAAAAAATTCCCAACTCATGGATAATAGAATTTAGAACTAGAAAGAACTTTAGGAATCATCTAGTCACACCCCTTTATTTTTTGGATAAGGAAAATGAAGAGGAATGGAAGAAGCCTGATTGAGCAATGCTAAAGTTTTCCCTACTAAGAGAGAAGTGACCTGTCCTAGGTCACAGAGACAGTAAGTGACAAAGCTGTCTGTCCCTTCAAAATCTTTATCAGAATGGTCTCTGCAGGCACTGAGGGTATCCTTGATGAAGACAGAGTAAAAAGACCAGTGGCCTTGGAACCAGGAAGATCTGAGTTGAAGACTTACTTCTGACACCCTCTGGGCTACATGAGCCAAGTCACTTAACCTCCGTGCTCTAGGTGTCTTTTCTTGCAGAGAAGATACTGGCCTGCACTGCAAGAGGAAGTTTCCTTCTCTGAGAGTTCTCTCTATAATAGTGAAATCATAGGTCAAATCCCTATCCTTATCCCTTCACAAACAATATCCCGTTTAATCCTCACAATGACCCTATGCTTATATCATCCTAATTTTACAGATGAAGGAGCAGAAGCCATAGAAGTTAAATAACTTAGGATCACATAATGAACGTTAGTTTCGGAATTTGCACCCAGATCTCCCCGACTTCTGATTCAGTGTTCTATCTGCTACATTGTTCTGATTCTCAGAAATTTGGGAAGGGAACAGGTAGGCCTTAACAAATAATTCTCGGCAGCAGCCCACATTTCACAGCCACACAGTTCTGGCTGAAAGAAGGAAAGAATACGAGATATTGCTATGTTTATTGACTATTTTAAAAAAAGCATTAGAATTAGTAGAGCAAAACATAGCCCTAAAGACTCTCCTCTTATGAGTCTTGCATGCCTATGTTCATCCATGGGGATTAATTTTGTTCCAGAAATCCTCTATCAATAGCATTCAAGGGGGAAAAAAAGAAAAATATCAAGCAAGACATACAACATAAGATCACCAACAGTACTCATCGTTGTCATGGAAGATGTTCTGCATAAATCCAAAAAGACAGAGATTACCTGTTGATGGAGGATTTGTACAGATGTTCCCATTTACAGATGGCATTGTGCTAATGGCATCCATCCTCAGGATCCCACAGGAAATTCATTTTCAATGAGATTTATTAAAGAGATTGGCTAAGACATTGACACTGGAAAATTAAAATGGAAGAAGGTCTGTTGGCCAGATCATGCACTACAGCTACATGGACATTGAATAATTTATGAGCCTGCAGATCTTGACTGGGCACTGCGGGCAAACAATGAGTTCATTACGGAATTAGATAGGAAGAGGAGATGGAATTGGATCATATTTGGAAGGCTACACTACACTTTCAAATAATGCCAAGCTGCTTGCTACTGCATCTCCCTTGCCAGTGTTATCTTGGTTATGCTTGCATTGCTGTGACTCATAGGACACAAGAATATCAGAAGACTAAAACTGAAGGTCACTCAAAGGTCGATGGAAAGGTGCACAGAAAAAAAAAGATCCACGGTAAGCCTAAGGAGGTTTTGTCATTAAAAAATAATAATATGCCCTTAAACAATGGAATAAAAGACTTTTTTTTTTTAAATATGACTACCAAAGGAGGTTAACTGGTAAGGTGGTCAGAAAGAGGAATGATATGGAGACAACCCTAATGATGCATTGGAATTAACTATTTAATGAACCAAAAGAAACTTCCAGGGCACTGGGTAGATCCTCTATAAACTATTGGCAGAAAAACATGGGCAAAATTTATACGGAAGAAATCCCAGAGGAGTTTCTGAAGAGAGTACCCACACTGATAAAATTATAGATGCACCAAAATAGCAAAGAAAGTAATTTTTAACTGAAAGGACTTATTTATTATGGAGATAGAAGAATAGATTATCTTTTAAAATATAAATATGTAATATATTTTATAATTTATATGTAATATATAATAAATAAAATATCTATAAATAAATATACTTATAAACATAAATATAAAAAGTTTTTCAATTGTATTCTGGAATTCCTTAATCCTGAGCCAGTGGTTCAATTGGTAATAAAATTTGGGTAGCAAAGCTGATCGTTTAATTCAAAAAAGTAGCTGACATTTATACAAACTTAGAGGTTTGTAAAGAGGTTTTTTTAAACCTGTATTACCTCACTCAAATTCATAACAACTCTGTGAAGCAGATGCTATTGTGATTTCCATTTTACAGATGAGAAAAGTAAGACTGAGAGAGGTTTTATAACTTTTAAATAGAAACGCAGCTAGTAAGTATCTGAGGCAAAATTCAAATCTGAATCTTCCGGCTGTAAGATCAGCATTCCATCCAATACCCCATACTGATTCCCTTAGTGATTCAGTCATTAAGCTGTCCTAGCAGAATAAAGCAATGAAATATCCTGGAATTCAACTACTAACAGAAATTTACTATGGGGCCTCACTAGATCCTTCCCAAGGTCAAGCCAGATTAAAGTGAAGTCCTAATCAAGTAGTGTTAACTTTGTAAAATTCTGTATTATTATGTAATAGTGTTATCAAATATGTTACTCAGAATGACTCATGGGGCAAACACTGACATTTGTGTACGCAATAAATAATAGTAGATAGCATTTAGTGCATCAAATTTTTCTAAAATTTTTTATATACATTATATCATATTTATGCTTCCATACTCAACTAAGTATTGTTCTAAGAGTATACTACAGAACAGCTGACAATTAAAGGGAAATCGATAAGAAGTATGGGAAATGATATGTATGAGGCAGCTAGGTGGCCCATTGTTTAGAGAGCTGGGCTTGGGTGGGAAGATTCATCCTCCTGAATTCAAATCTGGGATCAGACACCTACTAGCTGTGTGACCCTGGGCAAGTCACTTAACCTTGCTTGTCTCAGTTTTCTCATCTGTAAAATGAGCTAGAGAAGGAAATGGCAAACCACTCTAGTATCTTTGCCAAGAAAACTCCAAATCGGGTCACAAAGAATCGAACACAACTGAAAACAACTGAACAACAACAAACCTGTTCACTCTCTACTCATCCTTAATTCAGTTGCCAAAGTGATGATCCTAGAACATAAGTTTGACTAAATCACACACACACACACACACACACACACACACACACACACACACACACACACACTTCCTCCACCTCAATAAACTCTGGTGGCTCCCTATTGTCCCTAGGATCAAATATATAGATTCCTTTGTTAAAGTTCTTCACGGTCTGGCCTCTCCCTACTTTCTAGTCTTCTTAAGTGCCACAAACAGTATGATCCTGATACGTGGCCCCCTTGGTTTTGTTCTCACTTGATACTCCATCCCCTGCCTTACTGCCTTTGTCCTGGCTGTCCTTAATCTTAGAATGCACTCCTGCCTCATCTCCACTTTCAAGGTTCCCTGGATTCCTTCAAGACTCAGCTCAAATTCCACCTTCTATAGAAAGCCTTTCCCAGTCTTCTTGCTGCTACTGCCTTCCCTCTGAGATCACATCCCACTTACATTTCAAGTATGTAGTTGGGAGTTCCTTGAGATTAGGTACTATGTTTTTGCCTTTCTTTGTATCTCTAGAACTTTGCACAGCACCTGGCATATAGTAACCATCACCCCTTTATTCCACCCACATCCTCTCTTATTCAATGTCTTAGGACAGGGGTGGGGAATCTGGGACTAGGTCCTTGAGTGCAGCCTTTTGACTGAGTCCAAGTTTCACAGAAAAAAATCCTTTTATTAGGGAATTTGTTCTGTAAAGTTTGGATTCAATCAAAGGGCTGTACTTGAGGACCTAGAAGGCCATAGGTTCCCCACCTCTGTCTTAGAACTTCAACAGCTCTTTCTTTTGGACTTCCAGTAAGAAGGGAGGAAGAAATTTTCCTCCCATTCTCCATCCCAGGAGCTACTACGGTGGCTACATGTATATGGCAGCTAAAGCATGTGCTTCTCTAGTTAGCCTGAGATTGGGTCCCATATCTCTAGCTACTTTTGCTGTAAGCTTCTATCCCTGGCCACAAATAACCAACAATGATCCCAGGATGGATCCTCCTAACTTTGGCAGCTGCCTCATGAACTTTAAAGCTATAGGTATTACTTACCCAGGGGAGGTACTTCCTGCAGCTACATCCTTCTTGAAAAGATGACCACTGACAGGAGGATATACCTATGAATGCCTAGCTAGCCAGAAGAGAGTTGTTGAGTGCACAGTTTCAACAGTACAGATCTAAGGTAAAAGTGAAATGTTAATTCAATAGTGCCATCAGTCTCTCTAGGAATCTACCTCTTCAGAAAGTGCATTAGGGGTTATGGGATACTGTTTATGTTGTAGCTATCTATCAGTGTACATCTATAAGTCATTTGTGGTAGAGAAAATAAATAGCTATCATATATATATATATATATATATATATATATATATATATATATATATATATATATATATATATATATATATATGCTATTTTGTACTTTAAAGTAAGAAACAAACTTAACCTTTCAGGGAGATCCTAGGTATGAACCAAACCTAAATTTTAGAAATTTTGTTTTGCGGGACTCCAAGGTAAAGGAATAATGAACCAGAGATTAAGAAGAGCCTAATCTTCTCTCTTTGGGGGTCAAAATTCCCCAGGAATTTGTGACTGCTTGAGCCCAGGGTGGTACCCTTTTTGGGGAGAGAATATTCATCCCCGGTTTCAAGTGACTTAGAATCTGTTATAAAGAAGGGAAAGAAAGCGGGGCATAATTAATACACATTCTAGATTTTCAGAGTAGATTTCAAAGGAGTCAAGAAAAAGATAGGTAGGATCACAAGGCCTAAATGTCCCATGGAGGAAGTCAACCAAGGAGAGATGGAAAACTTTCAAGAATGAAATTCTGAAGACATAAACAAGGATCTTTCTCATCAAGAGGAAAAAGGAGAAGAGGAGGAAGGCTTTTAAAAGAGACACTGGTTAGCGTGACTCCGTAGAGAATCTCAACTGACTCAGAATTGTTTTTAAGTGCTTAAAAATGGAATCAAGGGAGGTGGAGGTATGGGTATGGAATGTTGCATTAGGCATGGTTGATGTATTGGTTGGTTTTATGGTAGATTTTTTCCTTTTAATTTTCTTTTTTGGTTACAAGAGATAGTTGGCAAAGTCCATTATCTACTTCCCATTCATCATTAGCTATGTGGGGGAAAAGAACATCAAAGAAAATTTAGGAATGCTGCTTGGAGAGAAGGGAAGGATGACAACGCATGACAAAGAGAAGGAAGAACTACTTAAATCTTTCTTGCTTAGGTTTTCTCATCCAGGTAGTATGATCTTGGGATTGGGTAGGACAAAGCAAAAGCTGAAACCCAAGTATGAGATGATAAAAAGATATAATGGCTTCAAGTTACTAGTCCAAGGCAAACTATGTCTTGGGATTTTGGAAAAAATTGCGAGTATGATTCCTGAGCCATAAGTAATCTTTGAAAGAATCCATGAAACTGTTAAAGTATCGTGTGTGCCCCATACACTAGGTTATTCTATCTAAGCTCCCCATGCCATCTCCTCCAACTAGTGCCTGCATGCTCTTTCCCCAAAAATAAATGAGGGAGATTTCTAGTGGAGTGTTCCAGCAATCTATCCTTGGCCCTGAACTATTCAATATTTTAGCAATAACTTTTATAAGCACAGAGATAGTATATTTATTAAGTTTGAAGATGATACAAACATGAAAGAGAGAGCAATAGTCAAGATCTAAAAAGATTTCAACAGGCTAGAGATAACAGATTTGAGCTCACAAATAAAACAAAAACTGAGGCCACTACCAATAATACACACACACACACACACACACATCTACAGAGTGAATGTGGAAGTCTGTGCAGCTAATAATCTCTAACATTACTTATTCGTGTCTCTAAACACTTTGTACTCTTTCCAAGGAAATAATTACATTAAAAATAGCTGGGTCTCAATTCACTATTTATATATATATATTTTATAAATTCACTATATACATACATACACACATATATATACATACATATATATACATATATATATATAAAACAGCTTTCACTCTTCTAAATACTTTAGTTATTTCTGAGACCCTACCATTTAAAGAGCCGCAGTTAGGTGGTACGGTGAAGAGAGTGCATGGCCTGGAGTCAGGAAGACCTGAGTTCCAATCTGACCTTAGAAATTTGCTAGCTTGTGTGACCCTAAGCAAGTCACTTAACCCTGTTTGCCTCAGCTTCCTTATCTGTAAAATTGTCTGGAGAAGGAAATGGCAAACTACTCCAATATCTTGGCCAAGAAAACTTCAGATGGGGTCACAAAGAGTTGGACAGAATTGAAACTACTGAACAACTACTTAAATAAAATTCACTAAGTTGATCCTGCAGAAGTTAAGCAGTGTTACTAGTGACTACATCTGAGAGTATTGGAAAATAAAAGGATTAGGGCATTTAGATTCTATTGTTGGGAAAATATTCTTAAGATACATGAAGTTTTCCTTTGTTCTTATAGTCCTGAGTCATTGCACATTTTCTATGCAAAGAATATTTTTAACCAGCATAAAGACTTCAACTGTGAAGGAACTTATTTCCAGTGGAATAGTTATTCATAGAAATGGAGGCTGTCACACACTGAGTTAAGCTATCAGGTCCCGCTGAGCAAGAAAATTTTAAGCTGCATTAAACAGGAAGAAAGAAGAGTAGGAAAAAAAGAGAAATGGATGGAGAGGTGGAGGAGGGAAAGCATAATCTATTAAAAGATTTACAAAGTCACCACCAAATAACTTCTGAATCAGGCAATGTGAATTTTCTCATTTGGATACTTTGCATATTTATTACAGCTCTATGTTCACCTTAAAAAATGAGGATAAAAGGTACAATGATCATATGAGCAAGTATAACACGTCTAGCTAAACGTGTAATGGAAAAAAATTTATTTCCTCTGCACAGACTTAAAGAATTCTCCAATGCAAGTGTCCTTTGGTGATGATATCTTTGTGTTTAGAAACACATTTTTTAATATTGTAATTGCTACCACTTCATTATGAAAATCTTGATTAGCACAATCAGTTAATGTCAAATTAAGCATATGTAGTGGCACATCAAAGTATTTAGTTTAGGTAATCCTAATTTTGTATGTATAGTTCAAGCACCCATTCAACAGACCAAGTAGGAATTTTTTTTGTCCAACAGGCTGTCAATTTCTTAGTCGTCTCTTCTTTTGTCTTGTACCCACATGCTAAGACCCTGTCATTTCCTTGGATACCTCCCTTCTCTCAGATCCAGAAATTTCTGTCTTTAGAACATTCTATACTAGAAATGTTCTAGCTGATTAATGTTGTCCAGTCTCAGACTGCAGGAAACCTCATTGGCAGGAAAAAAAATCAGATTCAATAAGATCTCTCCTTTCCCTATAAAAACATTTGAGTGACTATGATATTGGAGTAATCCCTGAGCTAATCCCTGAGCCGCCACGACTTCTAAACTACCTGAGGTTTAATGATCCTTCTCCAATCAGTGTGAAAGATCAAATCCTTTCAAGTATGAAGGGAGAGAGAGAAAAGAGAAAGAGGCAAGAAAAAGTATTATTCCACTATTTGATTTTCCCTTTAATTTACTTTGCTATTCCAATTAAATATTATGCTCTTTACTTTCTAATTCCTACTTCTTCTGTTGAATGGAGGCTTAGACTATATATGCAAAATTAAGATTACTCAAAACACTGTATACTGAATCTGGAGAAGTAAAGGCTTTGGTGGGACCCTTAAAAGAATATTTGCATATTCTTTTTAAGAATAACTCCATTATGCCAGTATTGAGACTCTACCACATACCTGTCAGTTTGGTAAAATTGAAAATAAAAGAAAAATGAAAAGTGACAAATGTTGGAGGAGTTGTGTGAAAATAGGCACATTGATGCCCTGTTGGTAATTTTGTGAATGGTACAGTCATTCTGGAATGAAAATTGGAATTATGCCCCCAACATTACTAAAGTGTACATGTCCTTTGACCAAGCAATACCAATTACAAAACAACTCACCCTGAGACAAGCAGTCAATATAATCCATATCCTCTTACAGAGGAAAATAAAAGACTTCAGACATCAAATGAAAAAACAATTCCCTAAGGGAGGAAAGGGAAAGTGATAAGCTAAAGGCCCAGAAAGACAGTTGGTTCCCTGAGGGACTGAGGTGAAACTGACAGATTTCTAAGATTAAAAAGACAAACAAACCCTAAGCAAGGAAGAAACTCTTCAGCATGATGAAAAGGAAGCTTCTGTTCAGGCTGACAGAGGAGTTTTTTGTTTGTTTACTTAAGATTCTCAGCTGCCTCAGCTGGAAGAAATTCCCTGAGGGACTAAGGTGAAATGGACAAATTTAGGAGCTCAGAGAAAGACCTTGACTAGGTCTCCCACAGAAGTGGGTATTCTTGATTTTAACTGAGGATTTAAGAAAAGGTCTCTCCTATCCCACTACTCTCATTCGAAGAAAAGGACTTCATCTAAGGCTGATCACTGAAGAGAAGAACTGTGTTGTCTTGCGATGAAAGAAAAGATCAAATGAAAGACTACCATGGAAAGGTCCTCAATTTGATTTGATCTCAAGAGTAAGGAAGACTTAGAACTCAGGTCCTAAGGCTCTCAGCAACAAAACTTAAGCTTGGAAAGGAGATAGTGAAGGAAAAGTTAAAAGAAAAGAAAGGAAGGGTAATAACTTGCAATAAACAGAGTAAAGAGAAGAAAAAATTGAGAACAGAATGAAAGGAAGCTAGGAATTAACTATCACAACTATATTAATTCATCTATAAAATGCAAGAGATTAGCAAAATCAATTAAAAAACAAAATCCAACAACGCGTTTGAGAAACACACTTGAACCATAAAGACTCATACTGAGTTAATAAGGGGATGGAGCAAAATGTATCATGCCTTAGCTAAAAAAAAAAAAAAAGGAAAAAAGAAGCAGGTTAAGTGATTATGATTTCAGACAAAGCAAGAGCAAAAAAGACTTTATTAAAAAGAGATAAAGAGGGAAACTGCATTTTGCTGAGTGGTAACAATGAATTTATTTTGATATTTAACCTAAGGTACCTAATGGCCTAGATTCTAAATACTTAAAGGAAAAAACTAAACGAATTACAAAACAAAATAGAAAACAATCTATAATAAAGGGATTAATTCAATACCTCTGACATATCAGCTTCAGAAAATTTAACTAAAAGTAAACAAGAAAGAAGTTAAAGACATGGATAGAATTTTAGACAAATTAGAAATTATAGACCTCAAGTGATTGATAGTCTACTTTTTGTGTCATAGATCATTTAATTATAGGGAAGAAAAGCTCTGGAATTTAAATAAATAAGGGTAGGTTTAATTTTAGATTGGGGAAAAGAAAGGGTATGTGTGTGTAGGCTTCTTTTCATGTACAAGAGGAAATTTTGGATTAATTAATAATATGTGAATTGTTTTGCAAACCTTAAAAGTATATTTTACAGTTGAGGAAAAGGTGACGACTTATTCGTAGGTCCTGCTGCTATTCAATGTCAGAGGTGGCACTAAAACCAAGGTCTTTTCTGACTCCAAGTCCAACAATCTTTGGACCTGATACCTGACATTTATCTAATGAGGATGTTTTAAGCCTCACAACAAATAAAACGTAAATCAGAATGATTCTAATAGAACCTCACCTTCTGCCTTAAGTGCTGGAAGGACTGATGATATAGTGCCAAGCACAGCATGTGAATGGATAAATGAAAGAAAAAAACATTTACTAAGCACTTATTATGTGCCAAGTATTATTTTAATCACTGAATATACAAAAAGGCTAGATAGTCCCTATTCTCATGAAGCCCACACTCCAAATGAAAGAAGTATCATATTTAAAAAGTTCAGTGACAAAACAGATGAAAAAGCCTAGAAGACTTAAGCATTAATTGGAGGGTTAGATGGCAAGGCCAGGAGTCCTTAAGTTGTATCAGTAGGTTAGCTGAAAGCAGGGGTAGGTGGTTTGCAGAGTATAGAGTCAAGGCACATAGAAAGGCCTTGTGGTTCTCCATCTTACCTTACTGGAAAAAATAAAATTGATAACTCCCATCTCATCCAAGTCATGTGAGCAGTCAAGCAGGTCTGATGGGTTCTGTTCAACCCAGTGTGGAAGAGAATGAAGGGAAGGGGGAAGGAAAGCAAGGAAAAGCACCCTTGGAGATGGGTCTTGCCTTGCCATCCGGAATGAATTCTGGAAAGAGCATTAAATTGGAATCTAGGAAATCTGACAGCCAACATATCTATAAATCTTTAATCCACCAAGACAGTGGATGTAGTTCAAGTGCATGATCTAGCCATAATTATCAATCATCAATATGATATAAATGGGGCAACAAATATGCAGAATTAAGCAAGGGATTAATACCTTGGAAAGAAAACATCATCGCTTCCTGAATGAAAGGTCATAGCAATGAGATGACAAGGATGCAGAAAAAGCTGGGGCACACCTAATATAAATGTACTGTAGAACATCTTTCGAGTAACTTTCTCTAAGAAATGGATTTTGTCAACAAATATTATATAATACAACAATACTACATTCCAAACACAATGATATTAAAATATTAAATATTATCTAATAGATCATTGAAAATGACACTAGAAGGAAGAAATGGATTATAATTGACATACTAACTAAACATCTGTAATTATTTTTATCTTCTTGGGGTGAAGAGGAGTGATTAACCTCAGTAGAACTGGTCTTGTTTCTCATTTTGTACTATGCTGACCTGTAGGAGCATAAGTCTTATATCTTTAAATGGTGGTGGTTCCATCTTTGCAAGAGTTGGATGCTTACAATGGCCATACTTCACACTACAAATCAATTCTTTGTCCACATCCTGCTATCTAGTTTAACTTGGACAAGAAGGAACTTGGAGGGTGAGGGGTGGAGTGGGATCTTGGGGAGACAGAATTACTGCCTCTAAAAATTTAACAGGGTGCCATGTTGAAGAAAAATTCGTTTTGTTTTGCTTGGCCCCAGAACTAAGACTAATAGATGCTGGATTTCAGTTTAATATGAGGAAAATTTTCCTAATGATTAGAGATGGCCAAAAATGGAATGGACTTTATTTGGAAGGAGTAATTTCCCTTTCACTGGTGGTCTTCTTTTGAAGAATATATAGGAAGAGGTATAATCATGATATTATCAACTTCTCTCTCTCTCACCCCACATATCCAATTAATTGTTGAATTTTGCTATTTCTACCTCTCTTTTACATCTGACCTCTTTTTATTCACACAATTACTACCTTATTCTAAGTCCTCATCATCTCTCACTTGAATCATTGTCATGGTATTCTAATTGGGGTTTTCTTGGCAAAGATACTAGAGTAGTTTGCCGTTTCTTTCTACAGCTCATTTTACAGACAAGAAAACTGAGGTAAAAGAGGATTAAGTGACCTATCCAGTGTCACACAGGTAGTGAGTATCTGAGTCCAGATTTGAACTCACAAAAATGAGTTTTCAACTCCAGACCTGGCAGTTTATCCACAGCACTACTAGCTGCCACATATATTGTTAATCCTTCGCTTTCAAAGAGGACCAGTGGCATTACAAGGTGCTGTCTTGACTTGTACATAAATTGAATTTAAGTGGGGCAGAGTTGCACAGTTATCAGCATAACTCTTTCTTCCATCAGTCATCAAAGTCCAGTGGCAAGATAAACGTCAGGATAATTAGTGATAGCCCAGGATGTGGTAGATGAACTTGGTATGTTTTGATTGAGCTCTAAGCACTTCACAGCATCTGTTTCACCTGCCTTCATGGCTCTCAGAACAAATGGCTCTCATACTCTTGGGGGAAGTCTTTACATGCTTGGGGTAGACATTGCTTTAACTCATCAATGAGTTTGAGACTTCATATATGTTCCTCATATATGGCTTCTATCTCCTGTCTCCATCCCTTTGTACTGGCCTTACTTACCCTGTGCCTACTATAATGCACTCTTTCCTCGTATTTGCTTCATAGAACTCCTCACTTGCTTCAACACTCAGTTAAAGTACTGCCTTCTACACTATTCCTTTTCTCATCTTCCCAAGTGCTAGTGCCTCCCACACTACCTTGCATTTAACTAACTTTTATTTAATTTGTATTTTTTCTATCTTTGAATATTGTTCAACTCTAGATAATTCACACTACACTCTCCTCTTTGGTGGAGAGGACAAACATTCCAGGTTGCCTGCCTGCATAACATGTAGAGCTTGAGCAAGAGCTTGGAGGAAGTGAAATATTCTTAATGCTTCCTTCTTCAAGGGAAGACACACATGGTTTCAGGCCCTCTTAGGGAGAAATATGGAGAGACAGAGAAAGGATGTTGGGAAACAGCTGCCGTTCATCCTTCATTCTCAAAGAGGAGTAATGACATGACAAGAGTGATGTCTTGATTTGTGGGTAAATTAGATTTAAGCAAGGCGGAGCTGTGCAAAGTCATCAGCCTCACTCTCTCTTCTAGAATTGTTGAAGTGTAGTGGTGAAACAAAAGGCAAGATGACTGGGGATGGCCCAGGATGCAATGGATGACCTTGACCTTTCTAAATTAAGGTCTTTTCCAGTTCTCAGTTTGTCTGAGGAAGAACCCATTCAGTAATTAAGGGACAGGTAAGAACTGAGACAAAAAGTGGCATAATTTACTATCACAAAAATATCAGTCTGGAAGGGGAAGACACTCAGACCCAGAACAGAAAAAAATTGCTATTTACTCTTATTCTGAACAATGAGCCATTAAGGCTTGGGCTGAGGGTTATTGGGAAGTAGCAGATATTTAGAGGAGCCAGCCTCTTCAACATGTGCTTAGTTTATATCTCTAGAGATCTTGGGAGATTTTCCCTTTGATGAAATAGGGACTTTTGGTTGAGCTGAAATACATTGCTTTTAGAGTTCATTTACTTTATATATTGACTGGTATATTCTAATCTGTACAACTTCTCAAATTTGTTTGCTATCTGCTTATATAAATGGGTTTATTCATTATTTGTAATGGGCTTTTGTATAATATTTGATATCAAGGGACCAAGCTTTCAGATCAAAGTTATATCCATAACTCTTTAAAAAATAGTGACCAGGAAAATGACGTGAACCTAAAAATCATTTCCTCTAGATTAACAATATTTAGGAGATGAGGATAAATAGATATAATTCTAGTCCATTACTTCCTCTCTGAGGAGATGAACGTGACCAGTCTAGTAGCCTTAATTCTCTCCTCCTTTCCACACAGTAATCAAAGTGTTCCTTGGAGAGGAATGGGCAAGAGTCCAGTGTTATCTATTCATATCTCCCTATGAGTTGCATTTAGATAACCCACATGAATGTATACAGCCTACATGGATAGAATGGAACCTCCTGCAGAACAGGGATTATTTCATTTTTTGTCTGTTTCCAAAGCACCTACTGCAGTGTCTAATACATAATGTATTTTCATAAATGCTTTTTGACTGATTTCCTAGTTTTTTGTTAAACTAAAGCAGCTAGAAACACATACATATATGTATATTAGGCATACATATATATATGTAAAATTTTTAGTTAAAAATATATACATATTTAAAATATTTTTATTTTCTATTTTATTATGTTTTTGAAATAAAGTCCTAGCAACAGAATTTCTGAAGCAAAAGGTATGATCAGCTTTGTGACTCAGTGTATATGACCATTTTATACTCCAAGATGTATGTTTTTTCAAATGCAATTTTATTTTCAGTTTCAAATTTTTTTCCTCTCCTTTTCCCCTCCCCATCAAAAACACAAATACACCAAAGCCCATTATAAATATGTATTGTCATAAAAACCAATTCCCACATTAGTCATATCAAAAGAGAAAAGAAAAAAGAAAAGATGCTTTGATTTGTGCTGTAAGTCCATCACTACTCTATAGGAGGTGGATAACATGTTTCATCATGAGTCTTTTGGAACTGTGGTGACTCCAAGATGTTTACGCCCTCTACAAGTCCCAACAACCACGTATTAGAGTTCCTCTTCTCTTATAGACTTGCCAACATTGGATCTTTATGTTGTTGCAATTTTTGCCATTCTGGTGGGTGTTAACTAGTATCTTAAGGTTGCCTTGATTTCTATCTCTCTGATTATTAAGGAATTTGGGCATCTAGAACATGATTATTAAATCTTTATTTCCTCCATAAAATATATATTCACATCCTTTGGCCATTTGTTCCACTGTGGAGTGCACATATAGTATACCTAATAGGTATGTATCAGTTCATTATAGATTCTGTTTGCCAGACTAATCCTATCTAGTTATTTGGTATAAACATTTTCTCAGTTTTTTTTTAATTTTAGAGGGTTTTTTGTTGTATTTTTTAATCAAATCCACAGATTTTGTCTGACTAATAAAAATATCCTTCTCTGTAGCTGATACAGCCATAGTCTTCCTCACTCCCCTCTCCAGTTAAAAAAAGATTTCTTTTAAAATGCAAAGATTATTAGTCCAGTTAGTTTGATTATAAATTATGGGAAATAAGGATCCAAACCTATTTTTGGCCATATGGCCAGTGTTTTTTTAAGTGTGGGTTTGTCAAACAATCTTCTTCTATACACTGAATTCTATTTCTGGGCTCTATATTTTCTTCCAGTGATCAATTTTCTATTCTTTCTCCAGTAGTGGATAGTTATTCCAACTTTTGTTTACAACACATTTTGAGATCTGGCAAATCCAGTTCCCTTTTATGGGTTTTCTTTTCTGTAGTTCTTGATATTCTTGTTTGTCTATTACACATTAGCTTTAAATTACTCAAACATCTGCACAGTCAGGGTAGGGAGAGTAGAAAACATCACTGACCTTTATTAACAATGTTACTGACAATGGGTATCAATGGAGCAACGTTGGCATTTGTCTTTCTATCCTTCAGAGTAAGTTTGTATTTGTTAATAAGCTTATGCTTGCGGTCACCGTTGCTCTATTTCTGAATTTTCACAGGGTCTTTTAAAATGACCAGTTTGATGATCTTCAGTTTAACTCTGTTCTACTCTCTCTTTTCTTTTTTTAACTCAAATTTTTCTCCCCCATTGAAGTTATTTCACCTGCCTCTTCCCCTCTCCCCTTCCCCCGCTCCTTTGGTCACCGTTCTGAATTTTGTTTCTATTTCCTTTCTAGTAAGAGCATATGAATGGAATGTTGAGGAATAACATTTCAGAGCTTGAGGAATCACTCTTTGGAGAAGCTTTAGTTAAATAAATAATTTAGTCCCCAGATGATATTTTCGAATTCAAATATCTTAGAATTTCTTAAGGCATCAAAGATTTGAATTCAGAATATCAGTCTGCAAGTCTTGCTCCCACTGCTTAGCAGCCATGTGACTCCCTGTTATATTCAAGATCAAATACAAGGTGTCCCAAAAGTCTTTGTGTAGCTTTAAGAATTAATAGCTTAACTTTATATAAAGTTCTATAAGAAGTTCTTTCTTTAGATCCCCCACAACCTGGCCCCGCCCTGACTTTCTAATCTTTTTACACTGTACTCCCCTCCACCTACTCTATAATCTAGTTACACTGACATACTTGGTGTTTCTCTCTCATGACGCTCCATCTCCAATCATTGGGCTGTTGCATCGGCTGTCCCCCATTCCTGGAATCTCCTCATTTTCACTTCTTAGCTTCCCTGGCTTCCTTCAAGACCCAACTCAAATCTTACTTTTGCAGGACACCTTTCCTTGTCAATCTCCACCCCCAACGCCATGGTCAGTGCCTTCCCCTTTGCCATTACTTTCCATTTACTCTAAGTATGTCTTGTAGGTATGTAGTTAGTCATGTCTCATGTCCTCTATCAGAATGTGAGCTCCTTGAGGACAATGATTGTGCTTTTTACTTTTCTTTGCATCCCCAGCACTCAGCAGAGTGACTGGTATGTAGTAACCACTTCACTAATGCTAGTTGATGGACTAATTGATCAGTAGAGCATGGGCAAGACAGTGATCCTTTAGGAACCTCAGTTTTTCCTTCCTAAATTGTCTAATAATTTCTATACTTTCCATCTTGTAGGCTTTTTGTGAGAAAGCTTTTTAAACTGTGAAGTACTATATAAATATGGATTATTATTACTTCCAGTCTCCACATTTTGCAGGAGCCACTGGATTATTGAGGGATAGTCCATCTGAGCACAACTTATGGTAGGTCCCATCACACTGGAACATTTTCAAGTCCTAGTCTTCGTCACTGTCAGCTGGGTACCAGTCTAGCTGAATTCAGGGTCACTCATCATCAGAAAGTTGTCTGCCTGCTGATGAATACTTTAGCTACTGCAAATCACCAAGGACCTGGAGGGATCATGATAATATGTAGGCTACTTACAAAATGGATATTACTTATACAAGGCAGTAAAATAGCTATTTTCCTAGGTTACAAATGCAGAGGTGAGTTTGCTTAGTCGAATTCCACTCATATTTTCTTCATTTTCTGGAGGACTGACTGTTCCTCCTTTGTGTTGAGTCCTCTACCTTGGGGACCAGCTGTTCTCTTTGATGCCAGTCCCTGTCTCTGTTGCCATGATCTCCACCTCTCAGATACATGAAAACTTCTCCCTCAAGGCCAAGACCACTTCCAATCACCTGGCCAATCAAATATTAGTTGGGGTCTCCTACTTCTACCTCTCCTTGGGCTTGTATGTAGATTAGGAGGATGCCACCCTCCTCAGAGCATCGCACTTTTTTCATGGGCTGATAAAAGAAAAACCTGTGAACACTGAGCACATTCTACAGTTTCAGCACCAGTTGGAGTCTCATTCCCTTTCAGGTTGTGCAGAAATCTGCCCAAGATGAGTAAGGTCAGAGCTTGGACATCATGGAGGATGCTCTGACCCTGGAGAAGTACCTGTACCAGGCCTTGCTAGAGCTTCATAGCCTTCCAGCTTGCCAGCCAAGGGAATCCATGTGTTTAAGCCACTATTTGGGCGTGAAGGTGAAGCTGCTGAAGCAACTGGCCAATCGTATGAACATCCTTTACTTCCTTCAAGAGGGTCCCTCAGCTGGGCTAGGCCTACACTGGGAGCACCAGCTTTCACATGGATAGGAGGTGGACCTTCCCAACCACCTGACCCAGGTAACAGTGGTGACAGTACAGCTTTCTTGCAATGCTTCTCTCTGTCTCTCTGTTTGTCTCTGTCTCTGTCTCTCTTTTTCTCTAAGGGTTCCACGTAGAAGTCTAGTTGTTAGAAAGTAGAGGAGTAAAGGGAAATGGTTTGAAATGGTCCAGAGAGACTCTACCATATGGCAGCCTCAATTCCAGAGGATTCTGAGGTCTTTTTTAGACTGAATTAACCTCCCAGAAGACCTCTGTTTTGGAGATAGGACAAGTTCTTAAGTATACATAATAAAGAAAACTCAGGGTTAAGCATGGGTAACAATATCAGTGTTGGATGCCTATGTTCTGTTCACACAAGACAAGAAAGCTTAATGAGGATCATTTTACATTGTAAATGCAATTAAATTTTTTATTCTGAATTTAATAAACAACAAAAAAGAATATTTCCATATAGAAAATAAGATACAAAAAAGTATTTTTGTGAAAACTTGAATATTTATGTATAGTTTACTTTTTGAAAAAGAATATGACATTCAAAATGTTACTTCAAGCTGCCCTGCTTTTCCTTCTGATTTTTCTTCAGTTTATGTCTGTGCATTTTAAAAAATATTTCATTGACTTCTTTTTCTTTCCTTTGTCCATTTTTTGGCAACACTATAACTCACCTCTCTCTTCACTCCAAGGGAAAAAGAAAAACATAATTCTCATAAGAAATACTCAAACAAAACAAATTCACACATTTGTCATTTCTAATTCTGTTGCTTGAGTTCATCACCTCTTTTTCAGGAGGTGAGTACCACATTTTTTTTTATCAGACCACTAGTAGAGTCATGGTTGGTCATTGCAATGAGCGAGTTCTTTTTCTTTATAATGTTGTTAATATATAAATTGCTTTCCTGGTTCTGTTCACTTCATTCTTGTTAATTGTAATTTTAACAACATTTCCAATTCTTAAATTGACTACAGCTTAAATTTCCATTTCCCAATGGAAAATAATTGGGTCAGCCCTGGAGTCAGGAAGATTCACTTTTCTGAGTTCAAATCTGCTTTCAGACACTGACTGACTGTGTGACCCTAAACAAGCCACTTAACCCTGTTTGCCTCATCTATAAAAAAAAAAGCCAGAGAAGGAAATGCAGAAGCACTACAGTATCTTTGCCAAGAAAACCTCAAAATGGTCATGAAGAGTTACAAGCAGCTGAACAACAACAGTGGCGAATAAAAAGAAATCATATGATAACCCTCTGACCAATTTTAGTAGGTATCTTCCATTAAAATAATAACAGTCAAAACCTTGATGTTTGTGGACATTGTTCACAGTTTTACTCCATGCTACTCTATGTCATAAAGTGTACATATAGGTTACATATGATAACAGTGCAATGGAAGTACTAATTAGATTTCCACTTCTCAAAGTATGCAATCTAACTTTATTAACCAGTAGGAGCAAAGAATGCAAACATTAGCCCTTTTCAAGAGCAAACCAACACACTGAATCATAGAGATCCTAGTAAGCATTTGTCATACTGGTATTCAGCACAAGATTCCTTATTTACCCAGCCATAGACTGTGTCTCCTTGGTGTGACCCTTGCAGCAATCATCTGGTAAGTCTCAGTCAATCAGCACTGCCTTCAATCAAACACAGGTATATTCAAATCTTAAATTTTAAGAGAATGCAGGAACTTGTTCGAGTCTTAATCCAGGAGTGGACTAGAGGCTGGGATCTCTGGTGGGTTTCTTATAATTTTAGTTACATACAGTTCCTAATGTGTTTACTACATGATTTGATTGGTAGTTCATTATATGAAAGATTAAAAAGTTTCTTATAATATTTTTCATTGACGATCTGCCAAACCAGAGCACCCACATAACACTTATGAGTTAAGAATATATGTGTGTGTGTGTGTGTGTGACTGCTACATCATACCACACAAATGTTTATCTGATCATTGAAAAATTACATCACCATGATAAAGTGAAGTTTCAATGTGTCCTGTTGAATTAGACCTATACAAGCTCCAAATGCTCTACCACAGGTCAGACACAGATAGCTCATATGAGTTTTTGGGTGGATACTCCAAATTTTCACATCCTATGTTTCTTTTGTGCTGTCTCAATTCTGCTTTGCTCATAGAGCACAGCAGCCTTTCTGATGTGGGCACACCATGCTGAATGGTCCTGTGCCAGTGTCTCCCATGTTGGATAGTCAAATCCAAAGTTCTTGAGAGAGACTTTGAGAATGTCCTTGTATCACTTCTTCTGACCACCATGTGATCACCTGCCCCATGTGAGTTCTCCATAAAAGAGTCTTTTTGGCAAGTGTATATTTTACATTTGAACAAGGTGGCCAACCCATTGGAGCTGTGCTCTCTGCAGCATAGTTTGAATGGCTGGCAGTTCAGCTCAACCATGCACTTCAGTGTCTGGTATCTTTTCCTGCCAGGTGATCCTCAGAATCTTCCTTAGTTCAAATGGAAGTGATTCAGTTTCTTGGCATGGCACTGGAAGACTGTCTATGTTGCACAGGTATACATCTATGAGGTCAGCACAATGGCTCTGTAGACCTTCAGTTTGGTGGTCAACTAAGGAGGAAGTGACTTCAACTTGAGGTAAATGGTCAATGGCCTCAGCACTGATTGATGATGGTCTGTGAGAATACTATGGAAGTGTTCGGCCCATCTCTCCAGGATCATGTCCTTATCACTAATCAATGTGGCTCCATCAGCACTGAGTAACTGTGATGCACCATAGGTTTTTGGTCCATAAATAGCTTTCAAGGAATGATAAAAGTACTTTGGATTGTTACTATCAGTATAAAACTGAATTTCATCTGTCTCCTCACTGAGTCAGGAATCCTGCATCTCTCTAAGCTTTGCTTGTACTTTGCTTTTGATGGAATTAAATGCTACCTTCTTAGAGATGGATGAACAATCCTGCTACTATATCCTGTGGAGTTCTTGTTTTTCATTTAGCAGCTTCTGAATTTCCCCATTATTTTCATCAAACCAGTCTTGCTGCTTGCTAGTGTTCTGATCCAGATGATCAAATGCAATGCTGTACACCAAATCTCTGGAAGCTGCCTAGTCCTTTTCTGTTCCACTGTTGCCAGCTTATGTTGGTTCAACATTCCAAGTTAGCAACAAACTGTTCACACTCAGAGAAGAGATCTAATTTGTGGACATGGATTTTTCTGGTAGTCATTTTGCCTTGGGGGTGGCACTTTTGATGAATGTGAATATTTAGCTTGGAAAGCCTAATGATCAACGATAATGATCATAATGAGTCTATGATCAGTGTAGCACTCTGCACCACACACTGCCTTTGTCATTCTCACATCTTGTCTTTCTCTTTTCCTTACAATCATAGTCTACTAGATGCCAATATTTGCTGTGAGGATGCATCCATGAAGTTTTATTGTGTTTAGGTAAATGGAAAATAGTGTTGGTGATAAGAAGGTCATGTGATGCACAAGTCTTCAGCAGCAAATGACCATTGCTGTTGCTGTTTCCACCTCCATCTCTCCCTAGGACTCCCTGCCAAGTCTGGTAGTTTGAGTCTATCTAGCATTAAAGTCACCCAGAATTATAAGCGTATCCTCTTTTGGCACACTGATGATAAGGGTCTCTAGGTCTTCATAAAATTTTTCTTTGACCTAATCAGGGTTATCATGGTGGAACCCTAGGTACTGATGATGGTGGCATGGCATTTTCCTGCAAGTGGCAATTGCATTGTCATGAGCCTGTCATTCATTCCTTTTGGCAGGCATACCAGCTTGCTGACTGGATTAGTTTGGATTGTAAAACCCACACCACCTTCATGGTGCTCCCCATCACTGTGCCCATTCCAGAAAAATGTGTATCCAGCTCCAACTTCAGTAAGCTGGCCCCTTCGTTTGCCAACCTTGTTTCACTGAGGGATGTTATTTGGATGTGATATCTATTGAGTTCTCTTGCAACAAGAGCAGTTTGTATTTCAAGTCTACTGGATTTTATGTTGTGTATAATAAGTGTGTGCAAGTTCCATGTGCTGATGGTGAATGTAATCTTTGCAGATGTTTTTGTACTTTTTTTGTGTTTCAACTGCATAATGGGATTCCCTGCCTGTAGCAGCAATCAGGCCAGGGTTGGGTAAGCAGACATTGTTTAGGGCATGTTTAATAGACCCTTCGTCACAGCAGGAGGTGAAGAGTGTGATCCTTAAAAGGCTGCTCAGTCACCCAGGGGGCTGCTGAGTTCCACTGCTGCTCCCAGTGAGAAATGACCCTATGGCCTGGGCCACCTGTGTGTAGGATTGTGACTATAGCTCCCAGTGCATCTGCACCTGCTGCTTCATCATTTGCCTGTCGCCACAGGACTTTGAGTCATAATAGTAAAATGGTATGAGTGATGTCTTTTGATTTGTGCATAAATTGGATTTAAGTGAGGTAGAGTTGCACAAAGTCATCAGCCTCATTCTCTCCTCCAGAGTCATCATAGTCCAGTGGCAAGATAGAGTCAGGAGGGCTGGTGATGGCTCAGGCTGCAGTAGATGACCTTGGCATCTTTGGTGTCTAACCAAGTTCTAAGTGCTCCATATCACCTGCTGAAGATGTCTTCATGGCCGTTGGAATAATTCTCATCCACCCATTCCACCAGAGGAAGTCTTCACATGCTGGGGGGTAGATACCCCCGTAATTCACCAATGAGTTTGAGACCCTTGGTTACCCTCAACCTGGTTTGGCCCATCTGCCGAAACGGTTTGCCAGGGTATGGCCACTGCACACGCTGCAGCTTCTTGGAGCCACAGGAGAGAGTTGGGTGGAACAGGTGAATACCAAAGGTGGAAAGAACCCTAAAACTGACGTGCCAGCCATCATACCAAGGTACTGGTCCTCCCTGAACACATCTTACACCTCACTTGAAGTTTAGTGGTTTAGGGAAGGCTTCATGAGGTAGGTGAGATATGAAGGTTTGACGCAGAGGCATGTGTTTGATGTGTGGGAAATTAGGGACAGCCCCAAGGTGGTTTGTGTGCAGAGAGGGAGAAATATTATTTTACTGGATGTCCTCACGTACAGGAATGGTAGAACATAAGTCTAAAAAGGCAGGTTGGTTCTAGATTTTGTGAAGGGCATTGATTTCCAATCTAAGGAATTTACCCATGAGTAGCCATTGAAGTTTTGGGACAGAGGAGTGGCACGTGCCATGGACCACAAGTTTTTTAGTTGGAAAAAGGGAACTTTTTACTTTCCAAAGACACTGTGTATGACACAGTGAATAGGGAGCTGGAGAGTATCACCCTAGAAACCAAGTACTGCCTCTAACACCCACTGGCTATGACACTGGGCAAGCCCCTTAACTTCTCAAGTTGGCACACAACTCTTTAAGACTTAAGTTAAAGAGAAGGTGCTTACCTATCTTGGTAGGAATTTCCTCACCTAGGATTCCCTATTCCAATAAAATCACGAGTCTAGTTCATAATCCATATTATTTAACTGGTTTCAGGTAGGCATTCTCTGAATCTGTGAAATCCCAGGACCAATCTCTATCTCTATTAATTTCTTCATGGATGACATAAAAATTTTCATTATCCCTTATAAATTCAGTAACTATTGGTTTCCCCTAGCTCTGCTGTTCTCCCCATCCCTAGTCATACTTTTTTTCCCCTCCAGCTACATTTCTGGGTGTAGGGTGCATTCTGAATACAGTGCAGTGATAAATAGCTGGCTTATTTAAATCACCATAGGAACTAAGAAAATAACAGTTTTTAAATATGGAATCTACTCTTTATTCCTTATTGTTCTTTTCGTCCTTTCCCTAACACCTCCTCGGCCCCCAAACCAAGAACTTAGCTCACAGTATGTGCTATAGGAATTCAGAAGAGAGAGAGCTTAGTAGGTTGGAAATTTTTACTGAGGAGGAGGAGGGATATGAGGTAGGTTTGGACAGTGAAGCAACAGTGTACAGTGGAAAAAGTATTGGATTTGGAACAAATTACTTAAGCTCTTTGATCTTCTCCTTTGCCTGTAAAATGAAAGGGTTTGAAAGAAGGACTTCTAAGGTCCTTTTAAATTCTCTGATTCTACGACTGGTGGGGAGGTGGTGAAGAAGTCCTGAGCAAGTGGGACTAGACTTTCATAACGATAAACAATTCTTAGAAATAGGCAAAGAATTTATGTATCTGTTTTCATAGTAGTGAATACAATGATGTATCATGGCAAGAAAAATGAAACTTATGTTGAGGAAACCACAACTAAATTTCTACAGGCAAGTATTACATAATTCATTAGTCAGGGATTAAAAAAAATCAACAACACATGTTTGGGTGTATTATGGCCTCTAGTGGTGGAGCTTCGTATGTTTCATAAACCAGATGTTTACTGTAATCCTAGCTTTTGCCATTAGGGATTTTTTGAATTATTTCACAGGTGACCGGTAATTTGAATAAAAGGCAGCTGTTAAGCACTGTGTTCAGAACACACCTTACATTAGCTGCAGATTATCAACTAACCTAGATGCCAATAAAGGTGAATGAGGACAGCTCTTCCCCATTTTACTTACTTTTGTGCTCACCATTCCACTGTCACTGCTCTGGAAAAAGATATTTATATTCTTAACAAATCCAATGACCTTTCCCTATACCTCCCTCATACTCCTACCTTTTGAGCTTCTCTTTTGTAATTGAAGGGAATTATCACATTTCTTCTAGATATTCTTCCTCCAATGGCTTCTGAAAGATCATATTCCCTCTTACCTCTTTAACTGTTTCTTTTTTGTTCATTTTCTACCACTATGTCATTAGCAGTTATTCTCATAATAACTGGAAGGGCCCATTATTTTATTTTTAAATTGTGAATTACCATGGGATAGACTTACATAATCTGTTGGCTAACCTTCTAGGAATGAATTTCTGGACAATTTCTTTCTGGAGGCCTTGCAAACTCAACTTGTCCAAAACAGAACACATTCTCTTTTCACTCAAATTCTCCCTTTCCCCCACTGTCCCACCAACATCCTTTCAGTCACCCAAGCTCTAAACCTCAGTAGCATCTTTGACTCCTTACTCATACTCATGCCAGATATCCAATATGTTGTCAAATTTACAGAATTTCTCTTATATTCTCTCCTAGACTCTTGCAATGACCTTCTAATTACTCTCCTTGGTTCAAATCTATTCCCACTCCAAAGCATCTTCCACTCTGCTACCAAAGTGATTTTCCTAGGATAACAGTCTGATCATGTTGCCTTCCCACAAATCCCTACTCAATAAAATTCAATAACCTTCAGGATCAAATGTGTTAATCCTTTGTTGGACATTTAAAGCCCTTTATAGCTTGTCCCTTTGCTAATTTTCCAGTCTTCTTACACTTCATTCCCTTCCATATACACTAAGACCCAGTTGTACTGGCTACTTCACTGGTTGTCCCCTAAGCTTGGAATGCTCTTCCTCTACACTTCTGACTCTAGTTTCCATAGCTTCTTCCAAGGTTCAACTCAATTCCTACCTTTGCAACCTACCCCCAACCCCAGCTATTAGTGTCTTCCCACTGAAATTATCTTCGATCTCCTCAGCATTAATCTTGAATGTATATAATTATTTGCATGTTGTCATCCCCATTAGAATGTGAGCTCCTTCAGGGAAGGAAGCACATTTTTGCATTTCTTTTTGAGTCCAGCACATAACATAATACAAAGCACAGAGTAGGAGCTTAAAGAAACACTGACTGATAGATTTACAGACTAGCGAGGCTGGTCCTTAGACATTAGACATTGCCTGTCACAAGACCTTTCTAGCTTGGTTAGGACCAACTGGAGCTTGTAGATGTTTATCATTATGAAAATGGGGGAAAAAGGGACCCTTGTCTGATATGACTAATAAAACTGGTAAATGAAATACTCAGTTAAATAATTTTAAGATCTTATGCTATATATATATATATATATATATATATATATATATATATATATATAATTGAATCTTTTTTGATCTCTTTGATTGGTATACACAAAACACATTCCCTGATTTATTTCAATGATTTTTCATGCAGTCTCTACAAAATAGTTGAGATAGATATTAATATCCTCATTTTAGGATGGAGAGACTAAAGCATAGAGATGTTTAGTTTTGTTGGACTTGAGAAAATGATCTATTTCTGGTTATTTACCATTGACAATAATATCTGTGTGTGTGTGTGTTAGAAACAAAGATGGAGAAACTCAGCTGGAGCTGTGTGTTGGAAATCAACATCTGAAACTCCTCTCACACCTCACAGGACAGAATCAGATATTTAAGCAAGCTTTGAATTGCCTTCTGTCCTGGTGTATTTGGGTCACATGATCGTGATACTTCTGTGAGTGGGGAAGTGGTAAACACTTCAACAAATCTGCAGCATACTAGCTGTGGTGATCGTCCCTTCTCTCCAATCTGGTGTTGTATGGCTCTACCTCTTGAACTTCTGGAGAAAGTAACCAATTAGGAGTTGGCCAATCAATCGGTCAACAAACATTCATTAAGTGCCTAACATGACACATACTGTGTAGGACTAGGGATAGAAGACCAAAAATTAAACAGCCCCTGTCCTCATGGAGCTTATGTTCTACTGGGGGAAAGCATGTACACAGAACTGAACAACAATACATACATACATATAGACACACATTATATATATGTGTGTATGTGTGTGTATATCTCAATAAAAATATATATGTATGTATGTGTATATCTATATCTATATCTATATATCTATATCATATGCACTGGAATTACTGTTTCAATTCCCCACTCACCATGACAAGATAGATTCACAGGGCTAAGTCCCCTCAGGACTCTAGGGGCTTTTCTAAGGGGTTGAGAGGTATCTTTTCTAGTGCTATATAGTTCCTTCTCAGAGGGTTAGGATACTTTCTCTTCCTTTGTCCATAGCAGCCCTAACTACCTTGACTTTGAACTGGTCTTCTGTTATCTACAGGGCGTGACTAATTCCTCAGCCAATCAGAATACTCTTAGTGTTAACATCACTCCAGTTTATCTGAGGACATACCACACAATATCAATTGACTAGTTGGTGGCCTGATACTTGTAATCATTTCATTAAGGGCATCTTATTACTTTTTTATGTTAAATCACATAATCTATCAGCTCTACCTTTACATATAGACAAAGTAAATTCTGGATGGAGTGGGGGAGAACATTAACAACTGAAGGAATCAGGAAAGACATCAGAGTAGGTGGACCCTGAGCTGAATCTAGAAGGAGCCAGGGACTACGACAGCTAGTTGGCACAGTGGATAGAATGTGGGCCTGAAGTCAGAAACGCTCATCTACCTGAGTTCAAATTGACCTCAGACACTTACCAGCTGTTTTACCCTGGGCAAGTCATTTAACCCCATTTGCCTCAGTTTCCTCATCTGTAAAATGAGCCAGAGAAGGAAATAGCAAACCACTCCAGTTATCTTTGCTAAGAAAACCCCAAATGAGGTCACAAAGAGTCCGAAATGACTGAACAAGGGACTACAAGAGGTGGCGCTAAGGAGAATGAGTGTTCCAGGCACGACAGAAAGAAAGCCTGATATAGAAGATGGACCTCTCCAGATCTCAGTTTTCTTGTGCATAAATCAAGAGAAATAAGTCACAATGTAATTTCACAAATATTATCTCATTTATTCTCTGTCCTTACATTAGAGGATTTTAGTATCCATTTGACTTTCAGTCCATCAATCTCTTCAACTCCAATGTTTATCTTTATTCCACCTCACACACTTACATGTAATATCATATATTAGATTATTACACCATCACTGGCAACTATTTTATCTCCTGAAAGATGAAATGCCCTTTTGTGACTAATCTCTTAGAGTTTATCTCTCACTGCCTCACTCTTACTAAATCACTTTTTTATCTTTACTGGGTCTTTCCAGTCTAATAACTTCATCCACTCCATTTCTCCTACTTTGGACTCATTTTTCTCCCTTTACTGTCTCTCCCTTATAATTAACCGAATCAGTCATACACTATTTTCTGTCTTCAAATCCCTTGCAGTCATGTCCCATCACCACTCCTCTTAGGTCTCGCCAACTCCATCTCTGAGATAGCCTCAGCACCATCTACCTTTTCTGCTCTACTACACAATGTTGGGGAACTTCACCAGGGGGAATAACATAGCTATAACCATGTAGTTCACTGCAAATTCGCTACTTAATTCCTTTTAAACCTTCACTAGCAACTCCTTTATTTTTTCTGATCGACTCAAAAGCTCTCCAAAGATATTGTTCCAAAACCTTCTCATCTTGCCTCCAGCTCTCTTTACAACGCCCGTAGGAATGCTGCTGTGATATCTTAGTTGCCAAATGTTGAAAGTGCTACCCATGATCTCCCCTCTTACTTCTTTTCCACACTTCTCTATTTTCTGAGGGCACCATTCTTCCCTCCAAACCCAAGTTTGTAACCCAAAAGTCATTTTTGACTTTTCTTTCCCTCTCCCCTTTACTCCATACATCCGGTGAGTTGTCAAGTCTTGTTAATGGTCCTCATAGCATCTTTCCCTACTATTTCCTTATCTGCACTTGCAAAGTCACTATCTAGTTCAGGCCCTCATCATTTCTTGTGCAAATGACTACAACAGTCTCCTTATTGACATCTCTTCATCTAGCCTCTCCTGCTGATGTTGTTCACTTGCTCAATAATCTTCAGTGGTATTTTATTGCTTCCAGGAAAAAATACAAGCCCCTTACCCTAGCTTTAAAGCTTCCAGTATAATTGGTCTCTCCACTTTCCAGAATTAATTTTGTGTTACTCATTTTCACACTTTTTTTTTCAGCCAAACTATATTTTTGCTGTTCTCCAAGTTAGAGTTAGACATTCCATCTTCCCTCTCTCCTTTTAGTTAACTTAAGTTAACTTACTTATTGTTTCCCATGCCATTTTCCCCTTACCTGGGAGGTTTGTGCTGGTTGGGCAGGTGTGAATAATAAAGATAGGAATGTGGACCAGGGGGCAATAGCTCTGTCTACTTTATCTACTATCTATCTTTAATCGACTTATCTACTTATCTATCTATCTATCTATCTATCTATCTATCTATCTATCTATCTATCTATCATCTATTTCTCCAGTTTAATTTGTATGTCATTTATGGAGGATATTGTGGAATTACCTCCAGCTTCTGTGTATTTTTTTCTTTTGTTAAGTTCCAAGAATGAGTTGAGGGATTTAGATTCACAATCAGGGATTTAACAGAAATTAAAAATTTTTTTCCTAACCTTAAGTCAGATAGTTTTCTGGGACTTGGTATCTTAAATCAGCACCAAATAAGGATAAGCAAAAGCAAAGACAATTTCAACTTGGGGAAGTCTATTAGCTTTTGTTTGGATCTGGTGGCTTTGAGCCATCATTGTTTAGTCAAATTATTCATGATTCTATTTGAGGTTTTCCCAGCAAATATACTAGAGTGGTTTGCCATTTCCCTCTCCAGTTCATTTTACAGATGAGGAAACTGAGGCAAACAGGGCTAAGTGCCCAGGGTCACATAGCTAATAAGTGTGTGAGGTTGAATTTGAACTCAGGTCTTCCTGACTCCAGGTTTGGAGCTCTATCCATTGCACCACTTAGCTGCCCATTAGAATCCTTGGCTATGCACTAAAGAGCTCTTCCTTCCAGATCAAGATGTTATCATTCCACCTCAGTAGTTGGTAGAAGAGACAGCAGCAGATATCTCTGAGGAAATTAGAGATTTGAGGCCCAACTGATGGTAACAGAGACAGTTTGGCAACCAAAATGCTATTGGAGATGCAAGCCAAGATGTGATTAACCTCCAAGAACAACACAATGACATCACATATATGAATACCTCTGTAGTATCAGAAATATAAGTTGCCCTTGCCATGCAAGTTACTAGATATGTTCCCAGATCATACAAGGCTTCTGGCATGTGTGCTCATTACAGGTTCCCATTACCAGGTTATATGTCTTCCCCATAAATGTGCCCAACATATTGCTACCTAGTCACATGTGTTCTCTTTACTATGTGCCTTTCCCTATTTTTGGTATAGTACTGTATGAATTAACTTCGCTATGCAATTTGATTAAAGATCTTTGTTTTTCATTAATCAGCGAATCAACAGCATTTATTGTTTCCCCTGGATGGCCGGTAAAAGTAAATGCAAATTTGAGAGACCATGAGGTCTAGCTTGGAGTGGCTGTTGAACTACTGAGCGCCTCAAACCTGTCATGACTTATCTGGTGTTCAGGGCTTCCTACCTGAAGCCCGTTCTAATCCCTGACAGCTGTAAATGCTCTCTCCTGCCTTCAGATGATCTTCAATTACTTATTTATGAAGAGTTGTACTGCCACCCACTGCATCATAACTCCTGAAATCAGGGACTGTTTTGTTTTCCATCTAATGAAGCATCACATGTGTAATCTCCTTAACAATTCATAGCTAATTTTATTTACATAATGCTTACTATGTAATCTCTTTAACAGCTAATAGATAATATTCATCTATGGGCCAGATACTAAAATAAGCACTTTAGGATTATTATCTCATTTTATCCTCACGACAATCCTTGGGGGTATGGGGTGTCTCAGAAGGAGTAGCATTCATTCACCTTTGGTGTCTATCTGCTACCCAGTTCTCATCTATAGCTCCAAGAAATGTAGCATGTGTAGCGGTCACTTCCCTGTAAACTATCTCAGCAGGTGAGTTAAACTAGGCTAATATTCAAATCCACTGTTGAGTTAGTGGGGTGTCCAAGCATGTGAAGACTTCCCTAGCGGAACAGGCAGATGTGAATATTTTGTTTCAAAGGTCATAAGGTGTATAAATGGTAATTGGGGTGGGGGGGAGAGTTAAAGATCTTCCTCATCCATTAATAGGCCTAAATAACTTTTGTTGATTTCTACTGAGGCACTGGGTCAGAAGGGCCTACCTTCCAGTTCTGAAAAGTGTATAAAAACTCTGAGGTGAGGTTTTACTTTGGGGCTTACTCATTGGAAGTGTTTGTTTGGCTAGAGGAGACTCTGGGCAGCCTCTAAGGAGCCCCCTGGCTCTGAAAACCCAGATGTTGGTGCTTCTCTCTGGTAACTACATATGTATGGTCAGACAGCTGGATCTGTCTGTTGATCTGTGATGTATGTATTGCTTATGGTCAGATAGTTGGAAGCCCTTTCTGTTGGTTTTATTTCTCTGTTTGTATTTTCTCTGAAGTTCAGGTTGCTGACTTTTTCCCTTGAACTAAGTGAATGACGTATGTGTTTGATTAAAGTAGATTGCTGACCCCTCAAAAGTTGCTTTCCTTTTAGAAAAGCAGATCTAAGAACCTGTACAACAGGCCGTTATGTGAATTCCAGGGTTCTTGCCTTTACAAGGTGGCAGATGCACTTAAAGCTTGGTCACACATTGAAGACTCCAAGGGCATTCACTGCATCACCAATTGTCTTGACTTTTGTCCTGCCACTGGGCTCTGATGACTCTGAAAGAGAGTGAGGCTGATGATTTCATATAATTCTGATTTACTTAAATCCCATTTACATAAGAATCAAAAGGCATGATCCATAACCATTTTACTATTTCATTATTTTACTATTCAGTTATTTTATTACTTATTTTATTATATTATTATGTTGCTCTTTTACCTAACTTGAAGTGCTGTCAGGCAATAGGCTAGTAACAAATCAGCAGGTGTGGATACACTGGAAGCTATAGTTGCAACCATGCACACAGAGGGCCCAGGCCATAGCATTATTTTCTCACTGGAATGTGAAGCAGTAGTGGAATTTGGCAACCCCCTGGATGTCTGAGTAGCCTTCTTAAAGATTGTACTGCTCACCTCCTGGCATGAGGAAGGGTCTAGAAATGGTGCCCTAAAAACTGTCGGCTTTGTCTAACCCTGGATTGCTTGCTGTGGAAGGCAGGGACCCCACTCTGGGGTCAAAACACAAAAACATATACAAAAATCTTTGTAAAGATGATTCCACTCACCACTGGTATATGGAATGTGTACACACTTAAGGACCACAGTAAATTAAATAGACCTGAATGACAAAAAGTTCATGTTAAGAGAAAACTCAGCAGGTATCTTATCCAAATATCAAGCCTGAGTAAAATAAGACTGGTAAATGAAGGCCAGTTTCTTGAAAGTGGAACTGGATACACATTTTTCTAGAGTGGCCACAGTGAGGGGGAGCATCATCAAGTTGGCAAAAGCTTCCCAATAAAAACTGATCTAGTCAACAAGCTTGTATGTTTCCCAAAAGGAATGAAGGACAGGCTAGTGACAATATGATTGCCACTTGTAGGAAAGTACCATGCCAACATTATCAGAGCGTATAATGAACAATCCAAAGCACTTTTATGATGCCCTGAAGGCTATTTATGAGCCAAAGATTCATGAGCCAACTGCCCAGAGCTGATAGGGCCACACTGATCACTGATAAAGACACGATCCTGGAGAGATGGGCTGACTACTTCCTAAGTATTCTCAACAGGCTGTCATCAAACAATGCAGAAGTCATTTATTTACCTCAGATTGAAGTCAATCCTTCTCTATCCGAACTTCCAACAGAAGGAAAGGTTTTGAATGCCATTGGGCTCTTGTCTTATTAAACTGCTTACCAAACTGAAGGTCTAAAGAGCCATTGTGCTGACCTCATTGCTGTATGCTTATGAAACCTGGACAGTCTATCAATATCATGCTAGAAAACTGAATAGTTTCTACTTGAATTGTCTTAGGAAGATTCTGAAGATCACCTATCAAGATAAGGTACCAGACACTGAGGTCCTTTCTTGAGCTGAACTGCCAAGCATTTAAACTCCGCTGCAGAGAGTTTAAACTCCAAGGAGCTAGCCATGTTGTTTGAATGCCAAACTATGTTGATGAAATGCCAAATGTACATTTGTCTAAAAGACCATTTTACAGAGAACTCGTACAAGGCAGGTGTTCACACGACGACCAAAAGAAGCAACACAAAGACACTCTCAAGGTCTCTTTGAAGAAATTAGGTATTAATTATAAGACATGGGAAACAATGCCACAGGATTGTCCAGCTTGGCATGCCTGCATCAAAGAAGACATGCTTTATGAACAAAGCAGAATTGTGGTAATGTAATGTTAATATAAGGTTAATGGTGGGTGGGGGGAAGAGTTAAAGATCTTCTCCACCCATTAATAGGCCTCAGGTTAAGTCCATTAAGGAAAGTTTGATTAGGGGTGATTTATTTTGTAGGAAGGGCCCACACTTTTTGTTAATTTCTAATGAGGCATTGGTTCATAAGGATCATGATGCCCTCCAGCTCTGAAAAGTGTATATACTCTGAGGTGAGGTTTTGCTTTGGGGCTTACTCTTTGGAAATGTTCCAGAGGAGACTCTGGGTAGTCATTACGGAGCACCCCTCCTCCCCCTCCACTCCATTGAAAACCCAGATGTTGGTGCTTTTCTCTCTGGTAACTATGTACGTATGTACCAGTCAGACAGTTGGTTCTGTCTGTTGTTATAGTTAGACAGAAGCCCTGTCTTTTGGTCTTTATTTTTCTGCTTGTATTTTCTCTGTTGGTGAATGTAATTAAAGTAGATTGCTGACCCCTCAAAAGGGGCTTTCCTTTTAGAAAAGTAGATCTAAGAACCTGTACAGCAGGCCCTCTTGTGTATGCTTGCTGCTACAGGTAACTCCAAAGAAAGGTTAGATGTACAAATTTAGATACATCTCCCTCCCAAATGGTTATATAGACTATGCAGAACTTGTGGTACAGCCTGTACTTGTACTGGTATGTACTGGTATGAACAGCCACAACTGGACATACACATTGACACCAGCATCTTGATGTCATTTTGGTTAACTTCAAGCACAAAGAACAAACAAAATCTCCATTTTGCACGTGAGAAAGCCGAGGTAAACTTGTTAAGTGACTGGCTCAGGAACACCCATAGCTAGAGGCTGGATTTGAACTTGGGTCTTCCTGACTCCAGGTCATCTTAGAATCAGTGTTCCACCTAGAAGAAATAGTTTCCTTTTCTTCTTTTTATTCCTAATATCTAGCATAGTGCCTTATGCATAGTAGTAAATAAATAAATAGAAGTAACAGTAAATAGTAGTAAAAACAAATAGTAGTAGTAAATAGAAACAAATGCTTGTTGGGGCAGATCAGATTGAATTAAATAGGTGCTTAATAAAATGTTTCAGTTGAACTGACTAGTGATTCCGAAACCCTGAAGATCTTCAGGCAAAGGTTGGATGACACTTGTTAGGTATGTCATAAACTCTATAAAATAGGTTGTTTGTTCTCAAAATGTGGTCTGAAGACCCCTGGGGCAACCTAAGAACTTTAAGGGGATCCAGGAAGTGAAAACTATTTTCAAAATGTTACTGACATAATTTGCATATTAAAATATCCCTCGTCTTTCCAACCACATACCTGTGTGAGTCTGGATTTTTCTTCATCTCTTTCAAGTAAAACGACATCACAGACTGAATGCACAAGCAGATAGGAGAATCCAGCTGTCTTCTATCAAGCTAGACATGAAAGAGATTTAAAAAAAATATGTATTACCCTTCTTACTGAGTTTTGTTTCGGAAAATGTAGTTATTTATAAAATTTATGTTTACACTTAATGGACCTGTTACTTAAATGAACACATTTGTGTATAAAATGTAAATATAAAAATCAGTTTTAATTTTGAATGTAAATAACTGGCATAAAGAAAAGCTATTTATTGTGCTCAATAACACTTTAAGAGTGTGAATGAACCCCAACACCAAAAAGTTCCAGAACCGCTACAATATGGCCTAAGTAAGACACCACATCAATTTTCCTACTCAAAGTAGCCCATTGCGCACGCGCGCATTTAAAAGACCCTTCCACAGGTTATAAGCCCCACCCCTTCCGTATCTTCTCCTCTCTTCTTCCGGCTGCGGAGAACAGAAAGCGCCAATTGCTTCCCTGCTCTCCTGTGTCGTCATCCGTACGTGCCCCGGTTTCAAAACGCTATAGGAGCGGCTGCTCGGTGCGCGCATGCGCGGGTGACTCTCTAACTCCATGCTGCTCCTGTTAGCCTGAGGTGTCTCCGGGCTGCGGGAGGGAGGTTTGATCTGCGGCCGCCGCTATGGGCAAGCCGGCTTCCAGCAGCCGGGGCGACCCCGACACCGAGGGCCGGAGCGACAAGAAATCTAAGGCCCGGAGCGACAAGGAGGCCAGAGACCGCAACGACCCGGTGTTAAATTTCGAGCGATGGAAGAAGAGACACATCCGGAAACAGAAGAAGATGAAGGAGCTGAGGAAGCAGCTCAGGAAGCCCGAGTGGCAGGTGGAGCGGGACACCATCGGCCGCCTGACCACGGAGTACGAGAAGGTGAGGGCCGGGGCCGGGCGCAGGGCCCGGGACCCGGTGGGGGGGGGCGGCGGCGTGACGAGACCCGTGGGGAGGGTCTTGAGTGGAGCGGAGGAGGGGTCCTGACGAGCACCGCGGGGGAGGGGTCCTGGCGAGCACCGCGGGGGAGGGGTCCTGGCGAGCACCGCGGGGGAGGGGTCCTGGCGAGCGCCGCGGGGGAGGGGTCCTGACGAGCGCCGCGGGGGAGGGGTCCTGGCGAGCACCGCGGGGGAGGGGTCCTGGCGAGCGCCGCGGGGGAAGGGTCCTGGCGAGCGCCGCGGGGGAGGGGTCCTGGCGAGCGCCGCGGGGGAAGGGTCCTGACGAGCGCCGCGGGGGAGGGGTCCTGGCGAGCGCCGCGGGGGAGGGGTCCTGACGAGCACCGCGGGGGAAGGGTCCTGGCGAGCGCCGCGGGGGAGGGGTCCTGACGAGCGCCGCGGGGAGGGGTCCTGGCGAGCGCCGCGGGGGAGGGGTCCTGACGGGCGCCGCGGGGGAGGGGTCCTGACGAGCGCCGCGGGGGAAGGGTCCTGGCGAGCACCGCGGGGGAGGGGTCGTGGCGAGCACCGCGGGGGAGGGGTCCTGACGAGCGCCGCGGGGGAGGGGTCCTGGCGAGCACCGCGGGGGAGGGGTCCTGGCGAGCGCCGCGGGGGAGGGGTCCTGGCGAGCACCGCGGGGGAGGGGTCCTGGCGGGCACCGCGGGGAGCTGGCCAGGGTGCCTGAGGAGGGCCGCGGGACGGTGTCCTGCCGAGCGGGACGGGATAGGCGGGGAGGGGCTCTGGATGGGCAGGACTCTGGGGAGTCGGGGCTGGGGGCTTGCCTGAGGGAGGGGTTTGGACGGGAAGACGGGGCCTGTGGTTGTTTCTTTGTGTGGAACTGTTCCTTGAGCTTCCCAGAGAACAGCCGCCTTGTGTTTGAGTTCGCAGGGCTCTCCGTTCTGAATGCCCTCCTACTATACTTGGTGCTCTGAATGGGATCCAGGGCACACTTTCACCCTCTCGCGGGCTGGTGCCTTTGTTGTGCATTTGTGCATCCAACGTAAATGAATTCCGTGGGAGGGACCGGTTTGTTGTTGGTGTGCTGAAGAGTTATGCTTTTAGATTCGTAGATATTTATTTATCATTCAAAACTTAGAAAGTGCCTTCTATCGACAAATTGTGATTTTTGGCATTCTGTTGGGGGAGGATAAAGTAAATAAAACATGTAGCTCCTGCTCTCGGTAAGGAGTAAAGAAGAGGATGGAATTGAGGTGTGTGAAAGAGGAAGGCTATGGCCTGGAAATAAGCCAGAGAGGGGAAGAAACAAGGTTGTGGTGTTAGGAAAGGAGGTCTGGCATGGTCACCTAGAGGTTGAGATGTAGGGTTGAGAGTGACAGAGTTGGGGGATAGATGTTTCCTTGGGGAGATAGGCCTTGGCAATCAAAGGAAGAGGCTAAGGTGAGATAGGATTGGCATGGAGAGAGTATAGGGAAACAGAGTTGGGGGAGTGGTGTGAGATGGTAGAGACAGGGAGGCTAGAAGGAGACAGTATTATGGAACAAACACACTAGAAGAAGTTAAGGAGTTGGAAAGGACATGTGGTATGAGGGTTACAAGTTCTGAGTGAGGGAAGTCCTTGAGCACCTGGAAGTAAAACAGGAATATAGTAGTGTATTGACAGATTCTCCAACTAAATTTAAAATAATTTAATGTATAGAAATGGTCCTGGCATTAGGGGAAAATTTCTTTTCAGCTTGACTTTTGTCTTTGAGGGACCTTATTTAACAGCAGCCCAAAAGCTGTAGTATTAACATTATGAAGTAAAGAATAGTAGCTGCTTTTAGTTAGTAGTACAAATACTGTAGGTCTGTACAGGTGTATTGTTCTGTCTGCCACATTCTATCTGCAATATTCTTTTGAGTGCCTTGTTTATGTCTATCTCTAACCATTGTCACTAATTGAAAAACTAAATTTTGCCTACTTTAACCAAATGATCAGTAATAGGTTTTTGGCTTATTTTAGAACTGGGTTTCTTGATTGCTCTGTGTTTAGACAGAATATATTATGAATTCATGGAGATTTCTATTCTAGAATGCCATAGGAATAGATTTTGTATTCTACAGGTAACACTGCCTCGTTTATCTGTGCATAAAACACATTGAATATAGTACTGATTGCTTGATAGGTGATTAATGTGTACTTATTGGTGCAATATTGAAGTATTATATATCCATAGATATCCATTAGATTAATGGCTATTGCTTAATAACTAATGAATATTTTAAAAGAATGGCTCTTGCTTAAAAACTCATGAATGCTATGCATAAGACTTAGGTCTGAAAGACATAGTGCAGGAGAATGGAAAGTGGGGCGGGGTACCCTAAAAGAATATGGGCAGTTCAATCAATTAAATCAATTAATTAATCAGTCAGTGAGTTTTTATGAAGCTTCTTTTTAATAACAAATACCATGCAACTCCTGGAAATACAAATATAATAAATTAAACAATACTTTTTCTCAAGGAACTTACATTGCATCAGGAGAGTGTCTCTGTCTGTCTGTCTGTCTGTCTGTCTGTCTCTCCATTCCTCCTTATATGCATGTTTATATATACATATAATTATATAAAAATAAATGCAAATGAATAAAGTACAAAGTTAATTAAGCTGGGTTGTGGGATAGGGGAGCTTGTGTGGAGGTTGGAGTTGAAGGTGTGCCAGCGGAAACAGAAAGGAATGAATTTAGGAGAGAGATTTTAAGATGGAACAGGACTTGGTTACTGAAGATTATGGGCAAGGGAAATACAGGATTGAGATAATTATGTTGTGAATATAATGGATAACATTTATGAGAAGAAGCTAGTATTATCAGAAGTGAGAAAGTCAACAAGTAAACTTGAAGTGAATAGTAATAAATTATAACACTTCATGGTTTATACCAGTGGTGTCAAATTCAAATAGAAATGGGGGCTGCCAGTCTGTTCATAAGGATCCCTGTGGGCTACCTACTAGCTTAGTTTTCAAAAGTAGTATCTATATTTTATTGAATTTTTATTTATTTTGTTAAATATTCCCCAATTACATTTCAGTCTCTCTTGGGTTATACTTAGGAGTGTTGTGGGGCATATGTTGCCCGTGTCATTTGACATATTTAGTTTATGCCATAGTTGTGTTACCCGAAAGTTAGCTACTGGATTGAATTTCTTTTAGCAACTCATGAAAGTGTGTGTATATATAGGCTGTGATTTCATAAATTGACATAATCACAGATCCTTGAAGTATATGATTTTGAAAATATTTTATGAATATAACATAGTTGACTTGTAATAATCCTATGAAGTGTATATAGCAAGGAGTTTTATTAAAGAAAAAAAATATGGCAGCCAACCTTTCTGCTGCTGGTGAGCCTATGTGTTGGGGTGTATCTATCTTTGCTATAGGTGATTACTATTGGCCTGCACTTCATATGCCCCTTATAGTGTGAGCATTTTGTCTCACTGAATTTAATTCTAAAATCTCGTTTTCCATACACCCCCAAGATGTCTATTCATTTTGCTTAGGCTGGTATAGCTAACAAGAGTGACAGTTCAGTTGGCCTTCTGTCTTAGCACTTGTGATCATCTAAAAGGTTACTGCTATGTTTGATTTGACTTTTGTATTTTTTACAAAATACATCGTTCTGTTGGATGTTAAGTTTCTTTTATTGCAGTTTAGGTGGCGTTTAGCTTTTTTGGTTGGTTCATCACACTTGCTTTCTGATTTCATATTGGAGATTGTAATTAACTTCCCTATATACCATCCCTTTGCATATCAAGCTATTTTTCCTCCATGTTAAATTCAAAATATAGAAAATGAGAACAGGAACATGGACAACTGAGATACAAATTAAATTTAAGTTGAAACTGGATGCAGATATTGAACTGAAATCTGCTATCCTGCAACTTTTACATTGTTTATCAACCACCAAGCATGTGTTAAGTACTTACTATGTCACATAGTAAGAGTTTTGGATTTGGAGTGAGAGGATGTGAGTTCAGATCCCAACTCTTTGTAGCACCACTGCAATATTCACAGTGCCTATGGCAGCCATGAATATGTTGGCATAATTCTGATCACAGAATACTCTCTACGTGGAAGACAGAATCAAAACATTTATTCAGACACCAGAAAGCCAAATCCCAACACCAAAAAGCCAAATCCATCATTGTAACAAAGAAATCTATACAGAATAGCAACACAGAGGGCAATACTCTGTTAGGCTTCCCCTAAACCAGCTCCCTTAAACAAATCACAAACAGACTCCCTTAAATGAAATCGCAAACAAACTCTCTCACTCACACTAGCCAGCTGCCTTTCCCGGCTTTGATTGCTCTCTGATACACTTCCTCTCAGCTTGCTTCTAGTTCTGCCTCTTCTTGTTCCACCCATTCAGCACAGAATCCCTCCACAGACTCATGTGATTCAGGCTTCCATGTGACCCAGTAGGCAGTAATCATTCAGTCAATTAATTAATCAGTCAGTAAGCATTTATGAAGCTTCTTTTTAATAACAAATACCATGCAACTCCTGGAAATACAAATACAATAAATTAAACAACACTTTTTCAAGGAGAGTCTCTCTCTCTCTCCCCATCTGTCCATATATGCATGTTTATATATACATATCCACATAATTATATAAAAAATAAGTGCAAATGAATAAAATACAAAGTTAATTAGGTCACATGGGCCTATTAATGAATGGGAAAGATCTTCCCATTTAAATTACCATTACATTCTACTATTCTACAACTTATGTGACTTATCGGCTAACTTCTCTTGGCCTCATTTTCCTTATTGGTGAAATGAGGGTGTTAGACTAGATTTCTAGCATCCTTTCATCTCTAAATCTATGAACTCACATTTATGTAGAACACAGAGACTTTTCCATAGCACCAGTCTGAGGTAGATAGTGCAAGTATGTTATCTTTTTTTTAACAGATGAGAAACTAAGGCTCAGAGAGATGTTGACTCATAATTTACTAAAACCTATTCTGATGTGAAGATTGCCTTCTGAAATGCCATTGGTTTTGCTTTCTGGTTTTCCTTTATATCTGTTGGTTCTCCTTCTTTCCTCCCCCTTCCAGTGTATATTTATACATCTCACTGTCTTTTATATGAATGCAAGATGTGCTTATTCTTGAAAATTTTGCAGTATTCATTTCTGATTTTTTAAATGATTGTCCTTTCCATTCATATTATTGTAGTCAGTGTGAGTACAATGCAAGCAGACCCACCAACAGGCTATTGCAGTAGTCCAGCTGTGAGGGCCTGTATTGGGGTGGTGACAGTGTCAGAGGGCAGAAGCAGGGAAATGAGAAATGTTACCAAAATAAAGATAACAGACCTTGGCAACAGATTGGATATAGAGGTTGAGAGATTGGGAACAGTGGAAGATGACTACTAGGTTGTGAGTCTGAGATACTGGGAGAAGGATGGTATTGCCTTCTATAGTAATAGAGAAGGTAGGAAGGTGGGGAGTGTTTAGGAGAAAAGATAATGAGGTAATGTTTTGGACATACTAAGTTTCAGATGTCTATGGTATATCCAGTTTGAGATATCTGAAAGGCATTTGGGGATGTGAAATTGAAGTTTGGCAGGATAAGTGGTTTGAAAATAATTATGGGAGATGATGAGATCCCAAAGTGAAGTGGTATAGACAGAAAGGAGAAGAGGGCCTACGACAGAATCAGGAACAGCTACAGTTAAAGGGTGTGATATGGAAGAGGATCCAACAAAAGATTATGGAGAAGTAGTGGTCAGAGGGGTAAAAGGAGAACCAGGAGAGAATGGTGTCTCAAAAACCTAGAGAGAGGAGAGAATCAAGGAGGAAAGAGCAATCAACAGTGTCAAAAATGGCAGACAGTTCAAGGAGAAAAGAGAAAGAAAGGGCCATTAGATTTGGCAGCCTTGGAGAGAGCTGTTTCAGTGGAACGATTTTTAATTTTAATTTTTTAACCAATATCTGACTACTTTATAATGGAGTTTTAAGTAAAGCACTATCTTCTATATGAAACCTTTCCTTTCTCCTCCAGCTGCGGGTACCACCCCCTTCCAAAGTCACCCTTCATTCTTTTTGTATATATGGCACATACACACACACAGACATGTATATACATATCTACATATGTGTGTACATATACGTACATGTACTCATACATGCATATCGTTTCCCACATTTGGATGTAAGCTTCTTGAGTTCGGGGCCTGTTTCACCTTTGTTTTGTATCCCCAGTGTTTAGCACAATGCTTGGCATATAGATTCTTTTTTTTTTTTTTTATAAATTTTCTTATTTTAAGCTTAAATATAAAATGAGGAAAGAAAAAAAAACCATTTCCATGTACACAGCAGACCATAAGAGAGGATTCAGTGTGAAATAATGAATTTCCATTTCAAGAATACCTATATGATAAAGTTTACACATTTTTTTAAAGCTGCCTAAGCTTCTCTTCTCTTCCTTGTTGGTTTTCTTTTGTTTTCGGCTGTGCACGTTTTACTTTATTTTTCCTCCTCCCTCCACAACCCATGCTAAAGAAGGCTACATTTAAGCATATACACACATATGTATACATATATGTGTATATTTATATTTTTGCACATACATATACATGAATATCTACAAAAATACACATATATACCCATAGACACTCATACACATATATACAAATATAGACTCATACATGCATATATATATGTGTGTGTGTGTGTATGACTGTACTATGCTTATTTCCTCCTATTCTAAGAAGGTGGATAGCGTCTTCTTTCATGAGGCCAAGTCTTTCCATGTTTTTCTAAATCAACCAACTCATTTCCTTCACCACAGTAATATTTCAACCCAATCCCATCTGAGAGATTGTCTGAAAATTTTACTTAGAAAATACATTTTTGGTAATTTAATTGGGATGACATTAAATAAATAGGTTAGGTAAAATTGTCATTTTAAAAATTATATTGACTCACCTAGATTCTTAATAATTATTTGTTTGGTTTTTGTCTGTCTAATGACTCCTCCATCTTCTTCGTAGGCTCCTCTAACTATCTGCCCACTAACTATAGGCATCTCATAAAACTCTGTCTTGGGCCCTCCTCTCCACACCCTCTCTCTTGGTAATTTCATCACTTCCCCTGGGTTCAGTGACTATTTCTGTGTAGCTTATTTCCATGTTTATATATCTAGCCCTTGCTTCTCTCCTGAGTTTCAGTTCTGTATGCTAGTAGATATTTTGAACTGGTTGCCCCATAGGCATCTCAGATTAATCATATAAAAAACAGAAGATAAGACTTCCTTTAAATTCTTTTAAACTTTTCTTTGAAGGTGCTCCTATTCTTCTGGATATCTAGGTTGACAACCTTCAGATCAACCTCCCGTCTCTCCCTGACCTAAGATATCCAGTTAGTTGCTAAATTTTGACAATGTTACTTCCACAGCCTCTCTTGCAATCACTTCTTTCTTTTTATTGATATGACCCCTTCCCTTGTTCAGGTCCATGTCACTCCCTGACTATAGTATTAAAATAAGATCTTTGCTTTGCTTTCCTCAAGTCCCTTCTTTCCAGTCCATCCTCCACACTACTACCAAAGTGACATTTGTAAAGCACTGTTCTGACCACATCACTCTTCTGCTCAGAGAACTTCATTTGTTCCCTGCTACCTCTTGGATGACCTACAAGCTTCTCTGTTATTTAAAATACTTCATACTTCCAGCCTACCTTCCAGGCTTATTACATACACATTATTCCATACACTTCACATTTGCTTCAAACTTTCCTACTTTCATATATGACATTCCATCTCGTTTCCTTTTAGCTAAATAGTGCTAGCGTTCCATGCACTATGCCAGGTGCTAGGAGTACAAAGACAATTATGAAATAGCTCCTGCCCTAAAGAAGCTTACTTTCTATTGGAGAAGGCAAACATGTATGTTAGTATAAACAAAATTTATGGAAAATGTATACATAAATGATAAATAAGCAAAAGTAGTTTGGTGAAAGGAAAGGCAATAGAACTGGGGATTTCAGAATTTTTTTCATGTAGAAAGTGGCACTTCAGTTTCGTAGACTTGAGAAGGAGAGATCATTCAGGCTTAGCACAGGCTGCCTCCAGTGCCTGGGTGTACTTATTTCTTCCTTTTGCCACTTACAATCTCTAGCTTCCTTTAAAGTTTGGGTCTAGAGAGAGGATTCTGGCTCTGTTAAGAGTAGGTACCTCTAGGCTAGTTCTGTTTTAACAACCAAGCTGCAAGCCCTGGACTTATTTGGTTTGGGAGGCTGCTTTGACCCCAGCAACTGGAACTTTGGGGGGGAGTTGGGTTTTTGAGCCTGGGAAGATTGAGGGAATCTCTGCTTACAAAGAATCCCAGACCCAGTTGTGCTGTGAAGAATGGCAGAGTGAGAAGGAACCAGCATGCGCAGGTGAGTGCAGAAGCAGTGGGGCAAAAAGCTTCTGGCTGCACTTTCACGAGGTTGGAGGTTTGACTTTGGTTCCAAGAAAGAGAGGAAAACTGAATATCTGGGTCAAGAGGTACCATCCCCCCATATTCCAGGACTAGAAATGATTACATTAGGCTATTGCCACAAAAAAAATGCACAGGCAAAGGAGAAAGAATCCAACCCTAGAAGGCTGTTATGGGAATAGAGATGATCAGGGGGGATCTTCAGAGGGGATACTGAAGTCAAGAAACCCCCAAAGAGTAATGTCAAATGGTCACCAGCCCAAAAACAATTTATAAAAAATCTTAAAAAGACTTTAAAAATCGAATAACAGAGATGGAGGAAAATCTTAAAAAAAAAAAAGAATAATCCAAGAAAAACAAGAATTTTACAAAAGGAAAAATCTACAATCTGAGGGAAGAAAATGACATCTTGAAAATTAGAATTGGGTAAAGTGAAATCGGTGAAGTTATAAGAGATCAAGAAATAATTAAACAAAATATGAATAATGAAAAAATAGAGGAGAAAGTGAACCATCTGATAAGAAAAACAACAGATTTAGAGAATAACTCAAGATGGGAAAAATATAAAAATAATTGGACTAGCTGAAAGTTATGATCAAAAAAAGAATCTTGATATAATAATAAAAAATAATTAAAGAAAATTATCCTGAAGCATTAGAACAAGTGCAGAAGTAGGGGTTGGGGGTGAGCGGGAAGTAGAAATAGAAAAAATCCATTCATCACCACTTAAAAGAGAGCGGATGAGGAAAACTCATAGGAGTATCATAGTCAAATTCCAAAATCCCTAGCTCAAGGATAAAATATTAAAAAAATCAAAATTAAAACAATTTAAATATGATGGAACAATTAGAATCACACATGACCTAGCAGCAGAGACATTAAAGGACCTCAGGTCTTGGAACACAGTATATTGAAGAGCAAAAGAAGTGGGGCTCTGACCAAAAATATCATACCCTGCAAAGTTAAATACTGTTCGGAATGAAAAAAAGTGGACATCGGATAAACTCTCAGACTTTCAGACTTCATTAACAAAAATCTTGAAGTTAATAGAAGATTTGACTTACAAGAACCAAGAGAAGTATAAGGCATATACCAAAGACTGATTATGAGTGATTCATAAAGACAGACTGTTTGTTTACCTTTTATGTATGTAAAATGTATGTCTAAGACATTAATAATTGGGTAGCTCATAACAAAGATTGGGGTAAACCTGACGATGACATTAATTCAAAAGTAAAACCATTTAGGAACAGCTAAAAAGACTAGTTATTTTATACCAGTGAGGTGCAAGAGGAAGAATTGATACAGAGGAATTAGTTGGGGGAGGAGGGCTGGTAGTTGTGGTAACCTACTTTCATCGGGAATGGGTTTTAAGAAGGAGCCATACATATATCTTAGAAGAATAAAGAAGTCTTCTAAATTCAGAGAGTAAAAAGGTAGAGGCATAGGAAGTGGGGAGAGATCTTTAGAGGGAAGGATGAGGGAATAGGTAAGGGGGGCATAGAGGGGTGTTTAGATTTGTGGGAATGGGAGGGTAGGGAAGGGCTGCTTGGAGTGGGGTAGGCAAGTAATAGGAAAGCAAGGGGGAGTGGGTAGAAGTGAAGTAGAGGAGGCTGGATGGATAAGAGATGGGATATGCACGAACTTAAAAACCAAAGATCAAGTGTAGAATAGGTTTGGAAAAGTATATGTCTGTATATATGTATATGTGCATGTATATATCTAGCTATAGAGAAACATCTAATTTGTTAATATTTATTGTAGCTTTCTGGGGTGTGGGGGAAGGGGAAAAAAGTAAAAAAGTGTACAGCAGAGAACAAAAGAACTCATCAGGAAGCAGAGAAAAGATGGACAGTTTTCAACATAAGTATTATTTATCATACAGGCTCTCTTGAAATGAAAATATATTGTTACACAATTTGAATCCTCTCATGTTCTGCTATGCATGATGTTTTTCTTCTTCTCAACTTTGTATTTAAGTTTCAATATTTAAGTTTATGATATATTTTTGTTTTTTTTTCTCTGTTCTGTATTTGTGATCTGGCGTTTGAGGCTAAAATAAAACAAAAAAAAAAAGAAAAAAATAAAAGTTCAGGTCAAGAGCCACTTTCTACATCAGACGTTTCCTGATCTTCTCAGTTGCTCGATACCTTCCCCTTTCCCCAGTACACTGTGTGTATTTACTTATTTCCCTGACAGAATATGAGCTCCTTCATTTTTGTCTTTGTATCCCTACTTCTTACCACAGTATCTGACACATAGAAGGTACTTAATGCATATTGAGTGATTGTTGCCTGTACATCAGTAGAGCGAGATAATCTTTCTTCCAAACGTAGGTGTGGGGATGGAGAGCCCAGAATGGGTGAGTTGTTAGTGTTCTTTGAAACCACTCATAGGAAGTTTAGAAGTTGAAATGCACAGGATTTTTCAGGTTTTGCTATCTTTGGAGCTTTTTTTTCCTCTTTATTTTACAGACTTGAGATTTATTCAGTTAAAGTGAAGTAATAACTGAAGAAGAGGAAGTAGTGTATGTGAATTGAATGATGGTCCTTGTAGGAGTAGCAGAGAATAGGAAGGTTAGCAGTGGCTAGGATGAGCCTTAAAGCTTAATGTCCATGTAGGAATAGACAAGCTCGAAATAAGTATCTGTAATCTTAGATTGTAGGTTCGTTGTTCTCACAGCTTCTTGTGCTAAACTTGGTTCTATCCTTCAGCAGTGGTGACTTTTCTCATAAAAGAGAGTTGCAGGGAGGAGGATGGGAAAGACAAGAGCGATTGGCTCCCTGTAGGGAACTGAAGCATCTGTTTTTTGTGGTTTCCACAAGTTCATTGGAATTCATTTTGAAAACCAGCATTGAAAACGTAGTTTTATTCTCCTTGATGTTTGGCTCCTTAAAAAAGGAAAAAGAACAAATAGCCCTGTATTACACTCAAAGGTCATGCCTGACAGTACAGTAGTTGAACAATTTTAGTGTGCATTTGGTTCCTCGAAAGAACTATATTTTCTCTCTGCAGGAGGCCAACATACTTGAGGAAGAGATGCAGTATATGTTTGTCTACTTGTACTGTTTTTCCTGCTGTTTAAGAGGTAGGCTCCTTTAGATCCTTTAGTGAGGAGAAGGCATATTCCCTAGGAAAACTGGTTATTTGCTGATAATGGCAAAATTCAGTAATCTAATAACCATGTGTCATTTTAATGTTCTGGGAGGTTTTATCCTATAGCTGGGGTCTATTGCTGTTAGAGCTACAATAATTTTTGAATAAAATATTGAGAAATTCTTTTGCTGCCCTGGTGCCCATTTTTCTTCTCCTCCAACATTTGTTCCCTAGAATGAATTGTAGGGATTAGCATGTTGTGCTTGTACTATGGAAAGGCAGAAAGTAATCCACTCTGAGTTACATTGAGAATCTTGAGGAATATGGCATGAAAATTGTAAAAATGTAATACATGTCATCCCTAAAAAGCCTGAAGTGTAATTTAATAAATCCAACAAATGCAACTTTTTCCTTCCTTGTGAATTATGAATAGTTTGACAGCACATTCTAGATCTAAGCAGCATCCCTTGCCTTCAGCATCTGCATTAAAATAGCTCTGCTTCTTAGAGCTTGTAATAGATGCAGGAAATTGGGTTTGTGTTACTGAAAAGCATTATTAATGAATATTTGATGGATGTAAAGTTTAAGGGCAAATGAAATATTACTTATTGTAATTCCAAAAAATAGGAAAAATGTCTTGCTTTACATTTCCAAGCTAATACTTCTATATTAGTTGATGCAAAAATCAGATAGCTCTGGAATTACAGAACTTCAGGATTTGGTAAATCACCAGCAAAATTTGTTTAAATCTATAACCAGTTTGTAACAACAAAATACATGTTAATCAACTAATTTCAATTTATGTTTGAGGGAATATAAATTGAATATTTCTCATTGTAGTCTGCAAAATGAAAATTCCTTGAGAAATGAATGTCACTCTCATTTCTGTAAATTGACGTTTTAAATTAAAGATTAATTTATCACTGGTGTGTTTATTATTTCTCTTTGTGCCAACATTTTTAAGGTAAATTATGCTCACTGGAGCATCTTGCACAACAATGGGAAACGTGGGAAGAAGGTGAGATGGAAATTAGTGGAGAAGAATTCTTTTGGGCACAAAGATTAAGAGAAAAAGACTTCCCTTGAGTTTTACATTCTTTTTGGTGAGGCAGAACACATGGGAATGAATGTCGCAACACCAAGTAACATAAAAAGTATAAAATATTAAAAAATTGAATGTGAAACTACTAAAGGACCACAGAATGAAGATTTTTTTTTTTTAGAGTCAAAGAATTTTTTAGAGCTGGAAAGGTCTGGAAGAGTTATTTACTCTGATCCCATCATTTTACACATGAGAAAACAGAATAGAAACTGGTATGTATTTGTGTGTGCTGCTCCTGAAATAGGAGTTTAGGTTTCCACATAAAGAAAATTTTGACTTGGCATATGAAAGAGATATTTATTAAATTACATTGTTAATATTGGGGAAACCCAGAACTTTTCATATGTCATGCATAGTTTTTTCTTAGAAGTTTTAGAATGAGCATCTTTCATTGACTCTTTGATTAGTCAATGTTGTTTATCTTTCAGATGTTCTTGAAACTAACTGCTTTGTTGGAGGTGCATTTGGTTTAGAAGTGCAGACTATGATCTGCTTTAAGATGATTTTGGGCATTAAAATACAGATCTTACATTAGCCAGTCAGCCCTTGGTTTCTGCTCTGTCTTAATGTGTTTTCATCCTTCATTGCCAAAGAAGACCATGCCATCAGAGAAATAATGACATGACTTACACTTGACTTTGTTTTGAGTGAGAGAGGGTCAGCCTCACTTCTCCTCCAGAGCCATTTGAATCCAATGACCAGATATTCATCAGGATGACTGGAGATGATCCAGGATGAGACAGTTGGGGTTAAGTGACTTGCCCAAGGTCACCCAGCTAGTGAGTGTGAAGTGTCTGAGGTGATATTTGAACTCAGGTCCTCCTGACTCCTGCGCTGGTGCTCTATCCACTGCACCACCTAGCTGTTCCCTATCTTAATAGGGTGTTTAGCAAAGAAGGCTGGGTAATTTCCATACGGCTGCCAAACAGATTCTCCTAGAGCAAAAGTCTGACTGTCTTTACTTTTCTCCAGAATCTTCAGTGACTCCCAGTTACCTATGGGTTAAAATACTCCTTATTTAAAGTCTAGCTCCAACTTACCTTTCTAAGATTATTTTATATTTTTTCCTTTCTTTTTAAAATTAAGAACTTAATATAAACAGTTCCATATACAAAACACCCCAGGAAATTTGAATTAATTTTATTATGAATAGCTTGTTTAAATATGTTTGTATAATAGATGTTTATGTGTGTATATATACATTCACATTTGTGTATATGTATATATGATAAATTTAACATGCTAGTACAAATAGTGCACTGCTTCTCTGAGTCAAGTGTTTTGTACTTCTTTTCTGTGTCTTTTTTTTTTAACATTTCACTGATCTTTTTTTCTTTCACTTTTTAAAAATTTATTTTTTTCTTTCAGCATTCACTTTGGTAAGATTTTGAGTTCCAAATTTTTTTTTTCCCTTCCATTCACTCTCCCTTCCTCAGGACAGCAAGTAATCTGGTATCGGTTATATACGTACAATCATATTAAACACATTACATGTTGTGAAATAAGGCACTTATTCTTTTTTCTTTTCCTTTCTTGAGTCTTTCCCTCTCTATTCACTTCCCTGCACAACTTTACCCCCACTAAATAAAACCTCTCTCTTTGTAACAAACACCTGAAACAGACATATATCAAACAAAACATTCATGTTGCTCTTGCGTGGATGTGTCCTTTTCTACAGTTTTGGTCCGTCGCCTTTCTGTCAAGAGATGGGAAGTGTGCTGTACCATCAGTCAGTGCTCTTAAGGTTTTTCAGCTTTGTTTTTCTTTTGCGTACTGTAGTCGTTGAATAATTTGTTTTGGTTCTGCTTACTTCACTCTGCGTCATTCATAAAAGTCTTCTCAGTTTTCTCTGCATTATCTCCTTTTCTTTTCTTAAAGGATAATCGTATCTCATTATGTTCACATAGCATAATGTAATTGGATATTCCCCCAGTTGATGAACACACTCAGTTTTCCAGTGCTTTGTTACAGTGGAGAAGTGCTACTTTAAATATTTTAGTACATATGAGTCATTTTTCTCTTTGATCTTTTTGAGCCGTATTCATTGTGGTGATATTGCTGGGTCAAAGATTTGCACAATTAATGACTTTTTGGGCATAGTTGGGCAAATTCACAATTTCTCTGAAGAGAAAAAGGAGGGCATTAGAATACTTGACCTTCTAAAGCTTTTCCAATAATTGCCATATTCCTATGAGGTGGAACCTCAGAGTTGTTTTAATTTGCAGTTTTCTTGTTTTAGTGACTTGAAGCATTTTTCCATATGATTATTGGTAACTTGAGGTTCTTTTGAAAACTGCCTGTACATATCTTTTAATTATTTATCTGTTGGGAAATGACTTATTTTTATATATTTGAGTATCAGACCTTTATTAGAAAAATGTGCATCAAGATTTTTCTCAGTTAACTTTTTTCTTTTAATTCTAAATTGATTGAATTTGTGTAAAACCTTTTCTTTTTTTAATGTCATCAGAACTGCCTGTTTTATGATTATTTCTCCCTTGTTTGTTCATCTATCCATAATTTTTTTGTGTTTTTATTTATTTATTTTATTAATTTTATTATTATTTTTTAATGTTCTACAATCACTACCATAAAATTAAGATTTTAACCCCCCACACCTACCCCTCACTAGGGTATGTATTTGTGTGTGCTGCTCCTGAACTACCCCCCTCCCTCCTCAAGACAGTATCCTATTCTGTATAGGTTCTACATATACTTTCCTTATTGAGTACATTTTCACTATAGTCATGCTATGCTATGTAGTTGAACTAAAATAAATGGAAGAAATCATATAGGAAATCATAATATAATACACAAAAACATACACACACACACAAACATGATCTGCTACATTCTGCGAATGACTTCCATATTTCTCTGAGTGTGGAAGGCATTTTGCCTTAGAAAACTACCATTGTGATTTTTTTTTTTTTAATAAGTTCTTGCGTTATTACGAAGTTCCAGGTCTACCAGAAAAAACTCTTGCATACTGCGGTCGTTGCTATGCACAAAGTTCTCCTGGTTCTGCTCCTTTCGCTCAGCATCAGATCATATAAGTTCTTCCAGGCCTCTCTGAAGTCTTCTTGTTCATCATTTCTTATGGCGCAATAGTATTCCATTACATTCATATGCCATAATTCATCTATCCATAATTATGCAAATAATCTCCTTCAGGTCTCTAATTTGTCAGTAATATAGCCTTTTATGTCTAGATCATCTCTCCACTTGGAGCTTATTTTGGTGTGTGGTGTGAGATAGTTTTCTAAACCCAATTTCTGCCAAATTGAGTTTTAGTTTTCCCAGCAGTTTTTGTTGAATCATGTGAGTTCTTACCCCAATAGTTGATGCCATCAAGTTTATCAGACACTGCCCTGCTGTGTTTGATTGCTTTTAGCTCTTGTGTGCTTATTCTGGTTTATTGATCAACTTTTCTTTTTTAGAACTGGTACTAAATAGTTTTGATGATTACTGCTTTGTAGTATAATTTGAGCTCCAGTACTACTATGCCTCATTCCTCCCCAACATTATTTCTCAAAGGGGACTGAGGCAGGCAGATCAATTAGGATCATAGTGCAGCAATCAAGGTGAGAGGAAAAGGATTGAACTAGTCTGGAGCCATTTGAAGGGGACACCCTTGAGAGATGTTGGAGAAGATCCAAGTGCTACCTTTCAACTATTTTAAACAGTGCATTTGAGACAGCCCTTTGCATTTTTTTCCTGTCTTTAGTTCTTCTGGGCTGCTAATATAAATTACTGAGATGCCTTGGACTCTTAGTAAATAGTATTTATTCTTGTGGAACTGAATAATTGGTTTTTATAAATGTAAGGTGTTCACCAGTCCTACTAAATCAACTTCAGCCTCTTGTGTGTGTAGTAGTGTGTAGGAGGGATCACAGGAGTAGAGGTGAGACAAGTATATATGCTTTTCTGATCCTTTGGACCACATGAGAAATTCTCTATTGTGTCTTTGACCTTGTTAGTGTTAATGGGTAATGAAGTTGGGGAAAATAGAGAACAACTTTTAAGTTTAAAAGTGAATACTTGGCTACTTATACTTAATACTAAATCAAAGGATTTAGAGCTGCAGGATGCCCTAGGCGCTATTTAGTCAAACCTTATCATTTTACAGATGAGGAAACTGAGACCCAGAGAGATTGACCTAGGTCACACAGGAAGAAGCAGAGTCAGGATTTGAACTCAGGTTCTCAGACTCCTTGCTGTTTCCCTTATGCCATACTGCATTTTGTCTGCAGTCGCTTTCTATACCCTTTGCTTCTAGGACCTTATGTTTGTCTTGTGGAAGTCACAGGTGAGGTACATTATTTGGGAAGTTTCTTTGATGATTTTTGACTGATTCTTTATTGAATGCCGCAGTGTTTGGGGATTGTGAATAGCAGCAAGAGCCCTGCTAAGGGCATGCGGCCTACATTTAGTGTGAAGGAAACCACTGGAGTTTGTGCCCTTCTCTAGCCGTACTCTGTGGCCTGGGGACATCACCAAGAATCAAGGATATGGACTTGAAGGATTTCAAGGATGGCGCTTTGAAACTATTATGTAGCTTGTTGTGGTCATAGGCTGGGGCTGGAGGCAAAGGAAGGCAAAGGGGGAAAAAAGGCAATAGTGAGGGAGAGACAGAGAGAGTACAGAAGATTGAGTTTCAGCTGTAGGTTTTATAGTGTTGAGGGAATGGGAAAGAAGATAGATTTCGATATAGTGGTCAGAAAAGAGGACTTTTCAGAATCTTGGCAAGTATACAGATTCTGTGGAATGAGGTTCAAAGTGTGACCATGCTGGGATAGAGGTGAAGTGGTTCAAAGTGGGTGGTTGTTGAAGTTGGGGACTTTTGTAGTTGTCAGGATGCTAGAAATGTTCATCAGCATCAATTTTGAAGTCCATGGTGGTGATGACAGGGTGAAAGAAGAGAAGACTGGATAATGTTAATTTTTTTCATGTTGATATGTACCAACCTTTTTTTTTCTTCCAGATAAATATAAATGAAATTATGCGATTTTCTGACTTCCCCTTGTCAAGAAAAACATTGAAAGGTAAGTAGTTTGATGGAGATTGGGCAGATTGAAGGAATTCTTTAATTATATTTAACTGGGTTTTTCAGTAGGTCTGTAATCAGAAAGTGCTGGATCTGGAATCAGAAAGACCTGAGTTCAAATGTTGCCTCAGATATTTATTAGCTGTGTGACCCTGGACAATCACTTTGCCACTATGTACCTTAGCTTTTTCCTCTATAAAATGAGGATAGTAGTAACAATTTCCTTAACTTGTAATGTACTTTGTAGACCTTAAAGTGTTTATAAATGTTATCTGTCTATATCCATCTAATGTTAGTGTCATTATTATTATCGTATTTGTCCATGGATCAGAGGGAACAGGGAGATTAATGTAATCCTAAAATTTCATTGCTACCAATTATCTCCACATTTTACCATACTCTACCACAAGCAATTGCAAATGAGAAATTAAAATTAAGTGAACTTATTTTTAAATCTTTCTTCTTTACTCCTCCCAGAGCAGAGGTGTTTAATATGGATTCAGTGAACTGTTGTTTTTTTTTTTTTTTAATATTTTGATAACAGTTTCTGCATCCTTGGCTTTCTTGGTAATCTTAAGTATTTCATTATATGCATCTAAAAATATTCTGGGCAGGGCTTTACCAGATTACCATGGGGATCCAAGACACAAAAAAGGTGAAGAATCCCTTTTGTCCAGGCATTGGAAGGCAATCAAGAAGTAAAAAGAAGTCAGGAGGAGCCTCTGAATAATGAAAATTGAACAGTATTTTATTCCAGAAAAGCTCTTGGTGCTTTTCTAAGTTGTAGCAGTTTGATTTAAAACATGTCAACGCTTTTTTCCCTGGAACATTTTAGGCTTGCAGGAAGCACAATATCGAATGGTGACTGAGATACAGAGGCAGACCATTGGCCTCGCTTTGCAGGGTAAAGATATACTTGGAGCTGCAAAGACAGGATCAGGCAAAACTTTGGCTTTTCTTGTCCCTGTAAGTATTTTTTATTATGATTATTGGGGTTATGGATTAGAATTGTGTGTTAATGGGTGAGGTAGAGTCACTTGATGAACTTTTTAAAAAAATCATAAGTATATGAATTTCGTTTATTTGCAGTTCTTTAGGAGTTGGTGTATTTATTTGAGGAATATAACTCCTTCCTCCTCCTTCCCTTGTCTTCCATTTTGAGTTATTTGGAAGAGGTTGGGTTCTTCATTGTAGATTAGGGGGAGGATATGACTTTTGTTGGTTGTTGAAAATTTTTTGAACATTTTCTGAACTTTTTCAGTGGCGTCTAAGGTGATGCTAAGGGTATAAACAAAAGGTCCCAGTGGGCTTCTTAAATTTTCTCCTCCCCCAACTGGTGGTTGTGCAGTATCTAAGTTTTTTAGCTTGCTTTCAGAACAGTTGTTTATATTGCCTCAGTTTGTGGCCAGATAGAGAGCTCTACATATTTTTAAGGAAAAATACCTTAGCATGCATATTCTTATATTTATATTGTAGTGAATATTAACATATGGTGATTCTTGTGGGGTAGTTGTTAGAGTTTTGGGCTTGTAGTCAGGAAGACCTGAGTTCAAATCCTACCTCAAACGCTGGCTAACTGACCCTAGAGAATTCATTTACTCTTTTTCTGCCTCATTTGTAAAATGAAGGGATTGAATTCAATGACTTCTGTGTCCCCTTTTGTTCTAAATTGATGGTTTTGTGATTACTTGATTTTTCATGGGGACTAAAAATTCATATTTCATTTTTGTAGGAGTTAAAATTGGCATGATTCTTTAAAGTTGCTCCGAAGATTAATTCTCCAACCCTAAATTCTCATCGAGACTTTTTCCTATGTGTTGTTTTGAGATCCTCTTTAGAATATCTCTTTATATTAGACTGTGGCAATATTGAGCTGAGATCTCATTAGAAGCTGAATCAAGTGGAATGTGTGTGGTTTTTTTTTTTTTTAATGCTTTTCATCTTTTGCTTATTGGTGAGCAAAGCATCAGCCTTTTTAGCTTATTTTTTTGAAATTTGAATTTGACCAATAGGTAGTTGGTGATGCAGGACTGAAAGTCAGGGGCCCTCATGTAGGACTGGATATATAGTTCTAGGAATCATGTGAATAGAGATCATAATTGAACCCATGGGGGCTGATGAAATTTCTGAGGAAGATAATACAAAGAAAAGAGAAGAGGGTCCAAATTAAAGCTTTGCTTATACAGCCTTAGCAAAATTCCACACCAGTGGTTTACACTCTTCTTTAAACCAAGAAAGCGAAATGTGCTTTGTCATCTGTTTCTCTAGATTCTAAGTTGTTGGTTGAAAATAATAAAATTCAGATGCTTTTTAGTGTTTTTTTTGGGGGGGGAGGGGGAGAGGAGGGCATTATAGTCAACATGTATAATATAGCTAGCATTTAGGCTGTTTATAATATTTATAATAGTAAACCTTTAAACAATTTACAAATATCTAATTTTGTCCTCAAAACACCCTGGGAAGTTCTTTTATTTGTAATGGTTAAGGTCCTGTTGTTACAGATGAGGACACTGAGGCAGAAAGAGATTAAGTGACTTTCCCAGAGAACCATATCTAGTAAGATTCTGAGACAGAATTTGAGCTCATGCCTTCCTGAGTCCAAGGCCTTGCTCTGTCCACTCTGCAGCTTTGTGCTGCCAGCTGTGTGTTATTAGGTTATGCTTGCTTTGTTCTGCATCACATATTCTTGATCATAGCTTTATTCCATGTCATATACCATAGTTTGTTCAGTCGTTACCTTTCGCCCTTTGTTTCCAGGTTTTCTTAACATAAAAAGTGCTTTTATGAATATTTGGACCTTTTCCCTTCATTTTAAGTGCTGCGTAGTAGTAGTAGTAGTAGTAGTAGTAGTAGTAGTAGTAGTAGTAGTAGTAGTAGTAGCAGCAGTAGTAGTAGCAGTAGTAGTAGTAGTAGTAGCAGTAGTAGTAGTAGCAGCAGCAGCAGCAGCAGCAGAAGAAGAAAATAATGAATAATTTCTAGGTCAAAAAGTGTTAATAGTTGAGTTAAACTTTTCTAACATAATTCCATTGCTTTTTTAGAACAGTTTGACCAGTTTTCATAGCTCAACCAACTGGTTTGCCTATTTTCCTACTACCTCTTTAACATGACTTTTTCTAGCTTTTGTCAACTTTGGCTCATTTCTGGGTGTAAGGTGAAGCCTTGGAATATTCTTGATTTGCATTTTCTTTTATTGTTGTTCTGTTACTTCTTTTATTGTTTTTATACTACTGCAACATTTTTATGTGGTTTTTGAAAGTTTGTTTTTTTCTATAAATTTCTTTTTCTCTCACTGACCATTGTCTGTTGAAGTATGACTCTTTCTCTTAATATATTTGTGTCAATTTTCTACGTATCTGATATCAGGCTTTTATGAAAGTTATTAAAAGTGGTGACTTTTCCCTATGTGACAGTTTCTTTTTTTATTCTATCTGCATTGATTTTGTTTAAGACTTTTAAAATTTTATATAATTGAAATTGCCTTTGTCTCTTTTATAATCATCCCCTTCTTTTGTTGGGATTTTCCCCTTGTGGTTGTGAAAATTTCTTCATTTTTATGTTGGGACTTTTTATATTTAAGTGATATTTATTTGCAATTTATTGTGAAATAAAGTGTAAGATAATGGTGTCAAACTCTAATTAAAACAGGGATTGCTATTCTGTATATAAAGATCCCTGTGGGCTACATATTCACTTAATTTTAAAATGTAATGTTATCTATGTTTTATTGTGTATTTATTTTGTTGAATATTTTCCAATTACATTTAATCTGGTTAAACTACATTGAGTAGTGTTCCCAGCTGCATGTTATTCCTCTTATATAAGTCATATTGTGGGATATTTAGTGTTGATGTATGTATTTTTTCCTATTGAAATTTTCCTTTCTTTAAAACTTAAGTTTACTGTCTGTTTTTAGGTTCTGGAGGCATTATATCGTCTACAGTGGACATCAACAGATGGCCTTGGTGTTTTGATAATATCTCCTACCAGAGAGCTGGCATATCAGACCTTTGAGGTGCTACGAAAAGTGGGCAAGAACCATGACTTTTCAGCTGGTCTCATCATTGGTGGAAAGGTCTATCTTTTTATACTTTTTGCCCTTTATTTGTTTTCCCTGTACGTGAGGATAGATTGATTATGTACTAACTAGAATTTCAGGGGGCATGGCAGAAAAAAGATCAATAAAATGAGAATTAATGAGGCTTTTCTAAATGTGCTTATGTTGTAGGTCTTAGTCCTCATATATTTTTCGCATATTGATCTTCTGAGTAGTTAGTTTGGTTGGTTATAGTATGTGCCCAATGAGGTCAAAGTCATAAATTTGGCCCCTCAAGTGACCCAGGTAGCTTTGCTATTTTCCATGGTTAGAGATTGTAGCAGTCTCAAAATATGTGCCCCTGGGAATTTGGGAAACCTGGCAAGAACGTAGATAAAACAATGCAGATTCATTCCTATTGTTGGAAAATGATTCTAAACACATACTTCATTAACTAGTGGATCAGTATTGTCATCTTTGTACATGAAGGGAAGAATTGTGTTAGTATAATACTATCTTTGCTATTCTAGCCACCTTTTTCTCGAATATTTCAAGAGTCTATTGGGAAATGCAAAAGGAAACTTTTTTTTTGGTTTTTTACCAGTGTTACAAAGCTAATGTGTGAAACAAAAAAACTCCAAGGGAAGAGAATTTGTTTATTGGCCAAATCTTTGCAGAAACTGTTGCTAGACATTTTGGTTCTCTCCTCTTGTGCCTTTTCACTTTGCTAGGTTTTTGTGTGTGCTTCTTGTGAATTAACTTATGCTCTGTAATAAGTAAGTGTGTGCTACAGCTTTTTTGTAGATGGTGTATATGTAGAAGTATAAAGAGAATCATTTAGAATTTATTGTTTTTTTTTCTCCTCATCAAAATCACACATTGAAAATGGACTAATGCTTTGGAAAGGGGATAATTTTCTAAGATTTGAAACTCCAAATCTCCTTTTTTACAAAAGGTGTTCACAAAAAGTTCACATAAGTGTAGTTAAGAACTCCCTCAACAGCCACCAAGAGAGTAGCTTTAATTCATGTTGTTAGCCTCTTCCAATAGACACAACAGGAGGGCAAGACTTTGAACATCTGCTTGATCTGGATCTTCTAAAATTTCATTCTGGTTAAAATTACAGATAGATCTTGTATTCCCTAGGTCAGAAGTGTCAAATTCAAGCTGCCTGCAAAACCCTGGAGTGCAATTCAGTGCAGCCTCAACCAGATTAAAATGTAATTGGGAAATGTTTAACAAAATAAGTAAAAATATAGGACAACATAGATAATATTAATTTGTGGTTTTCCAAGTTAAAATGCTGCCCATAGAGACACATTTCTATGAATTTGGTACCACTGCTCTAGGTATCCATTAAGAGGCTGCGTGCTTATTCAAATAAAGCATGTGAGAGTACTGCAGAAATAGAGGCAAATTTTTTTCCAGTTAATAAACTTTTGTTTATTTCTCTCCCACTTCCATTGCAAAAACCCAAAAAAAAACCCTTTAAAACCCCCTAAACCAAGAAACCCAACCAAAACCAAAACCCTTGTTATAAATAAGCATAGTCAAACAGAACAAATTCCCACATTTATCTTGTCTAATAATATGTCTCTTTCTGCATCTTGAGTCTATCACCTCTCTGTTCCCTGGAATCAGATTGATCATTGCATTAACCTGAGTTCTTAAGTTTTTTTTCTTTACAATGTAGTTGTTAACCATATAACTAGTCTTCTTCGTTCTGTTCATTTAATGCTGAAATAATACTGAAAGAGAATAGAGAGGAGAAATTATGCATTTGTTTTTAGAGCATCCAGATTGTGATGATAAAATGCCATTTGTTGGCTGCTTTTGTAGCTGTCGAAACAAGACACTTTTGAGTGAATTGTATGTATAACCTAAAGAAATAACTATTTTCAGGATCTGAAACACGAATCTGAGAGGATCAACCAAATAAATATACTTATTTGCACACCAGGGCGGCTGCTTCAGCACATGGATGAAACAACATATTTTCATGCAACCAATCTCCAAATGTTGGGTGAGTCTAAGGAACTAGATTCTTCAAATCTTTATAGATTTGTAACTGTAGAAATGTTTATATTTGTTGAATTAAAATAAAACTTTAAAATGAGTTTCTGAGTTATTGTTTTGTGAATGTGTACAAAACTCAAAGTTGTTAAGACTTTACATCAAATTAGAAATTTTATATTCCTCTTCTGCTTGGGTGATATCTTTCCTTTCTTCCTTTTAGTACTTGATGAAGCTGACCGAATCCTGGACATGGGCTTTGCTGACACAATGAATGCTATTATAGAAAATCTGCCCAAAAAACGTCAGACTTTGCTTTTTTCAGCAACACAGACTAAGTCTGTAAAGGACCTTGCACGTCTGAGTTTGAAGGATCCTGCATATGTCTGGGTCCATGAAAAGGCAAAATATAGGTAGGTAATTTCTATTGTCTCTAATGTGATTGACTCAGGGGCCATGTCTTTTTCTCTCAGCTAGGTAAGTTTATATTTTTTTAAGGTTGTTTTCTCAGAGTGTCACTGTGGCTTAGTGGATACACAACTGACCTTGGGACCAGGAAGACCCGGGTTCAAGTTCTGCTTCTGACATACTAATCTGTTATTATTACTGTTAACATATCTGCCTGTTAAACTCTCAGTACTCTAAGCAGTTCTTTGCTTATAAGTTACAGAGGAGTGCCACCCTGAGCTGATAGCAGTTTCTTCACCGAGGAGTTCCCTGTACAGAACCAGTCCCTACCTTCCCTGCACTGTCATTAGAAATACAGTTTTGCTGGTTTTGTTTTTCTTGTTTTTATTGGAAGGGTACGGTCTAGAATAGTAATAAAAATCATTCAAATTTAGAGAAAACTGTTGAACATAAAGCTGCATGAACAGTTAATTTAAATAGTATCTTTTCTCATAAGGCATCTTTGAGTAAAGTTTTCCCTGTTCTTCTCCATATGAAAACACAACTGTGCATATGAAGGGTGGAAACACTTCACTCTCAGAATTAGACATCTGGATTTGGGTTGTGTTTGTGCTTATGCTTTAGCGGGGTTGAAGTTCTGCTGATATGTAGTAATGAGAAAGTTCAGTTGTAGAGTTAGAGCTGGAATGGTTGAATGAATGAATAAAAAAAGCGTTTATTAAGTACATGCTATGTGTTCTTTGCAGATGAGGAAACTGAGGCCCAGATAGACTAAGTGACTTGACTGAGGTCATCTAGGAGTAATTTTAATCCCTGTCTTCAGACTTCACATTCAGCTTTCTTTATACTGCACCTTATTACCTCCTTATTAGGGCATCAGAAGACAAATAAAGTGTAATTTTTTTTTAAAGGTAGATTTTTGATTCCAAGAAAACCGAAAAGTTGAGCAATCTAATAGCATTATCTATAATACTGAATGTGTTCTATAGTTATTGGGAAACCTTTACATTTCATTTTTTGTTGACAGAAAATTGGACTTGGAGGAATGCTTCTTATTCTAGAATTATAGTGCTTTGGGTCACTTAGCACAGAATATATTTGTACTGTTTAAGGGAAAAGTAGGGCAGCTAGGTGGCACAGTGGGTAGAGTGCCAGGACTGGTGTCAGGAACACTGCTTTTTGTGAGTTCAGATTTGACCTCAGACGTTTAGTAGCTGTGTGACCGTGGGTGAGTCACTTAACCCTCTTTACCTCAATTTCCTCATGCGTAAAATGAGTTGGAGAAGGAAATGGCAAACCACTCCAGTATCTTTGCCAGGGAAGTCCTAAATGGGGTCACGAAGAGTTGGACATGACTGAAATAACTGAACAACAAAAGGGAATAACAAGTTTAAAAAAATGTTTTCTTTTAGTTGCTTCCAAATTAAAGTCTGAGTTTCTTTTCAGGATCTTTTTTTGTGTTCTTGTATCAACTTTGGGTCTATAGCAAGGAATTTCAGGGTAGAATTCTTTCAGGTTAATTTCTGTGATCTTTTTTTACTTTTTTTTTTTTTTTAACATTTATAAGCCATGAATTTGCTAATAGTAATTACCTCACATTTTTGTGTAGTGCTTTAAAATTCTATGTGGATGTTCTCATTCATAATCTTGTGGAGTAGGTAGTACAGACATTATTATTCCTGTTTTACTAATAAGAAAACTGAGGGTCATAGAGGTTTATGACTTACCCAAGGTAATATAGCTAGTGAATGAAAGAGCCTGGCACTCAACTTTAATTTAAAGAAATTATTAAATACCTTTACTGTACTAGATACTTGGGAATATATGAAGGTTAAATGAGAGAACGATCTCTGCCTTCATGGAATTCCCATGCCATAGGAAGAAGTATGACGTAAATACTTCCCTGTAATGCAAGTGCACAAACGTGGTATAAGCCAAGTGCTTTGTGTTGTGTGAGTGGAGAAGGGTTATTGCTGATTTGAATGTAAGGGAGAAACCAGTAAAGGCTTCATAGACATGACCTTTATGTTGACTCTGAAAAGATATGTAAGATTTTAAGAAGTAGAGCTTAGGGCAGAATGCCTTCCATTTTTAGGGGATCAAGGTGAGTAGAGCATGGAAGTGGAATAGAGTAGTGAAGGGGACTTTGACTAGTTTGCTTGTAATCTAGCCTATATGGAGGAGAGCCTAGAACTCGGAGGCTGTTTAGTTCAAACCTTCTGTGAACAAAAATCTCCTTTACAGTACCCCTATTGAGTGGTCACTCAGTCTTTGCGTGAGGGCTCCAGTGATGGGAGAATTAATACGTCTTGAGATAATCCATTCTACTTTTTGGGTGTCTTTAATTTTTAGGAAGCTTTTCATTACGATGAACCTAAATGTGCCCATCTGCAACTTCTTATTCTTTCTTTTAGTTCTGTCCTCTGTGCTGAACAGAACGTGCTTTCTTAAGATCCTTTCTAATGAATGTCCAGTATCCGTAAATCCTATGATTCTAAGCCCAAGATAATTATTATCTGTTGTCTTTGATAAATATCCTCACTGCCTTATTGTGGAGAGTCTTGGGTGTCAGGCCAAGGAGCTAGAATTTTATTTGGTAGGTAGGAACCCTTAACAGCCTTTTAGCAGCAGAATGACATCATTTTAAAATAGATTTTTATATATATTATATTATTATTTAATTATATTATAATATATATTTATATATTTTTATATATTTTTCTTATATAAATCAAATATGTTTGTTCTGTGGAGGATTGATTGGAAAGGAGAGGAGAATATGGAGGGAGGGGGATGTTCAGGAGGTTACAGTCCATGTGAGTGATAATTTTACTAGAGGTGACATTGGGAATAGAGAGAGATGAATGGGAAAATATATTGAAATAGGAGTTGACAGGATCCAAGAAATAGATATGAGGACAAGGAAAAAGGCAAAAATGAAAAAATATCGAAGTTTTGAATATGAGTATTTGGGTAAAAGGTTGTATCACTGGAAAAAAATAGGAAAGTAACTATGAAGATAACTGGAAACATTGCTGGAAACATAATAATAAAAAATGATGATAAGCTTGGTTTTGGAATTATTGCATTCTAGGTGCCATCTAGATAGAAATAGATCAGGGTTAGAGTTATAGATTTATGACTCATCTGTGTGGAGATGAGAGTTGAAGTCCTAAGAATGAATGAAATGATCATGGGAGAGAATGTAGTGAGAAGAGCAGGAAATCAAGGACAGAAGCTTGGGGAGCATCAGGTCTGATGACCTAATGTCAGCACTTGTGTTGGTATGCTACATGGTTTCTAATGGAACATGCAAAACAAACCCTTTTGAAGTTCTACGATGATCCAGCCTTGCATTGATTTATACAAGTTTTTCTTTGTTAACTTTCACTTTGCCACAATCTCTTTGTGAGTTTAGGTATACTTTAAGAGTCCTGTGATGGCAGTATTATATTCATGTTGTTAAATCTACGGTCGTATTTCTTGCCACTTTCTTTATTGATCTTGGAGTCAGCTCCAGCTTGCTCCTGAGGCCCAGCAATCTCTCCTATTTGTAATCTCCTGGCCTAAACTAAAGTAAATTCATTTTTAAATTCATTATCTGAGGTTTTACTCTGTAGTGCCAAATTTAGTAAGCATTTTAGAGCATGCTGGCAGTTTTGTAGGTAGCATTACCTTCAGTAGAACCAATGGAACTTAACACCTGGTTAAGTAGGAATAATCAGTTAAAATCCAAAGGACCCGTTTCCCAGATTCTTTGGTCTACTCCCACCCTATTCCTTGCCCTATTGGCAGCTTACTCAGAAGCAGCCTCTTGGTGTCCTAGGGTCTTCGTTTTCACCAGCTCCAGGTGGTGCTCTGGGGTATCTTTCCCTGATTGGTCTTTAATATTTCAAGGTCTGAGGTCTCTGCCTACCTTAACTGTTTAACCTACAACATGTTTTGTGATGCTGTGTTTAGAGAGCATTTGGAATTCTCGGGGCAATTAACTTGATTTTTTTGTGATTGGTCATCTGTGTTCTTTGCCTCTCTTCTCTTTTTTGTTGCTCACCTTTGGCCTTTTTAAAAACTCATTTGTGTTTCTACTAGATGGTAGGTAAAGAGAAAAGGGGAGACTAATCAATCTCTCTTGTTACTTGTCTGTCTAGTCACAGTGCTAGGATACATGTTTAATAAATGCTTGGAGGGTTGATTAGAAATTCTCAAAAAGCTTTAGTTTGGTAGATGATTGAAACATGGAAGATTTTGGTATTATTGTTGAATTTTAATTGTTTGTATGATCCCATCCCTTGTTACCCTAATAATGGAGAGTTAGGTACAAGCAGTATTATACTTGAAGGTGAAACAAAATGATAAATGTGTAAAGTATTTCAGAAATGATACTGAAACACACATGGTGTTTCATTACTTATATGGTTCCAAGAAAACTTTACCAGGCAGAAACTTCTGTAAGACAATCTACAGGGTTGCTGGTTACAGTAATGACTTTCAGTACGCTGTGATTTAAATCTACTTACTGGCAGAAGCTTGAATAAATAGAAGTTGTGGGAATTATTCTTAATGCTAAAGTTTTTTCTTTAAAGAATTGATTATGGACAACCTGGTTAACACAGTATGCAAAACTTGTATTGAAGAACTTTTTAAAGGAAGCATTGTAGACAGTCATTTTCTGTTAGTTCTATGTTTATGAAGTAATTTAAGACAGTAACTTAGAACCTTTTGAAGCTATTGTGTACTTCAAAGAGCGCCTGGTAAAAGAATGCATCAGTAGGTTTCCTTTCATACTGTCATAAGTACAAACAGTCCTATCAGTGATTTCTTGAAAAACATAAGTTTTGGGGCAAAAGGGGTTTTGAATATCACTTTTGAATTGAGAACAGAGTTTGTCTTTTATCAGTCCAACTTACTTGTATTTAAAATTTTGGCTTTAAAGAAATTTTCCCCTTTCCTAGAAGAAAGAGGCATTCTTGGTGTTTTCTGAACATAGTATTACTTAGGAGAAAATGAATTTTTCTTCGAAACCTGGGGTGAGGAGCAAAGAGACTTATTTCTTTTAGGATTTTGTTTTAAGATGCTAAAGAACCATTGCAATGGAATAAACATTGTTCCTTAGGTCTAGATTTTTGTATTTATCCTGTGGGAACTGTTAATTGAATTTTTCTCCTTAATTCTATTAGTACGCCAGCCACTTTGGACCAGAACTATGTCATTTGTGAGCTGCACCAAAAGATCAGTGTGCTTTATTCCTTCCTGAGGAGCCATCTGAAAAAGAAGAGCATCGTGTTCTTTGCCAGTTGTAAAGAGGTACTCTGGCTCCTTTTTTTCCCCTTTTAAGCCAACCTTTGTTGTGTTTTTTTTTCTGTATTTGAAGAGCCAAAGCTGTTTCAACATTTCATTTTAGTGGGTGCAGTTGTGGGGATTTTTTGTCTCAGCTTCCTCTTTAGTAAACTGGGGGTTGTAATATCTTAGTGGGAGTTGTCCATTTAGAAGAGTTCTTACAACTTAACTAGTATGGCACCTTTGTTTTACAGTTTAGAGAAGAAAAGTAACTTGTTTGAGGTCACGTGATTAGTAAGTTTCATAGGAGGGCCTGAAACCCTTCATGGTCTTCTGATCTGTTACTGTTTTTCTAGTATATCATACTGTAAATAAAATAATAAAAGTGAAAACTTTTAAGAAACTTAATTCCCACAGAATATTAGTTATAATTATTTGCTATTTGAGTCATACATCCCTCCAAGTTTTTCTCTGCCAACCCCTATGCCCGCAGGTTAATTTGGACTTAGTATATTTTAGCTAATGTAACATTATGAAAAAACATGACCCTGGGGGAAGAGTTGGATATAAGCATTTTACAAATTCCCTTGGATATTTAACAGTTACCTTTAAATTTTAAGTGAGGCATCTTAATCTAAAAGGAAGAACTAATTCTAGTCTTGTTCCTACTATGTGGCCTAGAATGAGGCACTTTTCTTCTGAACTCTAGCTCTCGTCATAATGTTGTATACTTGTGAAATGGTAGGCAGAGAACTTGAAATTTCCAAGAAAAGGCCTACTAATTTCATGTGTGATATTTAGGGTTCTAACAGGGCCACCTCATAGAATTTTAGCATATATACATTTAAGTTTTTAGGATCTGTTTCAGTTTCCAAGTTTTCTGTATTTCTTTTAGGAGATGGTCCCTGGAAGAGTCTTAAAGGTTTTCTATCTTGATTTTTACTATGCTTATGCAGCTGGAGCATTCAGATGAAATGGGAAGAGGCCTTTTCTTTATTTCCATTGTTATTTTTGTATTGATTTCTATTTAGGTTAGTGAGTTTGAAATTGGTGATACTTAGGGTCAAGTAGAGTTCCAAGCTCTTATTCCTCATCTTCTCTTATAGTTGCCTTCCAAAAGTACTAAGTTTACTCTTTCTTCCATTCATAGGTTCAGTATCTGTTCCGAGTCTTCTGCAGGCTACGACCAGGTATTTCTATCCTTGCTCTCCATGGCAAACAGCAACAGATGAGAAGAATGGAAGTCTATAATGAGTTTGTCCGCAAGAAATCTGCGGTGCTCTTTGCTACTGACATTGCAGCAAGGGGGCTAGGTAGGTAGCTTTCAGTTTGGAAAGGGGTCTGTGATCATAGTAAATGACAGTATTTATTGCTTACTTACCAGAATTCAAATGAGCACACAGCTGAACTGGAATGACTCTTCTGCCCTCTGGTTTTACAGGAGATAGAACATGAGTAAATAAGATCTGTGTTTTTTGTACTTCACATATCTTTTACTTCTTCAAGTGCTATGCAGTACTAGCCCAACTGTTAGATCCTAATATTGACCTGATAATTTAGCTTAACCAAGGTGTCAGCAAACCATAGCAAACTATGAAGGCCAGATCCAGCCTGTAGTTTGACACCCCTTGGATTAATTAACTTTCCTCATTGTATGGAGAAACTGAGATTGAAAGAGGTCAGATGATTTGTCTGAAGTCATATAATGAGTTTGTAGCAGAGATCTTATTTTTCTCTTCACTCTCCCGCATTGCCTTTGAATACTAGTTTACGTTTATATAATACCATATGGTTTACAGAGTATTTATTTAACCTTTTTTTAAATGACTCTTGGTAGTGATGACAAGCATCTGTTACTATATTGTAATAGAATGCATGAGTGCATTTGGGGCTGTGCAACAAAAATTTTGTTAGCATCACTATTGAAGTATTTAGGACTGTTCATGCTAAATGATTCTGTACTACCATGCTCCGTGCTTTTTACGGTTGTTTTTTGTCTTCTCTTTCTGCCAGCTTTTCCATTGTAAATATTAGTGTGTTGCCTTCTAAGCCTTTCTAATCTCTTATAGTTTAGAAACCAGATAACAAGATAGTTGTCTATTAAGTGTCAAGTAAAGAAAAGATTTTAAGTTACATACTCTTCTTGCAATAAAGTATATGGGCTCTACATTTTCCTAGAGAGCTCTATTCATTACTGAGGTCTTGCGCTTGTCCCAGATTGAGATTCAGATGATGGTTAGTGCTGTTATTTAATTGTTTTTCAGTCATATCTGACTCTTTATGACTCCATTTGGTGTTTTCATGGCAAAGATACTGGAGTGATTTGCCATTTCCTTCTCCAGCTCATTTTACAGATGAGGAAACTGAGACAAACAGGATTAACAGATGATCCTGAGACAAACAGGGTCACACAGCTAGTAAGTGTCTGAGGCCAGATTTGAACTCAGGTCTTTCTGACTCCATTCCTGACACTCTATTCATTGTACCACCTAGCTGCCATAGTTGGAGCTGGATATCATTTAATAGAGATCATTTCATCACCAAATTTGAGAATATGAAGGTCCCTCTGCAGCTACCCAGCCTGTCTTCTACATAGGATTTCCCTGTGTAAGAAACCTGCCTTGTGGTCATCTGCTCTAACCCTCTTCATTTTATAGATGAGGAAACTGAGGCCCACAAAGACTGTGGTATGCCCTAGTTACTCACTGTAAATTCAAGTGCTTGCATTGGAATCTAGGGTTCCCTCACTCAAAATCCAGTGCATTTTTCATTATACCTTCCTCTGTGAAGTGCTTGGGGTTGCCTTAAGTTTGACCTGTAGATTAAATGGAATGTTTCTATATTCTGTCTCTGTGGTTAAAGGGAATTGATAAACTGGATTGTGCAGAGAAGAATATGGTGAGGTGAGGGCTTAAAGGCATGCCTACATTAGTGATGATCAAAAGGATCAGGTCTATTTAGCTTGAAGAGAAGATTTAGACTGGGACTTGATCTCTGGGACTTCAATTATTTAAAGGATTGTTATGTGATTAGAGTTAGTTGATGTGGATCTACAGTGTAGAACTAATCCATAGGAAGAAGCTAGAGGGAGACAGATTTTGACAAAAAAGAACTTTGTAATTGAGTTGTACAGTAACATTCCAGGGCTCTCTTTGGGGGAATTTCTTTGTCACTGGAGAACTTCAGGCTAAGGTTTACTGCAGATGTTTTAGAGGGAGTTCATACTTCATGTCAAGGGTAGGCTTACATGATCTCTAGGATCCCTTCCATCTAGTATGATTCTCTGATCATATTTTAATGCTGTCTTTTTGATAATTTTTGAAGGGAAAAAAAATGTAGCCATATTTGTTTCTTTAGAATATTTATTGTTGTTTTCCCAGAAGATGTTGGGCAACTTGTAAAAGTCTGTCCTATATGATTTCATTCACAGTTATGTATGTACTCTCTTGTTGTTTCCTGTTTCCTATTTTTAAATTTTGTCTCCTGAATTAAATGGTCAGTTTTCAGATCAAGGTGCTTCCATTCAATATTCTCTATAACTTCTAGGATAGGACTGAATACCTGATCAATTAAAATACTTATTTGATTTGCTTTTTCAATCTGAGAAGGAAAAATGATTTGACATGAAAAATCAATTTTTGTCATTATTGCCAGGGTGGCCAAGAACAGAACAACTGAGTTCAGACTAATGAAGTGTACTTCCTTCTGATTTTTGGCTAATGTCCTCCTTTCTTTCCTCCTTTACAACGGTCTCTTTTTTAATATCCGTTTCTTCAAAATTTTATTCTTGGAATGGTTTATAAGATTTGGAGATAATTTTGTTGCATGTAGGGCCCTTCATTTTACAATACCTTCTTGTTAGGCCATCCCTGCAATAAAAATTGGTCCAAAAGTCTTAAAGTGAAATCCATAAACTGTTGAAGCAAGCCTACTTAACATTGTCACAGGTAGGCCCTCAGTAGCTCAGCAGCCAGAAATACACTCTTTGTACTAGTTAATCCTAGTTGTAGAAGGATGAGGCAAAAACAGAGTAGAATTGTTAACTAGTGGCTCTATATGCAAATTCAGAAGCTTATCTTACTTTTCAGACTTGGGTGTCTCTGAGAAGTGGGTCACATCCTGTTCATTTTAATCATTAAATATCAAGGAGTTTTATTATTTATATGATGTCTATCTCCCATATTAATAAAATTATATTCTCTTTAAAGCACTGTTAATATTTAGGAACAGTAGATAACATTAATTTTAGTTCATCGACAAAAGGGAGAACTGTAATTCTCTACTAGTGTTTGGAATTAATTTTATTTTTAATCTTGTTTGCAGATGATGCCCATCATTTGGATGATATGACTGAGAGCCCTCTTCTGCAGTCACATTATTAAATAAAAATGGTGTTGAACAGTCAATTTTAAAAATGATTTTTAAAAACTTGACATTTCTTCTTGTACAGATTTTCCAGCTGTGAATTGGGTCCTTCAGTTTGATTGCCCAGAGGATGCCAACACTTATATCCATAGAGCAGGCAGAACAGCCAGGTGGGTATTCATCTCAGTTCTTTGCTGCTATTTATCAACTTAGAAAATAAAAGAAATCCTGTTAGTCACTCCCCCTTCCTGAATATCCCAAAAAGACTAGGCAAAAACCTGCAACCAAATTAACTGGAGGAAACCAGGTACTATAGTATTAGACACTGTATAGTACATTAGGTATTATAACAGTGGCATTGTGTTGTGGAGTTGCTATTCTGTAAGTTGTCTCCTGTCTCTAAATGCTATGATAGCTTAAAAGCTGTTGAAAGTCATTATAGCTAACGTTTGGTTATCAGTTCTGTTTGGGGAGTAGGAAGTTATGAGTAAAATCAAAATAATTAAAAAGTATTTTAGCTTCTTCCTCCTCTAAACTTTTCTTCAGAGTGTCTGATAAGTAGTTCTGTGATTATAATGTTTTGTTTTCTCTTTTTAGACTTTAGTGGAAATAGTAGAGGTGCCAGGAGTTCTGTGAGCTCATAGAATCAGGTTACAGATCCACCTTCTTTCCCTTTTCTCTCTCTCCTCTCTCTCTCTTCATCATAGTAGAAAGTTCTTCTAGTCCAGGGCCCATTTCTGAGGTTCATGGAACCCAACCATATTAAATAATTTGGCTTAACTCAAGGAAATGCTATTCTGATTTAGTGAAAGGTCTAAATGAAAAGTGTATTCATTTAAAAATATACTATATTGATATGTGTGTAAATTAACAAAATGTAGGTTTGTAGAGATCTTCACTGCTTCTGCTTTAATGAGTAGACATAAATAATTTGTAATGAGCAAACTAATTATAAGTGGATATTTATAAAGACTATCGGGTACTGTGGAAATAAAACAATAGAATTTTACAGCTAAATTTTTTCTTTTTAAAAAGGCATTTTAAAGGTTCCCTAGTTACCAGAACATCTCCCCTCACCCCCATTTGTTTTCTTTATTCGTTTGCATTATTTGGATTTTGATTTTTCTTTACTTTTGCTATGAAACAGATTTGAAGTCATCTCCTATCCTATGGTTTTTGTTTTAATGGCTTAAATAAATATCTGTCATTTTTATTAACTAATATCTGAGGTTTTTTTTAGGTTTTTACCTCATATATACATTTTCAGTAGTTGGAGAAAACTTAAAATTTTTTTTAGGATTAGATTATGTTCTTTTTAAAAAATTTGTTACATCGCATTTCATCTAGAAATGGGAATACTGGATATTGTTTGAATGGATTTCAGACTCCCAACTAGTTTTGTGCAGTCTAGGTTCCTTAGGTCATGAATCCCTAATTTTGACTTTTTAGTTATGGTTTCAGGTGCCAAGTAGAATTTGTGATAAATGGATTTTGCCAAACACCACTAAATTTCAGCAGAGCTCCTGTTGAAATAATTATAAATTCCAAATTACTGGAGTGTGAACTAATTGGGCTTTACTGTGAAGGCAAATCCTGCAAAATGTTTTTCTGGTAATATTATTTGATAGTAGCATCATTAACAAACCCTAGCAAGAGGTCATGAAACAGTTCTGTGCCGTCATTTGGCTAGCTACCCTTTCTGTAACATTGTTCCAGTGTTATAAGGAGTCTGGTCTGTAATGTTACTTTGCTTAGTGTGTGTTGTGGGAAACCAGTTATTTACATTAGATGGGGTATCCTTCTTTGTAAATTCTTGATAGCACAGCTTGCTGAGCAGCCTGACAGCCTTCCTCCTTTTTCTAAAAGAGAATTCTTGCACACAGTTCAGTATAATTCTTGTCATTGTGTGATTCTTAGGGGTGGTAAGATTAAAGATTTGTTGCTGATTGGGAAAGATTTATTAAGGCAAAATCTTAAGCAGAATTAAAAGAAACCATGTTAAATTATGAAGTTGTTTTATATTAAATCATATCACTCTTAATATCCCCCCAGAATTAGTAATGCAGCATGAATGTTTTTTCATAGTTGTAATTGGAGAATCTGGAAATTTCTGACTCTTAAGGGACCTTGAAATCTTCTAATCCAGTCTGTATAGGAGTAGAGTTATTGTATACATACTATTTGAATAATTTCCTTGTAGAGTATATTCTGCTTTGTCCCGTACAATCATCAGGTCAGTGTTTAAACACTGTTGGAGCTTTTATTGCACATTGCTGTTTTACTCCCTAGAAAGGTTCGAACTTGTACAGTGTCACTAGCAGTGTCTACTCATTTTCCTACATTCTTACCATATTGTGTTTTACAGTTTTTATTTCTGTTGGTCTTAATGTGTATCTTGAGTGGTGGTTTAAGGTTGTTGAATTTATTTATAATCACTATTGAGATTGTAGTATTTTGTCCTTATAAAATTTAAACATGAAGAAATATAGATAGTAAATTTTGTAGAAAGAGACTTTGGTTGGTGGTGTCAGAAATATGAGGGAAGCTTTCCATGTAGGAAAAATTAAGTGGAATATTTGGGTGTATAGAAGATAAAGGAATATCTTCTGGTGGATCAGTAGAATATGATAAGGGGACATGAGCACATCTTCAGGTATACAGAAATGATGTACTCAGGTTTTTTCTAATTTTTTGGACGACTAGAACTGTACAATAGCAGATAATAGTGTATGATTTTTACTTATGTAACAGTGCCCCCACCCTAGTAGTTCTTTTCTCATTTTTTTTTATTTAACTTTGTACATTCATTTTCACAAAATTTTGGGTTCCAAAATTTTATCCCCTCCCCCCCCACCCCAATACACCGAGCAATCTAATTTTCCCTATCTCGAATCTGCCCTGCCCATTCTGTCATCCCTCCCTTCTCTTGTCTCCATCTTCTCTTTTCTCCTGTAGGGCCAGATGACTTTCTATTCCTCATTAACTGTATGTCTTCTTTCCTAGTAGCAACAACAATACTAAACAGTTGTTCCTAAAACTTGAGTTCCAAATTCTCCCCATCCCTCCCTCCCCACCCATTCCCTTTGGGAAGGCAGGCAATTCAATATAGGCCATATCTGTGTAGTTTTGCAAATGACTTCCATAATAGTCGTGTTGTGTAAGACTGACTGAATTACCCTCCATCCTATCCTGCCCCTCATTTATTCTATTCTGTCTTTTGATCCTGTCCCTCCCTGAATGTTGACTTCAGATTGCTCCCTCCTCCCATTGCCCTGCCTTCCATCATCCCCCCCCTTGCTTATCTCCTCCCCCACTTTCCTATACTGTAAGATAGGTTTTCATACCAAAATGAGTGTGCATTTTATTCCTTCCTTTAGTCAAATGTGATGAGGGTAAACTTGTTTTTTTTCTCAGCTCTCCTCTTTTTCCCTCCACTAAAAAGTCTCCTGCTTGCCTCTTAAATGATATATAATTTACCCCCTTCCATTTCACCCTCTTTCCTCCCCCTACATTTCTCTCTCACCATTTACCTTAATTTCTTTTAAGATATGGTCCCATCCTATTCAATTCACTCTGTGCTCTCTGTCTCTGTATGTGCGTGCATGTGTGTATGTGTGTGTGCGTGCATGCGTGTACATGTGTGTGTGTGGGCCCACCAACTACCCAGATACTGAAAAGTTTTAAGAGTTACAAATATTGTCTTTCCATGTAAGAATGTAAACAGTTCACTTTTGGTAAGTCCCTTATGATTTCTCTTTGCTGTTTACTTTTTCATGCTTCTTCTCATTCTTGTGTTTGAAAGTCAAATTTTCTTTTCAGCTGTGGTCTTTTCATCAAGAATGCTTGAAAACCCTCTATTTCATTGAATAGAAAGTTTTTCCCCAGAAGTATTATACCCAGTTTTGCTGGATAGGTGATTTAGTTTTAATCCTAGCTCCTTTGACCTTTTGAAATATCATATTTTAAGCCCTCTGATCCCTTAACATAGAAACTGCTAGATCTTGTGTTATCCTGATTGTGTTTCCACAATCCGTGAATTATTTCTTTATGGATGCTTGCAATATTTTCTCCTTGACATGGGAGCTCTGGAATATTGCTAGGTGTTTTCCTTTTGGGATCTCTTTGAGGAGGCAATCGGTAGACACTTTCCGTATCCATTTTTGCCCTCTAGTTTTAGAATATCAGGGCAGTTTTCCTTGATAATTTCTTGGAAGATGATGTCTAGGTTCTTTTTTGATTGTGACTTTCGGATAGTTTCAATAATTTTTAAATTATCTCTCCTGGATCTATTTTCCAGATCAGTTGCTTTTCCAGTGAAATATTTCACATTGTTTGCTATATTTTCATTCCTTTCGTTTTGTTTTATAATTTCTTGACTTTTTTTAGAGTCATTGGCTTCCATCTGCTCCAATCAAATCTTTATGGAATTATTTTCTTCACTGAGCTTTTAAACCTCCTTTTCCATCTGGCCAATTCTGCTTTCTAAGGTATTCTTCTCTTCATTGGCTTTTTGGATCTCTTTGGCCATTTGAGTTAGTCTGTTTTTAAGATGTAATTTTTGCATTTTTTGGCTGCCCTGTAGCAAACAGTTGATGTGTTTTTCATGATTTTCTTGCATCACTCTTGTTTCTCTTTCCAATTTTTGCTCTACTTCTCTTACTTGATTTTCAAAATCCTTTTTGAGTTCTTCCATGGTCTGAGACCAATTCACATTTTTCTTGGAGGCTTTAGATGTAGGAACTTTGATTTTGTTGTCTTGTTCTGTTTGTATATTTTGGTCTTCCCTGTCACCACGGTAAGATTCTATAGTCTGATTCTTTTTCTGGTTTTTGCTCATTTCCCCAGCCATTTACTTGCATTTTGAGCTTTGTCAAGGTAGTTCTCTGCTTCCAGTAGGAGTATATTGTTAGTCACTCAGTCCCCTCACTGTCTAGACACCTAGAGCTCCAGAAGCAGCCAATGCCTTTACTCCTGTTGTGGCTGCTGCCGGCTCCTTCACCTCCTCCTTTGCCCTGGGGCTAGGACTGGACCACTCTGCTCTTTCTCACAGGTCCAACAGGTTTTTTCCACTGACCATCCAATTTGTCCTTGGCATTTTGGGGTTGTGAAATCTAAAAACTGCCATAGGTGCCAGAAATTCAGTCCCCTCACAGGTCTGCTCAGATCCCATCTGTGCCAGTGTGACCTACACTGGACTACACTATGATCCCAGTGTGGTACAATAGATGCTTCCCATTGACCTTCCAGGCTGTCTTGGGCTGGAGATTTGCTTCACTCTGTCATTTTGTGGGTTCTGCAGCTCCAGAATTTGTTTCAGAGCCATTTTTACAGGTATTTAGCTGGGCTTGGTGGAAAAGCTCTAGTAATCTCTGCTTCTACTCCACCATCTTAGCTCTACCCCCAATTTATTTTTTAAAACATAATTACGTTGCTCACAAACATTCATATAATCTCATAGTTTCTTTTCTGCTTTCTCCAAGTCAACTTACAGAAATGTGCAAGGATTCGATATAGCAAATGCTTGTTTTTGTTGCTGTGTTTGTATGAATTAAATGTCTTCTCTGCAAAAACATGCACAGTACCATTAAAAAAAGACTTAATGTCAACAGATTACAGTGCTTCTTTACGTGGAGTGGTTTGTTGTTAACTTGGAAGGAAAACTGAGCCAACACATGGTAGTCTACAGTGGAGCAGAAAAGGAGTGGGCAACTTTCAGAGACTTGGTGTACTCATCAGGGCCAGAACATTTGCAAATGTCAAGATTGGTTTGATGAAAGTGATGGGGAAATTCAGGAGCTGTCATGTGAAAAAGGAGAACTCCACGCTATTTACCAGCAGGATAATTCATTCATTTTTAAGAAGTATTTAATACCAACAAAAGGAAAGTGCAAGCAAAGTGTGAACAAAACTTAGAGAGATGCAGGATTCTTGGCTCAGTAAGAAGACAGGTGCTGATTTTAATAATTCAGAGCAGTTTTACAATGACTTGAAGGCTATTTGTGGGCTAGAGACCTGTGGTACATCTCAACCATTTAGTACTGATGGAGCCACGTTGATTAGTAATAAGGACATGATCCTGCAGAGATGGGTTGAACACTTCCGTAGTGTTCTCAACAGACTGTCATCAATCAGTGCTGAAGGATATCCTCAAGTTCTCTCTGAAGAACTTTGGATTTGCTTGTGTGACATAGTGATATCATTTTAGTTCTCTTTTGAGCATGAAGGACAACTCACTACTGTAAAATGAAGTGGTTAGACTTCATGGCCTCTCAGGTTTCTTCTAATTTTAAATTTATGATCCCATGTCTAGCATATTTTTACAAAGTTTTGACATCATCAGTAGCCAGAGTGGTGGTGACCATATGTTGAAAGAGAGGTTTAATTAATTTAATTTAATTTAATTAATGTAAAATCTTTCTGATTTGAAGGCCAGCCCTCTATCCATTATACTACATTGCCTTTTAAAGACATTTTTTTTGTCAAGTACTGTGATTTGAAAAATATTTTCTAATTTTTAAAACCAGATTTGCTTATTCACTTTCAAATTCTTATCATGTTTCATCTTTTCCAAAAGTCATTTTGATTGTTGGAAATTATCCCTATTCATCTTCAAATGTGAACCTGAATTTCTTAGTGTTTATAACCAGTATTTTCTTATTTAAATTGTTCATTTTGCCTGTCAGGGATGGGGTAATTTTTTAACAGGTTAAGAAACATATTGTATTAAAAAAAGATAATTATTGGATGAATCTTAATTAAGAATCACTAAATTGTACATGCCTTTTTTCTTACCATTGTTTATTTCACATATTTAGCTATTATATTTTATGTGGATAAAGTAAGAATTAGATTTTTGGGGAAATATCATCTTCTAGTCAGGAAAATGAGTGTTTTTAGTAAGCCAATTGTATCGCCAGTGCAACGTTCACAGTGCCTACCGGTGCAATTCTGAATCAAGAAATACCACAGACTCTCCACATGAAAGGCAGAACCTTTATTCAGACACCAAAAAGCCAAATCCTTCACAGTAACAAAACTCTGTACACAATAACAATGCAGCAGATAAATTGATTTGCTTGGAGAATTAATTTATGATCTGTACCATAGAGTGGGATTTAATTACCCAACCATTGTGATTCAGGATTTTCACAGTAAAATGAGAAAAAAAATACGTGTAATATTAGGTTTATATGTCACATATGTGTCATGGCAGCAGTTTACTAAATTTCTGTGGAAGAAGTAACACTTATTAATTGATCCTATTAACTGTTGTATTTAATAGAAGTCTCAGAGACAGTTTCCAATATAGTAATTTGAACCCTTTAAAAAAATCCTTTTTTTTGTAACAGAGAAAAAGTTAAGCAAAACCAACTGTCACAGTGACCACATTTGACTGTATTCTCAAGAATACAACTCAGGAGTTGTGTTCTCAATTCTTAGGTCCTTCACCCTGCTTCTGAAAGAGAAGAAATACATTTTATTGTCCTGAGTCCAAAATTGATCATTTCATAATAATGTTAGTTCAGACTGTTAAAGGCATTATGTATATTATTTTCTTGGTTTTTCTTTCTGTTCAGTTGTAGTTATCACACATGTTGTTTTCTTGGTTATGCTTTCTTCAGTCTGCATTAGTTCGTGCAAATCTTTATTTCTCCAAATTCCTCATATGCACTGTTTGGTGCGATTACAATCTGTTGCATTCATATGCCACAATTTGTTTAGCCAACCTACATCATTTCTAGTTTCTTACAATGATTGATGAGTTTTAAAAGAAATCATATTGAATTGAATTAGGATTTTTTTTGGAGATAGGAGAACTGTTATTTTCTTGTGTTAGTAACAGGCATATAGGCAAAACTACCTTGTTTTAGTGAGGATTTCTATAAAGTTTTTAAAAAATTTACAGACTTTATGAATACAAGAGCTTTATCATATTCCTAATGTTACATTGATTCCCAAAACAAAGGTAGTAACATGTCCCCTTTATTCTGTGCTGTTCAGTTATTAGGAATATTGTGTTCAGTTGTAGACATGGTATTTTATAAGGAATTTTGACATATTGTCATGTGTCCAGAGGAAGAGAGAGCTAGGCAACAAGTACTTTCTGTAGAACAGACAGTATGCTAAGCACTGAGGATAAAGCTATAAGCAAAAAGAATGATGGTCTCTCTGTTAAGGAATTTAGATTCTTAGAGGGAGATAGCAGAAGTATAGCTTGGAAAGGAATGAAGCATTGCTGGTCTCAGCCTGTGCCCAAAATGCAAGGCCCTGAATTCAGCTCACCAAAGGAGAAGGGTGCCTGCATGGCGGAGTTATATTTCATTTCAAGGTCCTAAGTGCTGTGGGAGGTTTTAAAGTGAGAAAGCAACATAATCGTGTTGCTGAAATCCATAGAGTCGAAACACGTTCAAGTATAATGAGAAATTTCAAGCTATTTCCTGTGTAATCTGTGAATAGTATTTTATCTTTTGTTCTTTATCTTCCCCTGTTGAATTGTTCCTTGAGTACAGGAGCTGTCTTTCTTTTATCTTTATATTTCTGGAGTCCAGCCTAGTGCTTTGTGCCTAGTGAGTACTTGATTGCTTGTTGAATGGATATGTTCATCATGGAGAAAGAAGTCTTAGAGGACACATGTCATTGCCTTTATCTGAGGACTGCATTGGCTGAACTAGAAGAAGGTTTAGATGTATTCTGCTTAGACATGGAAAGAATGAGAACTATTGAGTTTAAGTTATAAGGAGACAGAAGATTCTGTCTTAATATAAGGAACCACTTCTAATTCATTAGAGAGCTCCCTATCTGAAATGGGGTATCTCATGAGAATAGAACTCTTCTTTTAACTGGTATCTTCCCATCAAAGCTCTAGTGACTGCTTGTTGGAGATATCATAAAAGGAGTTTGTTGGACAAGAGAATTGGAGTAGCAGACCTTTGAAGTCTCCTCTAGTTCTTGGATTCTCTTCTCTATGCAGAGTAGCACATAGGTAGAAGAATAGGCCTGTTTTTTTTAAAATTAATTTTATTTATTTTCATTGTTCAGTGTTGATTATTATTTTTCCTTCCCTCCTCCGTCCTTTCTCCCTCCCTCCCAGAGATGGCATACAATCCTATATGGGTTCTACACATACATTCCTATTAAATACACTTTCACTATAGTCATGCTGTGTAGAAAAACTAAAATGAATGGGAGAAATCATCTAACAAACCAAAACATTAAATACACACACACAAAAATGATCTGCTACATTCTGCGATTGAATTCCATAGATCTTTCTCTGGATGTAAAAGGCATTTTGCCTTAGAAAACCATTGGGAATAATAGGCCTGTTTCTTAAGAGCTTCTTGATTTGCTTAATCCCAAATTTTCAGTGTTATTTCTGTATCTAATGAAGACTCAGGAGGCTAAATCATGTCCCTGTGGAGAAGAGTAAGGACAGGTAGGAATGCATTGGTGTGTTTGAAGTGTTTGCTTTTTTTTTTTTTTTTTTTTACTTAAATCAATTCTTATCAGTAACATCACATTATAACTAGTTTTTAATACATTTAATACATTTTAATACATTTAATACATTTAATTAATACATTAATTGAAAACAGTTGCATAGCTAACATTTAGAATTAGTCTTCAACTTCCTAGTTCTCTAGCTTAAAAAGTTTTCTGGTTCTTACTCAAAGATGTTAATAACTTAGAATAGTTGACTTTTATAGATCATCTCTCATGAGCTTCTGCCCAGTGAAGGATCCCTGCTTGTCCTGTAGATAGGCTTGATGCAATCACAGATTTATCTTTCCTTCAGTTAGTTGATACTTGTTATTTATAAGTTCTGTTGTTCACACTCACCGTGGTGTCGAGATTCAGAATCATATCAGTGTCAGCTCTTCACAGTGAGAGGCATTCTCTTTTATAATGGAATGTTTCTAGTAGTTCATTTTAGTGGACATTTACCAAGTGCCTGCTAGGCGTAAGACGTGCCAGGTGCTGTGGGAGAAACAAAGATGAAAAGAACAATTTCTGTGTTCAAGTACCGTACATTTAGGAAGTGAGAGTATGAAAAAGGTATACAAATGATTGTGATAAGAAGCAGACTATAAGAAGTGTTGTTGGAAGGGGAAAAACTGAAGTGCTTTGGAAGTTTAGGGCCATTATGGATAAAGCACCTTGAAAGCTTTAAAGAGCTGTTTAAATGTGTAGTAGTCATGGTGGTGACATCATCATCATCAATTTCCTGTGATTTCATTAGTAGATAGAACTCATTGGTAGGTAGAACTCGTGTTGAGGAGATTCTGATGCAGATTGGACCTTACCCTGTATTTCTTAATCTTAGGAACTTTCCTAGTCCCTTGAGACTTAAGGGATTGGCTGAAGCTTCTACAACTAGCATGGCAGAGGTACATTTGAACCTAGTGTACCTTTTTAGAGTCCTTCTGGCTCTAACTGCTTTCCATTTTGCTCTTTCCTCCTTTTCCTTCTTCATCATGGTAGTAGAATGTCAGTATTTGTCCATTTCTTTTCCCCCCACCTTTTGATTCACTTACATCTCATATATAATCGTTACACTTAGCAGAGGTGCCTGCTAGACTCTGAGATGTAGTGGGGTAGTGGTTAAAAGGGCAGAATGGTTCCTTTCTGTGTGCATATTCATTCCTGATGACAGATGGATGTTGTTGGAAATGTAATGGCATGAGGATAGAGTTCATAAAGGGTAAATTAAAATCTCTTCAACAAACATTTTTTTAAAGCTTCTATAGCATACCATAGGTGCTATAAATCTGCCAAAATTTTGCCTCCCAGAAACGTAATGGCAAATCTTTGTATGTTGAACTTTGTATTGATGGCTGAAGAGATGAAGAGGAGTTGGAACAGAATATCACTGGATCTAGAGATTGAAAATGTAAAGAAAAGTGTTAATGCAGTTTGTAATGTGGCCATTAATTTTTAAAGCATGGGTGTGTTTGATCCTTATTAATTAATTTAAGTTATTCTGAATTGACTCTTTTAGTTGTATGTTCATGGGAAAGTGTTCGCATATATAATGCCTATTCTTTCTTTGAAATTTTAATAAAAACCAGCCAAATTGCTGTTAAAAAGTTGTCATTAATGAACTTAAAGATAATTAGAAAGTTTATTGGGCCATGAGAGTGCATAGTTGAATTGAATAAATTAAAATTTGAAACTAATTAAAATTCTTTGTTGTTACATGGTAGTTAAAACCAGGTTTCTGAATTGTATTTGCCTTTGGAATTGAATTATGATATATGAATATAAGAAGTAGTATACATGGAAATGAAGTCTAAACTCAATACTTTGTGGAACTTGGTGCATATTATAGCTTAAGTTTTGGGAATTGCTTTTTTCCCTTTTGGATCTTTATATTTTTAATAACCTTGAGATGCAAGCTATTGAGTTGTTTGTTGATTGATTTGTTCATTATTTATTAAAATACTGTGAAGTACTCTTGTCTGTATCCTGGTTAGGGAGCGAGAATGGCAACACAGATAGGATCCAGAATATGAGGAAGATAAGGTTTGCCTTAATCTGTGGGCCTCAAGGGCTTTACATATTACTAGGGCAGATTAACACAAGGGATACATTAGCTAATTGCCAAAGAAGTTCTCCATCTTTGTGAGGTGATTAGAGCAGTGTGGGAATATCATTTTGGCAGTTGAGCTAATTAGTCAGTCAATAGGCATTTATTAAGCTTCTGCCCTGGGCCAGGTTCTGGGCCCTGTGTACGCAAAGACAAATGCTAAAACAATTTGTGTCTCAAGGAGCTTGTATATATAGGTGTATACAAAAGGAATTTTTTTGGGGAGGGCACAGACAGCTGGGAGGGTATCAGAAGGGAATCAGTGCCTCAGAGGAAGAAGATGATACTTGAACTAAGTTTTGAAGGGATTCTGAGATGGAGATGTGGAGAGAATGTTGGGGATTATTTGAAGATGGGGAGAGATTTGAGGCAGAGGTCCAATTAGGAAGGGAGTGCAGTAAGTTTGGTGAAGGCATGAATTAGGCTTCTGGCAGAGGTTGGAAATGTGGAGGTAGAAATGATAAGACTTGTCAACTAATTGGATATTCTGGGAATGAGAATGGAGTGTGGAGGGAATGAGGAAGAGTGAAGAATTGAGGAAGACAGTTATTAACCTTGGTGAAATCACAGTAAAAATGGAAAATTGCTTCTGTCTCTCACAAGCTTTCACAGTTCTTCAAACAAAATGACTTCCCCAAGAGTTTTGCAGAAACACTTTGCTTGAAGATGCTTGAAGCCAGGAAGTTGCCTGAGCTCTCCCCAGTTTCCCTCAGAAATAATGTTAAATCAAGCCTCCAACCAGATTCTGGAGTGACAGAACCTATGAAAAGATAACTTCTAAGGACTCTAGGAAAAGTCTGTCTCACTTGGGTAGAAGGGGAACAGAGGCAGTGTTCACACAAGCCAGTGGGAGGCGCTTAACCACAGCACATATCAGCAACTGATCCTGGCTCAGTAGGCCAGCTGTGAAACTTCCAGCCACAGCAGATTACTAGCTCTGGAACCCAGGCAGCAACAGGGGTGACTAGACTGGGCCACCTCAACCCAGTAAGCAAGCTGCCAGCACCTGAGGTCCCAATATACAAAGCTAGTGACCAGGCCCTTTGTCCCTAACCCAAGAAAATTGGGAAGTGCCTTCTGTGCCCCAGGAGCAGAGCTCACCTTTAAAAGCCACAAAGCAGGAAGAAAATTGAGCAAGAAACTAAAAAGAGCCTTGACCACAGAAGGCTACTATAGTGTTGGAAGATTAAAACACAAACTCAGAAGAGGACAACATCAAAATGCCTACCTGTGAAATCTCAAAGGGAAAGATGAATTGGTCTCAGGCTCAAAAACTCTTTTTGAAAGAGCTCAAAAAGAATTTAAAAAAATTCAAATAAGAAAGGTAGAAGAAAAATTGGAAAAAGAAATGAGCTCAGAAGAAGAAAGCAAAAATTGAAGAAAACAATTTCTTAAAAAATACAGTTGACCAAGTGAAAAAAAAAATCCACTGAAGAAAATAGCTCTTTGAAAAGTAGAATTGGTCAAAAGGAAAAGGAGGTACAAAAACTAACTAAAGAAAATAATTCCTTAGAAACACTTTGCTGCATAAAAATGAACCAAGGATTTTGGAAGCTGATTTAATTAATGATACATTATGATACATTCTGTAGCTTCCAACTATTTCTTTATAAGGCCTGTAATTTTGGAAAACCATCAAACCAATCCCCTTTTATTTTTTGGAAATGACTAAATGAAAATAAGAAAGTCTGTCTTATAAAGTAGTCTTACTTTTATTTTTTTTGTAGGGGTGGGGAGTTGAATTAGGAATAGATTTTAGGGTTTTGAGGGTAGCAAAGAGTAACATTGTTGTAGTTACTCCATGTCTCTTAATAATTTCATATAATCTATTTATCCTGTACCACATTCTGTAGGTATTGTGTTCGTGTGCGAGATTTGTCCCTTTCAGGAAGCAGAACATGATAGATTCCACTAGTGGACAGCAGAAGCTTGACCTTATCATTTCAAAATTAATGACACATTGTTTAGGCCTGAAGAGGCAAGCATGTTAAGATTGAAAATATTTTAACGTTTGGAATGTGATAGCTGATGTGAAAAGTTGATGGTTTTCTTGTGAAGAAAATCATGATGGAAACATTTAACAAGTGTTTTATGGCATGCATACTGAAAGGATAACTTAATAACAACTTGAGTTGGCTGGTGAATTGGAGTAATAAAAATGTAAGGCACTTAGTTGCTAAAGCAATGTTATTGAAGGTCACTATGAGTTTTCTTGATTGAGGGGTAGGAAATTTGTTATAGAAATTTTTTTTTTTTAGTTTTTAGCTTAGATGAACTTTATAAAATATCTTTCCTTCTGCTATCTAACCTGTAGAGGCTGCTACTTGTTCATCAGGGGCATACTTTCCTCTGAGTATAAAGGAAGAGATTTTGCTATCACTTGCTTTCTGTTTAAAGCCTCAAAAGGCAAATGTCAGTCCTATAATTTACATGAAAAATGATTAAGAATCAAACTTGGGGACAGTGGAGCATGTGGCTGTGGGGATGGCAGATATTTGAAATGTGAATACTGCAGCCCTGGTTTTATTAAGGATGGTTTTCAGAGAGCTATAAGTTTATCTCCTACCTTTGACACTTCCCAGTTGTGTGATCCTATGTAAAATGCTTATTTAGCCTTTCCCAGTTTCATTTTACTCATTTGTTAAAATGAGGCTAATAATAGCTCTAGCAATTCCCTCTCAGGGTTGGGAGGGTCAACTGAGATTATTTATGTAAAATGCTTAGTAGACCTTAAAGGGATATGTAAAATGCCTCTAATTATTTTTATGGGGTTAAAGTCATTGAGGGTTAAGCATTGAAATAAAAATGTTCATTTTTTTATATTGAAAGGTCTAGAGTCATTAGTAGTGCCACAGCTACTCATTAGAAGTTGCAAATGTATTCGGTGCTGGACTTGGAATCATTAGGACCTGGGTTCAAATCCTGATTCAGATACTTATTAGTTGTGGGATCTTAGACAAGTCACCTAACCTTTCTGTGCCTCAGGTTTTGGTAAATGAGGGAGTAAGACTCTGGTCTCTAGGGCCCATTCTTAGTTCAAAGACTATGGATCTGGATACTCCGTCATCTCTCATTTCTTCTTACTTCACTGTTTCCTTTTCCCTAACTGAGGGGAATTCTGCAATATTCCCATTTTATTTTTGAGACTGGGAAGTGAGAAGGGGTCATGTGTATGTCAGAGAGCAATTATCTGATGGGCTCAGTGGATTGAGTAAGGAATAGGAATCTAGCCTGTTGTATGCCTCCTGGAAAGATCAAATGAGAAATGCATCTGATATGTTTTGTAAATCTTATTATGTCAAAGAAATGTCATTTATCACCTCATTTATGACCAGATATCATTATTTTTCATTGGAGGTATATTTGAGAAACGCATCCTAAAATGCATGTTTCTCTTTGTTTTAATAGTAACTACAGTAACTGACATTTATAGGGCACTATAAAGTTTGCAGAATCACTTTATATATATATCATTTCATTAGCTCCTCACTACAAGTATTATTTTCCCCCTTTTTCAGACTAGGCCATGAGCTTTAGGGAAGGTGAAGTGACTTGAGTTGGGGTCACACAGCTGATAAATAAATATCAGAGTTGGCATTTGGGCTCAGACCTTCTGTACTTGCTTCACTGTACCATGTACCCTGCTGTCTTCTAGATGATTACTAGTGCCTTTTCCTTTCCTCAAAGACTTTTCCTTCTTTGACTATCTTTTTTATTCACAGTGCTACAATTTATCAGATGTTTATGCCTTAAATTTGGAAGCTGTTTTGAGTGAAGGAGCAATATATTTCTGTTGATTGTTTATCCCTTAGTATCCTGAGCTTGATTATCCAGCTTTCTTTGACTAGGAGACCAAACTATTTGAACTCTCCCTTTAGTTTTGCCCACCCTAATATGAAAAAATTGGATATTAGAGGCGAGGTGAGAAAACCAGGACACAAATGCACTTTTGGTGGAGTTGTGAACTGATCTAGCCATTCTGGAGAGCAATCTGGAATTATGCCCATAGGGCTATAAAACTGCATAATCTTTGATCCAGCAATACCTTGTTAGATCTATATCCTAAAGACATCCACAAAAAGAGGAAAAGACCTGTTTGTACAATATTGTTATAGCAGCTCTTTTTGTGAGCTGCTAAGAATTGGAAATCAAAGGGATGCCCATCAATTGGGGAATGTTTAAACAAGCTGTGGCATATGATTGTAATGGAATATTATTGTGTGATAAGAAATGACAAGCAAGATGATTTCAGGAAATCTTGGACTTACATGAACTGATGCATAATGAAGTGAATCGAACCAGGAGAACGTTGTACACTGTAACAGCAATGTTGTTCAATGAAGAACTGTGAATGATTTAGCTGTTTTCAGTAATATAATGATCTAAGACGATTCCAAAGGACTGATATGAAGTATACTATCTGCCTCCAGAGAAAGAACTGATATTATTTGAATAGACTGAAGAATGCTATTTTTCACTTCCTTTTTTTCTTTTATTCTAGTCTTCTTTTACAAACTGACTATTATGGAAATGTTTTACATAATTGTACCTGTATAACCTGTATCTGATTGCTCACTATCTCAGGGAGGACGGAGAGGAGGGAGAAAGAAAGGGAAGGAGGAAGAGAGAGAATATGGAAATCAAAACTTTAAAGAAAAAGGTTAAAAAATTGGAAAAAATAGTAGAGATACAAAAAAAATGTGTGCTTTCTCATACTGTTTCCTTAGAGACAGTGTTTTTCCTCTGCTGTGGATGTATTAAGTTAGGTTGAGGCAGCTAGGTGGTGCAATGGATAGCGCACCAGTGCAGGAGTTAGGAGGACCTGAGTTCAAATCTCACCTCAGATACTTAACACTCACTAGCTGTGTGACCGTGGGCAAGTCACTTAACCCCAACTGCCTCATCCTAGGTCACCTCCAGTCATCCTGATGAATATCTGGTCACTGGATTCAGATGGCTCTGGAGGAGAGGTGAGGCTGGTGACCTGCACAGCCCTCCCTCACTCAAAACAAAGTCAACTACAAGTCAAGTCATTATTTCTCTGATGGCATTGTCTTCAGCAATGGACGAACACACGTTAAGCTAGGTACTGCCCAGCAAAGGTCGTATTCCCATTACCTTTTCCTTTTAAGTTTACAGTCTGTGGTTTTTTTTTCCCTTACTCAAAAAAATAGGATTTAAAAATTTTTAATCTTTTTTGGGAAAAGAGTTGATAGGTTTAATGAATCCTCCCTTCCTCCTCCCTCACTCTCCCTACAGTAACTCTGTAAATCCCTGTCCTTAATCAGTATTCTGGTAGTCTTCTGTTCAGCATATATCAGGTAGCATGGTTCCTTTCTCCAAAAAAGCCAATTATTTTACAGCTTATTGCATTTGTCAGTGTTGAGCAGAGAATTGTTCTTGCTCATATTGTTTAGATACTGGGTAGCAAATTACTTTGTTTGCAAGGTGTCTTCTCAGTGGAACAGTTCATGTTGGTTTAGGATGTTTGAGACATAAAGCACAAAAACGTACCTCAAAGCACCCCATTTCCTTGGAATAATTATCTCCATTGCTAGGGTATTCCCAAGTCTATTTTGTAGCCATCTCCATGTTGAAAGAGGGGTCTCAAATGTAGTGTCTCTGTTCCTTCATGGTTTTTCCTTTCCTTCTGACTCTGATTTGTATTTCTTTTCCTTCTTTCTTGCTGGATGAGTAAATCTGACAAGGTGAAAGGTTAGATCTGGGCTTATCAAACACCTTAATCCCTGAGCACTATTAGAGGTAATGAGTAGTGCTTGTGACTACCAAGTTATCCTTGAAAGACCTAAAGACAAGGAGAAGGAAAAATAGGGAAAAGAAAGGAAATAAGAGATTGGCAAAAGAAAAGGGATGACGAGAGTGAAAGAAGATAGATACATGATACAGAGCGTGCTGTGCTGCTCCCTTAATGTTGGTAAGGCCATATATTATCACCATTTGTGGTAGGCTTGAATTGGGAGCAATATCTCTTGTATCTGGACCCTTCTCTCCGCTATCACTGTAACCAGCCTCTTACCCTCATTTCTTTTCATTGAGGCTGTTCTTCTAACTTCTAACTAGCAACTTCTAACTAGTTGTACTGCCTCCAGCCTATGTCTTCCAGTTCATCAGCATCATCATAATAGCCAGCATTTATATAATGCTTTTAGGTTTGCAAAGTACTTTGCAAATATCTCATTTTATCCCCCCAACAACTGTGGGAAGTAGCTGCTATTATTATCCCTATTTTTCAGCTGAGGAAACTGAGGCGAACACATTAAGTGATCTGCTCAAGGGTACACAACTAGTAAGTGTCTTGAGGCCAGATTTGAGCTCATATTTCTTGACTTCAGTTCTAGTGCTTTATCCCCTGTGACATCATCTTTCATCTTCCACTCCAGTGCTTGAGTGAACATGTCACATTTGCAGTAGGAAATCATCAGTGTCTCCTCATTGCCTATAAAGTGAACTTCTTTTCTTTCATTTTAAGATCCTCCACAATTTGACTTTAACCTTCCTTTCCCACTGATCTTCCGTTTATACCTTTTAGTTCTCTACCATTTAGCTGAATTATACAATTCTTTGCCTTCCATCATTATTCCATTCTCTCTCCTGACTTTGTTCCTTTGGTCATATTATCCATGCTACTGAAATGGAACTTCACCTGGTGCTTTCTCCTACTACCCCCATGACCTCTAAATCACTTCTTTCAGGTTCTGCCTGAGAAGATATGACCTCCATGATAGGCCACAGAATAGGTCCCCTCCATCCCACCACCTTGAAAATTCTTTCTTTTCAAAAATCCCCTGACTCCTTTGCTCATACCTTCTCCTTGGAATTACCTACTTGATCCTGTTTCATTGTTCTTTGTGTACCTGTCTGTGTAAACTCCTTCAGGGGTTATAGGGCCTGTCTTTGCATCTTTAACATTTAACATAATGTAGATACATACATACATACATACATATATATATATATATATACATATATACATTATGTATCTACACTATCTTGTTGCTCAGTCAATACACATTAAACATCTATGCCAAGCACAGAGACAAAAATAAAACAGTGCCTGCCCTCAGAGAACTTCTATGCTAATGGAAGAGGCAGCATGTTCTTATATAGATACAGAATATATACAAAATGAATATATCCATCAATGAGCAAACTTTTGTTAAGTGCTTGCTATGTGTCAGACACTGTGCTAAAAGCTAGGGATGCAAAAACCCCTCAGAACAGTTCCTTACCCTCAGAGGGGTAGATAACATGTATGTGTATATGTATGCATGTATGTTTGTATATGTATTTTCTTTAGTTTCATTAGTATCCAGCTCTTTTTGGCCCCATTTGGGATTTTCTTGGCAAAGATACTGGAGTAGTTTGTCATTTCTTTTTTCCAGATCATTTTACAGATGATGAAACTGAATCAAACAGGGTTAAGTGACTTGCTTAGGGTCAGAGAGCTGTAAGCATCTGAGGCCAGGTTTGAATTCATGAAGACTTATATTTTGTGTGTGTGTGTGTGTATTTATATACACGTGCATTTGTAAGATAGGTACAATGTAGGTAAAGTGTTATCTTAGAATACAAGCTATTACCAATTGGAAAAGGGATCAAGAAAAGCTCCATGTAGTTGCTTGAACTGAATCTGGAGGAAACCAGAAATTCCAGGAGGCAGAGATAGAAGAGAGTACATTGCAGACTGTTTAATTTTTTTCCTGACCTGGAATTGAATGGTTGAAAGCTTTCCCCAGTATTTTCTACCACATTTCATATGGGAAGGTTGTAAATAGAAAACACCTAATAAAAACTTTTCAGCACAACTGAAAATGCCAGCAAAGCTGCAGGGAGAGGGGTGGGTAGTGATGGTCATCTTGTTTTCAGAAATTCTTTTCAGGTTTTTTTTTTAAGTAATAGGACTCTTTCCAAATAGTGCTAAGAATCATAATGGAGAGAAGAATAGTATTTTATATTTTCCTGTCATTACTCTTTCCTTTTGATTAGTCCATTTAAATATATAGATTTTAAAAGAAGTTTTGGATGCTCTATGTGGGAGATTTCTATGTGGTTTACAATTTTTAAAGGTGACATTAGGGGAGATGTGAAATAGATAAGCTATATGCTACTGGTTGACTATTTTTATTGGATGTAACAAGTATTGGACTTGGAAAGATCTGAGTTCAGATTCTGCCTCTTTAGCTGGGTAGCTGCATGATAACGTCAAGTCTCTTAGTTTCTGAGTCTCTATATGCTTGTCTGTCAGATGAAGAGAACACACTTTTGTTGTTTAGAATCAAACGTATTCAGGAATTACTTTGTTGGGATGTGATTTCTTAACAACCTTTCCCCAGTAGATTTTTAGTGCGAAAGTGTATGGATAGTTTTAGCTTTACCCCAGCTTTCCTTATCTTCAGTGAACCATCGTTTCCAAAGGATTAATTGGTGGTGTGCTCATTTGTGATGATAATCCTAGCTAGTCTTTCTGGGTTGTCTGGTGGGGTGAAGGCATGACATTTTATGTCTTCTATTTATTTAGCAGTCAGAAGCTTAAAGATCTTGTAAAGCCAAGGCCCTGTGCCACATTTAGTGCCTTTTTGTAGTCCTGAAAGACTACTTATTTCTCACTTGCAGTATTCTAAAGCTTAGGTAAATTATCATGAAAGAATAGTGTGATAGTCGTGATCTCACTCCTTCCTAATTTTTCCTGCTTTTTAAAAACCAATCTTGTATTTTAGGTATGTAAGTAAGGCTTTTCAATTTTGAAAGCCAATTCATTTTTCTTTAGGGGTTGAATGTAGCTACCTTGAAGACTTTTTTAGATTGTGATGTAGTCAGTACATACTATAATGGTTTTAAAGAGGGAAGCAGCAGTGACAGTTAGCTTCTAAACCTGTTTCCTCTTTGTTCTCAATCCTAGACCCCAGTGACGCTCAGTTTTCTGAAAGTTTCCTATCATCATTCTAGTCCCAAGGCTTTACATATTGATAGTTGGCCTGTGTATGTAAATAATGTAATTCTTGTTTTAGAGAAATAGTTTTATCCCATAATAATTTGTAGTAAGTAAAGATTAAACATTCTGAAACACTTTTTAGCCTTTTGAAATGTAGCAAAGAAGGCATTTAATACAGGTTTCTAGAAATTGAACTGATTCATATGGAAGTGGGTAACTTTTAAAAATCTAATTCCACAATGAGAAGAAAAGACATTTAAAAAAAAACTTAGCTGTGTATTGAAGCATTGTAATTTGAGATTGTGCCATTTTGGATTACTACTTTCCCCTCCCTTTTGGTTTAAAGACAAAAACAAATAAACAGCAGTCATTGCAAGTTAGGTCAAGATGAGAACTGGCAGATTTTATGGGCAAGTATCAGAGTTTCTCCTCATCCTTTCTTCCATGTTGTTATATGGCCTATGTTAAGGGAGTAGTTTTATTGAATGAGTTTACAAGCCATATTTTGGATAATGTAGTAACTGTCAAAATTTCCTTCCTTGGGATACATTCTGTAAAAGAACATATTTCATTACCTGGTATATTTTTTCCTTCCCAGAGCTAAATCTTTTGAATATCATCAGATGTATTTCTTTACCATGAAACCATGTCTTAGTGGCAGACTTGCTCAACTCTCATGCATATGGTTTTCACTGAATAAATGCTTATTGAGTGAAATAATCTTTTCCTTTTTTCTGCTGAACAAAATGTGTAATAGACAGAAATTGTAAAGATAACTTTTTAATTGCAGGCAGCATGCTGTATGAATTTTCCTCACTCCCAGGCACTTAGCATATGAATAGTCACCTCAGCTTTCTCAATATTGGGTTACAGGATGAAGGGGGGGGTGTGTATGTGGGAGTTTTACCATTTTCTTATTTCCTTGGCTGTGGCAGGATTCATTCATTTCTTTCAAATGTTGCCTTTGTTCTTTGCCTTTGTTCTCCCTGCAGGTTTTATTTTACATGGTGGCAAGGCTCCCCAAAAGAACATAGAACTGTAGATAATTAGCTGTTTCTTAGTATGTCTGACACTCAGTGACTTCATTTGTGGTTTTTTGGGGAGAGATACCAAAGTGGTTTGCCATTTCCTTTGCCAGCTCATTTTACAGATGAAGAAACTAAGGTAAACTAACTTGCTCAGGGTCCCACAACTAACTGTCTGAGGCCAGGTTTGAATTCAGGAAGTGTCTTCCTTATTCTTGACTGTGCACTCTCTCCACTGCACTGCCTACCTGCCATGGAGACATAGCTGAGCAACAAGAAAGGACAGCAGCTATCTTTTCTGTTGACATCTTTATTTTGACTTTAGTAATGCCTTTGCTTTGATGTAGAACTTTACTAAGAAAAAGTTGCATTTTGACACTTAATTCTGAACAAGTTACTTGGTAGCGTCAAGTGAGACATGTGGGTAAGGGATGTGAATGTTCTTAAGCAATTACTCAGAATCCTCTTTTCCTTTGTTGTTCATTTTATCTCAAGCCTCACTGTTCAACATTTGAAATACTGAAATTAGGTAATGGGAGAACATATCCTACTTTAGATGTTTACTAGCTAAGTAAGTATTGACAAGTCATGTAACTCCAGAACCTCAATTTCATCAAATGTAAATTTGAGATAATATTTGTACTACCTACCTCCCAGGGCTGTTATGAGGAAGGTGTTTTTTGAACTTTAGAGTATTACAATTGTGAATCATTTTCATCATTATTTATGGTGATTCTGTTGTCATCTACTGGACTTTAGGTCACTCACTTTTTTTTTTTTTTTAACTATTTCAGAAGCTGGCCCAGAGTTCAATTCTATAGCCTCCTCTTCCTAACTTGTACTCTCATTGGTGAATGACAACATGAAATATCTTAGTATTCTAAGAGTTCATCCCCTTTTTCTACTCCCATAACTTGTGTATCCACTCAGACCATAGCTACCTATATGGATAACCATACCCTAGTTCAGTGGTGTCAAACTCAAATAGTAATGGAGGCCAATGATCTGGACTGAAGAATCCCTGTGGGCTACATACTGACTTCGTTTTGAAATGTAGTATTATTTACATTTTATTTCATTTTTGTTTATTTTGTTAAATATTTCCTAATTACATTTTAATCCAGTTCAGGCACCTGGGCGTACTGAGGACCAAATGTAGCTTTCAGATCACATATTTGACACCTTTTCTCTAGACCTCACCTTCACACAAAGTTGTTCTGCCTCCATGATCTTGAAACCTGAAATTCTCTTTTTTCATCATAACCTTCTTCCCTCCTCCCCTTACTTTTCTATCTGTCTGTCTGGTGTCTCTGTCTCTTATAAATCCATTCTTCTGCGGCCTTCAAGTTCCTCTTTTCTTCTACTTCATTGCCTCTTTTATGGGTTTAGTTTAGTTTCTTCAGTTATTAACTATTTCAACAATGCATTGTCTTCTGTTTACAGATCTTTTACCCTCTTTTCCATTTGCCATTCATGCCAACCCTGAGTCTTTGTTGATCTACACCATCAAAATTCTCTGCTCTTCTAGGCTGCTAAACACTTCTGGAGGAAGTTCCACATAGTATAATTTTATGTTATCTGACCTCATTTGGACCTTCACTGTTGTATAATAATCCTTTTATTTATCTTTCACTCTCTGTGACCCTCTCATGGTATTTCAAATCTTCTCCTATCTCCTCATCCTTCTAATAACATACCTCTTCTCTCTGATCTCATCCAGTTTGACTAAGAAAATTGATACCACTTGCCCTGAGATCTTTCACTCCTTTTCTCCCTAATCCAAACCTCTCTGTCTTAGAGAATAAATTGCTTTATTTATTTATTTTTTTGACAAGCTACCTTTTCTTATTGTGTGCTAGATCCACCTTCTGTTTTCTTTAGGAGGTTGTTTTAATCATTCCCTAAGTGGCTCCCCACTACCTATAGGATAAAATGCAACTCTTTACCTTGGCCTTTAAGAACTTCAACAATTCGTATCTTGCCTACCTTTTCAGCCTTCTTTCACACAACTCTCCTTCAGTAACCCTGTTTTTAAACCAGATTGGTTTATTAGCTCTTTCCCAAACTTAGCATTCATCTCTTGCCTCTCTCTGTTTTGCACAAGTCCTTCTTTACACTAGAAAGCAAACCCGCATTCATAGAATCATTTTATTCCTTTAAGACAAAACTCGATTACCACCTCCTCTCTGAGGCCAGTAGAGAGCTTCTGATCTTCAGTACTATATTGCCAACTACTTGTTGAACATCTCCACTTGGATGATTGGAGCTATTGACATCTCAAGTCATCATGTCCCAAATGAGCTCATCTCATTCCTCCCATATCTGATTGAAATTTCTTAATTTATTGGTTGATGGTATCACCATTTTGAGTCACTCAGGTCTGTAACCATTGTTGTCATCTTTGATTCTTCCCTCTCCTTAACCCCTCCATTTCTAATCAGTTGCCAAGTCATATTGATTTTAACTTTACAATATGTCTTGCTTTTCTCCTCCCTTCCAACCAATACTTAACTTTAGGAAACCATCCTCTTTTACCTAGACTATTGTAATAGCCTCTTATGAGTTTTTTTGCCATTACCCTTCAACTCAGATCTGCCTCACTACTTTGCTCAAAAAAACTTTGTTAGCTTTTAGAATTAAGTGACATATTCTGACATTTAAAGGTCTACCTTTCCAGATTTATTTTTTCTGTCCTTCTCTCCTCTAGCCAAACTAGATTACTAGCTATTCTGCAAACTTGTATTATCTCCTGCTTCCTTGTATTTGTGTAAGTTGTCTTTCATGCTTAGGATATAAACTGTCCTCATGTCAATATTTCAGAATATTTTATCTTCCTTCAGTTTGGGGTGCTACCTTTCCTGATCCTCCTTTCTCTTCCTTTCTCCCTTTCCTGCAGTTGCCAGTGCTTTCTTCCCCAAAATGCCTAGAACACATTGATCTCTCTCCTGTTACCAAATCCACTCCTTATTTTTTTATTATACTTCTCTGTGGATATTGTTGTAGCTCTTGGAGGGTAGGGCTTGTTTTGCTTTTGTTATCTTACTGCCTTTCACAGTACCTTCCATGTTGTAAGTACTTACATGTTTGAATTGAAGCAAAGATGTTAACTAGGCTTCGGTTTTTAAAATTACTGCCTTATTTTATCATGACTCCCTGGTGACCTAAGAATTATCTCTATGTTAGACTATAAGCTCCAGAAAAGTTTTTTTATTTCTTCCAGAGATTAGCAAAAGGTCCTGCCCATGGTAGGTTCTTAATCATTGGGTATTTATTCAGCAAATAAATGATTTTTTTGAGCATATGGTTTCTCAGTAATTTTTTTTTTAATTAATGTGTCCAGGATTTGTGACCTGACTACAGACTGAAAGAAGAAGGTGATGACTTTCATGACTTTCTTTTGCTAATAGAAATGTTTTGAAAATGAGTATGGAAATTTGTTAGGTAAAATGACTTCTGATTCTTTATTACATATTCAATAATGTTTGGATTTCATATAAAAAGTGAAATGAAATAATCTGTTTTGTTTCTCTTTCTATTTTGTTTTCTGTCTCTTTTTCTGGCTGTTTAGGTATAAGGAAGGTGGTGAGTCATTGTTAATTTTGCTCCCGTCTGAAGAGAAAGGGATGGTACATCAACTTTCCCAGAGGAAAGTCCCTGTGAAGGAAATCAAGTAAGAAATGTCTGTTCTTCCTTAATATTGAAATTAAAAAAAACTAAAGGTGTGAAGTTATCTTTACTATAGTCACTTCATAGTAATTCATTGTCATTATTTTTTTTTTCTGATGGTTGTCTGCTTGTAAAAACTTTTCCCCTTAATATTTTACTAGAAAAAAAGGATTAAACTTAGATTTTTGATGTAGACCTTGTTAGGTTTGAGTAAAAGATTAAAACTGTTGAGTGAAATGAGATATTTTTATTATGTGAGGCAGCTTGTTATTATTGTTAAGAATGTTGAGCTTGGAGTCAGGAAGACCTGCTTTAAATCAGGTACTAATTATGTGATCCTGAGCTAGTCACTTAACCCCTCTGAGTCTCATTTCCTCTTCTATAAAATGGAGATAATATTTATAGTGTCTGCCTCAGAGGGTTCTTTTGAGAGTTAAGTGAGAAAATGTAAAGTGCTTTTCAGTCCTTAAGTACTTACAGAAATGTCAACAACGTTCATTGTCATTATCCTCATCACCATCACTGAGTCTTTTGATTTGTAGTATATATTAATTGTACTAGTCATAATTCTACTTAAGTTTCAGTTTTCTCATCTGTAAAATGGACTAAATAGTAAAACTTAATTGTTTACCTCACAAATTTTTGAAGATCAGATGAAATAATATTTTAAATGAAAAGCACTTGAAAGATATTAAGTGTTACAGAGATGTACAGTATGATTTTATGCTGCAATGTTAAGAATTCTGAACTGGGAGTCATGAGACCTGAGTTTTCCTCAAAGCTCTTCCACTAATCAACTCTACTGGGCAAATTACTTTATCATTCCAGACATCATTTTCCTAATTTTTCAAATTAAGGAGTTGAATGAAACACTTTTTGAGCCTCCCATCAATTCTCATATTCTTCTCAATCTGTGCATTATTTTTGTTTTTCTCCCACATAGTTTTGTGAGAATTAGAGGAGATAGTTATGTGAAAATTCTTTGAAATATGTACTATTACATAGATGTGGAGTATGGTTTAGCTTCAGCACCACAACCCCAGCTGTCTGTTAGACATTTTGATAAGATTTCTAGAAGGTATCTCATATTCAGGATATCTAAAACAGACTTCATCTGTCTGCTCCCAAAGCAAGCCCCCTTTTTAACTTCCCTGTTTCTTTCAACGGTGGCACTTCCATTCTTCCTTCCATTCATCCAGATTCACAATTTTGTTGTTGCCTTCAATTTATCCTTGGGTTAGAAATCTTCCTCTTATATTTAGAAGCAAGATGCTCCTGGGCAAGTCACTTAACCTCCCTGGGGTTCATTTTACTCAGCTGAGAAGATTGAATTTTATGACCATTAAGGTCCTTTCCAGCTCTAAATTTTTAGTCTTTTGATACACATATCCATTCAGTTGTCAGAGGTTGTTGATTCTACCGCCACAACCTCTCTCCACTCATGCCATCGTCAGTTTCTTTTAGGCCCTCTTCACATCTCACATGAATTTATTTAACAGCTGCCAAGGAGTCTATCTTGTCAAGTCCCTTCTCTAAAGTGAAATTCCTAAGTCTGAACAGGTCTGAACATGTCATGGTCCTATTTAGTATTTTCCCTTCTGTCTTTAGGATCAAGTAAAATTGTTTTGTTTGACATGTAAAGATATGGATAATATGAAACCAACTTATATTTTGACTCACTTCATATTACTTCTCTCATGTTCTCTGTTTCTGTCAAACTGACCTTGTTTTTACTCACCCATGGCATTCCACATCCTATCTTGATGCCTTTGCAGTCTGTCCTCAAAGCTCATCTCAACTACCACCTTCTTTTTGAGAACTTTTTGATTCCCATAGCTGATAATGCCTTTTCTGCAAAATTAGCTTGTTTTTATTTTTTATATGTTTTTGTATATACCTGTACATGTTTCCACCCAGTAGAATGTAAGCTCCTCAAGGGTCGTTAGATGGAGTAGTCACTTAAAAATACTTTTTAGTTGATTGAATTATCATACTATTCTTAATTTCCAGATTGGGAAAATATTTATAAACACCAAGCAAATTAGTTATTATTTGCCTGAAAAATTATTTTAATTTTTTTTTTTTGGATTAAAGTAACACTGTGAGTATGAAATTACTAGATTGTACAGTGGAAAGGGTGCCTGGACTGGCATAAGTAAGACTTGAGTTCAAATGTGACCTTGGGTAAGTCACTTAACCTGTTTGCTTTAATTTCCTTACTTGTAAAATATCGAAGATAGTGGCAACTACCTCCCAGGGCTGTTGTGAGGATCAAATGAGATAAAAATTGTAAAGTGCTTTGCAGAGTGCTCTAGCACGTAGTAAGCACTATAGAAATACAAAGTCAAGAAGTAGTTTAATGCCAATTGTTATTTTTATCTTGGAGCATTTTTACCTTGTTCAGTATGAATCCTGTTCTTGATTAAGTGTCTGATTTATTTTTTTGCCTTTCTTGAGTCACTTGTAAAAGCCAATAGAAATGAGTTTTATGCCCAGGAAAGTTTCAACTAAACCATGTTCAGAGACTAGGACTGGTTTTATACACTTAAAAATTACAGATAAAGAAGGTGGAAAATAATCAGTTCTGTAGATACTTTCCTGAAAATGAAATGATATAGTTTAGCTTTTGTTTTCTTTTGTTACCTAGAATTAATCCAGAAAAGCTTATAGATATCCAGAAGAAACTAGAAGCATTTTTAGCCCAAGATCAAGATCTAAAAGAACGGGCTCAAAGGGTAAGTAATTTTTGAATAAAATAACCATATTCAGATATTTTGAGTTTATGTGGTTGTTCTAATGCAAATATGCGTGCTCTCAAGATATAAAGTATAAGAAGTCAGTGCCTTAGGAAATGGCAGTTTTGGTTTTAGGGGCAGTGAAGAGTGAGTATCTCAGTATTCTGTGGCACCTGCTCACTGTGTTGAATTGTTGAATTGTGTTGAGTTCTGCTATCTTCTTTGTTTAAAGAAGTAGTCTTTCAATATAAAGACCCTTTGTAAGTTATGAACTGATAATGTTTGGGAAAAATGAGATAGTGTATCAGGGGAAAATATTAAATTTTGATCACAAAATCAGTAATATCATATGTGAATGTCATGGTATTAAGATCTTTAGCTTTTTCAAAGGAAGAATTTCAATTCTGATATATGCTTGGTTAGTCCTGCTGGAATTCTTGTGACCTTAGAATTCTAGCCAAATTGTGCTATTTGGAGTGTTCAGTTTTTTATAGGGTAATTTATTTAGAGAGAAGGGAACCTGAATTGTGATCCCATGGAATAAGATGAGAAGAAAAAAAGTGTGTGTGTGTGTGTGTGTGTGTGTGTGTGTGTATGTGTATGTGTGTACTCATGGCTAAACCTTTGCTTGTATTGGTTTAGAGAAGTTCAGGATCTCCCTTTACAGATTGCACATTGGTAATTATTCTGCAGCTTAAAATCTTAGAGATTTATCTAGGGAATTGGCTAGTTAAGCTCAGTGCTTTATATCCAGAATGTGTCAAAGACTGGATTTATATTCTAGGTCTTGACCTGAATGCAAGTCTAGCTTGCTAATCACTATATTATGTTAGTTCTTCATATTATATTATAATATTTAGGTGAGAGAGAAGAGAGTATAGCAGAGTGGAAAGTTGTCTTTGGGGTTAAAGGCACCTAACCTCTCTCCCCAAGCAACTATCTAAGAGTGTAATTTGCAGGATGTGTGTAGACCTACAATGATAGAGGGAGTTCCTCATAGGGACCTCCCTATACTGATGAAATCAGAGGTCTCATCTATCCTTACCCCAATACATATTTGCATATATTTAACTTTGTATAGGCCCTCATTACCTTATGCTTAGACTGCTGAAGTAGCCTGCTGGTGGGTCTGCCTGCCTCATTTCTCTCCCCTTACCCTCTATGGAGGGTATCTCTCTCTTGTTATTGCTGGCAAAATTCTTGCTAGAGTCCTCTTTAATGATCTGATCCTTCACCTGGAAGATGGTCATATACCTGAGAGCCAGTGTGGCTTCAGAAAGGGCTGAGGAACAGTCGATATGGTGTTTGCTTCCTGACAACTCTAGGAGAAATGCCAGGAACAGAACAGTGGTGTGTACACAATGTTTGTAGATCTGACCAAGGCCTTTGACACTATTAGTTGTGAGGGCTTATGGAAAATTGTGTTAAAATCTGGTTGCCCGGAGAAGTTCATCAATGTTGTACGTCAGTTTCATGATGGCATATTTACCCAGGTTCTGGATAATGGACAAAGCTCTTGTGCCTTCCTAGTCACCAGTGGAGTGAAACAGGGCATTGCTAGAGCTAGCTCAGTGTTTGGGAGACTCCAAAGAAAAGTTTGGGAGAGAAGAGATATTAGACTGACTACCAAACTGATGATCTACAGAGCTGTTGTGCTGACCTCATTGTTATATGCTTGTGAAACATGGACAGTCTACCAGCACCATGCCAGGAAACTGAATCACTTCCATTTGAACTGTCTTAGGAAGATTCTGAGGATCGCCTTTCAGGATAAGGTACCAAACCCAGAAGTCCTTGCTCAAGCTGAACTACCAATCATTCAGATTGTGCTTCAGAGAGTGCAACTCCAATAGGTGGGCCACATTGTTTGAATGCAAACTGTATGTTTGCCAAAAAGACTATTTTATGGAGAACTCTCATGGGGCAAGTGATCACATGATGATCAGGAGTGATAGAAGGACACTCTCAATGTCTTTCTCAAGAACTTTGGATTTGACTGTACAACATTGGAGACACTAGCACAGGACCACTCAGCATGGCGTGTCCACATCAGAAAGGGTACTGTGCTCTGTGAGCACAACAGAATTGAGACAGCACAAAAGAAACGTAGGATGTGCAGATTTGGTATCCACCCCAAATATTCACAGGCAGTATTTGTGCGCAATCTGGGTTGGAGCATTCTGAGCTCATATTGGTCTGATCAGCCACAGTTGGACACATCAAAATTTCACTTTATCATCATGGTGATAATCATTTTGGTCTTCTCCAAAGACAAAAGACAACAACCAAACCAAACCAAATCTTTATATTTCTTATTTGTATCTTTAGTGCGCCTACTGTATTAACTGACTAGGAGGAGAACCAGCAGAGAATAGTGTTAAGAAACAAAAGAATATAAAGGGAAAGATGATGATTGGCAGCATCAAAGATTAAAGAGAGGTCATGAAGGACAAAGATTTAGAAAATACCATTGGATATGGCAATTAAGAGAGTTCTAGTAACTTTGGAGAAAACAGTGGTAAGGTCTGAATGATGGGGTGGGAAGCCAGATGGTAGAGAGGTCAGAAGAGAGTGAGAGAAAAAGAAATGGAGGCATCTTTTGTAGATAGCTTCTTCAAGGAATTTAGTCACAAAAGGAAGGACAGATATGGGATAATAGTTAGTGGGGATGACTGGATCTCAAGTGAGTTTTTTGAGGATGGGAGAGACTTGGGTCTATTTGTAGGCAGTAGTAGGGAAGCATCCAGTAGATAGGCAGAAATTGATGGTGATTGAAAGGGTGGGACAGGGGGGAGGGGCAGTGTGCTGAGGAAGGATGAAATGGGACACTTGTCCATACAGAGTGGTTTGCCTTGGCAGTCAGAATGGCCACCTCATTATGTGAGGCTGAGTGAAAGTGGAGATTGTGTGAAAAGGCATCAGATGTGAGATCAGTTGAAGAGGAAGCTCTCAGCCTTTCACTTCAATTTTTTCATTGAAATATGATTCAGGTTTCTCTACTGAAAGGGCAGGGGAGAGAAGAAACCAATGGGAAGTTTGAGGGAGGTGACAGTTTTGGAACAGTCACTGTGAGGAGTAGAAAGTGAGTCAATTGAGGAAGTCTAAAAGGATTGCCTTGCTGCAGTGAGAGACCCATTGAGATCATGTAACATAACCTGGTAGTGGATCCAGTTTTGTGATTTTCTCCAGCTTTGTTTGGTCACTTGTGAATAGGAACAAAAAAGTAGTGGATACTGAGAGCAATCCAAGGGGGAAGCGTTTTTGAGGAAGATAGGCAATACCTGAAGGGGGCATGGGACTCAAGAGTTAAACTGATTCACCAGTGGGGCAAGGTAGAGAAGGGAGAAGAGTTATGACCAGTGCAGAATTGATAAGCCTGGGAAAAAAACTAAAAAGTTGAGGATCTAAAGGTCACCTTGAAGAAGAAGGTTGGGGCTGTAAGAGAGAGAGGTGAAGTGATGTGATTTTGATCAGTTGAGGGAATTTCAGAGTTCATCAACATGGAAATGGAGCATTTGGGGATGTTAGCAACATCAAAATTACAATTATCTCTGTACATAGTGGTGCTGAGGTCACAGGAAATGAGCAAGTTGAGAAACTGTGAGGTTAGGGAGTTAGAATGAGCATTATTAAAGATTTTGAAGTCCCCTAGTATGAAGGCAGCAAATGAAAAAGAGAGAAAGACTGTCAGCCAGGCAATGAGAAAGGAAGGGCAGTGTCCCTGGAAGTCAGCAATTACCAGAATTTTGATAGGGTGGGAGATACGAATTTAGGTGAACCTCAAAGGAGAATTTGCCTAGTGAAGGACAAAGAAGGAGAAACTGGAAGTAACAATTGGACAGCAAGGCATATTCTAACTCTCCTACCTTTTGGGGAACAAGAGAAGATGCAAACACTGCTGGAAAGCATGGCTGGGGAGGCTGTGTCATTAGGAGGCAGCCAGGTCTCAGTGAAAGTCAGAAGCTGAAAGGAATGAGAAAGGAAATGATTTCAAATGAGACTAAGTTTGTTACCTACCAAGCACATAATTACATATTGTGGGCAGAAGTTTTTGGATATGGTTTAGAATTTCCCTCTGCCCCTCAGTTTCTTTCTCTTTTGTTTTCTTTTATTAATGACTGATGTGCTTTCCTTGCCACCTCTTACAGAATTTTTATTAGAATCATCTGTGTATGTGTCAGATGTATCCTTGATGAATGTATGAGAAGAGAACACAAGGCAGCATTTGGCAAACGATATTTTTTCACACAGTATCTTTTTAAACATGGTTTACTGAAAGGGGTGTTTATTATTTGTGGACTTAAAAAAGCTTTGATTTGGTAAAGCACAACATGGCAAAAAAAAAAGACTATCCTCTCAAGGGTATCTTCACCAACAAACATTTGTTAAAATTATATGAGAGTCCTTGAAAAATGTAGCAGTAGAGATAACTTGTTTCACCCTCTGATTTTGAATGTCATGTTACTGTGTTTTGGGTTGCCAGAGGTAGGAAACATTTGGCTTTTCCTCTTTTTTGGTAGGCGTATATACAATGCCTTTTTGTCTTTTATAGTATTTGACCGTCTTGGTGGGGACAATTATGTGCTTTTTTATTTTTGATGCCATTTTGTGATGGGAGCTCTGCAGCCTCTGAGTAATTAAAAGTGAACATCACATTGAGGGCAGTGTAGAGGCTTTTGGTGGGTGTGAGCAGGGTCTAGTATATATCCCAAAGAACTTTGAAAAAAAATGGAGTGTAAAGGATATTGTCAGGGAGGTGTATAAATGTAAAGAAGGGCTGCTGTTTTGGCAAAAATTAGCATAGCAGGTGTACAGACTGAATTATCTGCTAGTATATGTAAAATATCATTAGAGAAAGGGGGGAGTCTGTGGGATGTAGGTGGACCCTGTATTGAACTTAATGGGATCACTTGGACAAATTAGCACAGAATAGATTGCTCTCAATAATTGTAGAGAGTTGCTATATTGATGTTATTACCCATCCATATTCCTTTCAAGGAACATTTCAAGCTGGAATATAGAGATTAATACCTCTATTCCTTTAGTTTTTCTAGATTGAAGTTACTTTACTTGTTGTGTAGAAGTAACTATTACTTATTCCTGACGGAAACAGTGTACTTTGTAGCAAAGCAGAACCCTTCTGTTTGCTTGAAGCCCAAGTGTCCAAGTCCTTTGTCATTCTTCTTGGTAGTTCCTGTGGTTATTTCTTGCCTATTTGCTACATGGGAAGATCCTGAATGAGGCTTTATTAATGTTGAGCTTCTGGCATTTTTATTCCAGGTACTGCTATTTTTATCAGCTGTCCTTTATTGACAGTTAGAAGATAATTGCCACACATTTATGCTGAGCAAAACCCCTAGCTGTCTTCTTCTGTGTGGGTTTCCAAGAGGAGTCTAGTTAAGTGCTAGGTTTTGTATAATTATCTAATTATTTACTTGTTTTCCCCCTTTCCACCTATGTTTTAGCTATTGCCTTTTACTTCCCTGGTAATCATACTCTCTGCCCCTCTGAGGGATGAGGCTTTATTTTTTTGCCACATTTTACCATTTTTCCTGCTCTACTTAGTTGCCAGTAATGATTTATCTAGTAGTTTGGGACAATATTCACTTTTTTTTTGTTTCATTATTTTCTTTTTTTGGGCATTCACTCTTTCATTCCTTGAGCATTACTAGGTGTTAATTCTGTACTGGGGACCATAGTTAAGGTATAGATCATTAGGAGCATAAAGTTTCTTTGGGGGAGGTGACACAAGATCAGCAAACAGTTATAAAGCATCTTCTGTGTGGCAGGCGTTATGTTAGGCTCTGGAGATAAAAGAAGCAATCCCTGCTTTTAAGATACTTTTAAGATACTTACATTCTCTTTGGGGACACAGCATGTGTACATGTGAGCAGACTGAAAATAAATAATATTCACTGACATCTATACAGCCCTTTAAGGGTATGTAAATCATGTGTCATTTTGACCTCGTAACCCTGGTACGTAAATACTATTGTTATTCCCACTTTATGGATGAAAATATTGATGCAGACAGAAATTAAGTGATTTGATTGGCTATGTGACCAGAGGTAGTAAGGATCTGAGTCAGGATTTGAACTTGGGGCTTCCTGACTCCAGGTCAAGCCTGTCTGTTTTACTAGCTTGTTGTTTTTTCACAAGGTAATTTTTTGTGTGTAGAGGCCCTGAGTAATTAATTGGGAGTCATCAATCAGTAAACATTTATTAAGTACTTACTGTGTGCCAGCTCTGGTGATATAAAAAGAGGCCTACCTCAAATCCCTACCCTCAAGGAACTTACAGTCTAATAGGAGAGACAAATAAACTACATAGAAGATAGATTAAAAGTAATTAACCGAAGGAAAGTGCTGGAATTAAGAGAAGTTGGAGAAGGCTTTCAGTAAAAGAAGATTTTAGTTGGGACTTAAAGGATGCTAGGAAGGTCAGTAATGAGAGTGAAAAAGGAAGAGAATTCAGGCATAGGGGATAGTCAGAGAAAATGCTGGAACCTGAAAGATTGAGTGTTTTGTTTATGGAGTGACTAAGAGGCCACTGTCATTGTATAGAAGAGAACACATAGGTAGTATGGTGTAAGAAGACTGTAGTCCAGGAGTGGACTAGATTAAGAAACTCTTTGAATGCCAAATAAAGTATTTTGTCTTCTTTTCAGGAGGCAATAGGGAGCCACTGGTGTTTATTAAGTATAAGGGTATGTGTGATATGGCTGGATCTGTGCTTTAGGAAAATCCCTTTAGTGGCTGAACAGAAAATGAATTGGAGTAGGGAGACACTTGAGGCAACCAGACCAACAAGTAGGCTATTGTAGTAGTCCAAGTGTGAGGTAATGAGGTAGCAGTCTCAGAGGAGAGAAGGGGTCATATATGAGAGATGTTACAAAGGTTAACTTGACAGTAAAGGCCTCAGGAAGTGGCATTTGAGTGGAACATTGAAGGAAACCAGGGATTCTTAAGGGAGAAGGGAGTCCATTACAGACATGAAGATAGCCTGTGCTCACAGGTATGAAAAGAGGACTTGAAACATGATGTATGCATTTGGATGGACTGAAGAGAGTTGAGCTGGGTTTTGAAAGTTATAAGGTGAGATATATACATAAATAACTCCAATTAGGTGGTAAGTAGCAAGTGCTGTAAAAATGGTGCAGACAGGAGTTATTAGAGTTCAAAGTGGGGAAGCATACTTCCAGCTGATCTAGGAAGGCTTAATGGAAGTCTTTTAGCATTATGTCTAGAAGGACAAGTTTGATTTCTGTAAGTAGAGGTTGGGTTGAGGATGAGGACGTTGTGGGCAAGTAGAACCATTTGAATAATGGGGATGGAGTCATTTTTCTGATTGACTTTTTAGATGAGGACCTATGCTGCCAACCTTGAATTGTTATGTTTGCCAAAGAGCAAACTTCCTTTATTTTTGTTTGATATGTTATTTACAGCAGCTCTTTATCCGAGGATGATTGGTAGCAGAAAAAAGGTTATTTAAAGTGAATACACTTAAAATAGGAAGCAGCCAGGTGGCTCACTGGGAATGCTGGGTCTGGAGTCAGGAAGACCTGAGTTCAAATATGACTTTGGATGCTTATTAGCTATGTGACGCTGGGCATGTCACTTAACCTCTGTTTGCCTTAATCCACTGGAGAAGGAAGTGGCGAATCACTCCAGTATCTTTGCCAAGAAACTCCCCTGGACAATACGAAGAGTCAGGACTCGATTGAACAACTGAATAACACATTTAAAATGGCGGAGTGATGTTCCATAATAATAACACTATTAAGGTTCACAAAAACACTTTACATATGAATTCATGTGAGAATCATGAATGAAAAGTGTGGGACTTTATCTTGAAAAGTGAAATTAAAGTCATGAAAAATTTGTTTTACTTAGTTATATTGTAATTAAACTTTTTTTTTTTTTTTTTAGAAAATTTTGAAGTCACATCCTTTTAGAATGAGTAAGGTGTAACATGTAAGATGCTTTTGCAAATCCTACAGCACTATTAAATTCTGGCAATTAGAGACACCTAGGTGTCATTGGAAAAGAATACCAGACTTGGGGTCAGGGTGATCTGAGTTAAAATTTAGCCTCAGACACTTAACTAGCTCTGTGACCCTAGACAAATCCTCTAACCTCTTTTGCTTTAGTTTCCTCAATTATAAAATAGGGATACCCTACCCTTGAAAGTTGTTCTAAGGATAAAATAATATTTGTAAAGCACTTTACAAACTTTCCAGTGTTGTATACCTCTAGCAATTGTCATTTTTTGGATATAGCCCTCCCTCATGCAAAACAAAGTCAAGTGCAAGTTATGTCATCATTTCTCTGATGGTGTGGTCTTCTTTGGCAATGAAGGACAAACACACATTTTTTGGGTAGAGGTGTAATTTTTAGACAAAACCGTACAAAAGAGCAATATGACATCCTTTGATATTAAAATCATTCTCTTTTATGCACTTTCTGGGCAGTCAGCTGAAATTAACCAAAAAAGGACTTTGACAATATGGGTAGAAATGGTACTGGTGAAGAGATGCTGTTTTTAACTGGTTAGGGGTGTTTGAGTAGGCATTAGGATAATAAGATTAAAGATTTAGATCTGGAAAGGATCTTAGAAATCATCTAGTCCATCCTCTTCATTTTTAGAGATAAATAACTGAGACTCAGAGAGTTTAAGTGAGTCATCTACATATTATATATGAGCACTTCTTTAATGGATATTTTCTTATAAGAAGATTTTAGCTTCTGTATTGAAGTTTTGTAGAGAGGCAACGTGGCAGTAGGGGTCAAGAGCTGACTTTGGAGTCAGACACATACTGTGAACTTTACTGCTTAGTATTCAAGGCATTTCTCGAAGTTTCAGGCTTTATAAGTTGCAAATCTGCTTCAGTAGAAGTTCCCACACTGGGAGTTCCCTACATTAGTGAAGTCATGGGTTTTGTAGTATAGCCTCATAATGTTGGGACTTAGTAAATAAAAAGGTATAATCATGTTGAAAAATACCATGAAAAGGAAAAAAACAGCTAATCACCAGATTGAACAAAAGTACAAAATTTTGAAATTTGGGTAGATTTTTAATTCTTAGTGTCAGAAAGTTCAAAATTGAAATTTATTGAGTTCAGTGCACTTAGTTTAAATACAGGTAAAAAGCCTTTGAATAGATAAATATGATATTTATAGAGTTTACATTTATCACTATCTGAGATTTATCTTCTAAGCATATATCGAACTGGGAGTTAAATTTATTTTGGAGGCTTGGGAATGGCATGAAAAATTATTTTTAATGAAATAAATGGACTCAAGCATACATTTAAAAAAAACTAAATAGCCATATAATTTTTGAGCTGGGCAAAATTTGCTGCCTAGGAGGCTATTCATGAATGAATCAACAAATATAGAGTATCAGAAAAGTGCTGCTGCAGTAGGCTCTGCATTCAACAAATAAGTCTACCAGAAGAAAAAGGTATAGTATGGCACACTGAAATAAATGATTTTGTTTACTGGGTGACAGGTATGACCAAGTGGAATGTTGAAGTGTCGCCACCTGTAGCAAGTTCTTTAGTTTCCTAGAAATGATTTTCTAGCTTTTGATTACAGTCTTGATAGAGCAGAACTGATAAGCAGCTAGCATAGGTTCCAATGAACAATTTCAGGGGAAAAAATGATCACCAAATTCTTGATTTTTTTGAGGCTATGAAGAAATGGAAATAACTCTTGAGCAAGAAAAATGCAGTAGAGATTAGTTTGAAGACAGGATTAAGTATGAGGCATGAGAAGAAAAATATAGAGAGAATGGAAGAGGAAGGGGAAATAGGAAAATCAATATGATATTAATAACTTACTGGCTCATCTGTTTATCAGTATTATCTTAACAAGGTTCCAAGGTTTAGATTGTTAGCTCTCAGTGAACAGGAATTATTCATTTCAGACTTCTCTATTAAGTGCCTCCTCTGCACTTAATAAAGTATTATTCCAGGAACAAATGCAATAGTTTCTGCCCTTGAAGGCATTGTATTTTGTTAGAGAATACAACATTTATGCCAATAAATAAATGCAAAATTATTTGAGGCAGATAGATGGAACAGAGACTAGTAAGAGTACTAGACTTGGAGTCAAGAAGATTAGAGTTCAGACCCTGTTTCAGACATTTACCAGCTCCACTGGGCAAGTCAACCTTTGCACCAGTTTGCTAATGTTTAATGTGTGGATAATGATATCATCTAATAGAATTGTTGTGAGGATTAAATGAGATAATATTTGTAAAGTGCTTTGCAAACCTTAAAGTACTTTACTGTGGTTACCCATCACTGTATTTGATGTGTCCACTTGGCTTGATTTTAAATTTCTATTATTTTCACATTTGTCTATGTATAATACTTTAAAAATTCTCATTACAGTGTTTTGTGTCCTACCTGCGTTCAGTATACCTAATGAAGAATAAAGAAGTGTTTGATGTGAACAAGTTGCTTCTACCTGAATATGCCCTGTAAGTATTTATGGGATTAAGATGCCATTGTGGACCATTAATCCAATGCTACATATATTTATAGAGTGCCTGCTTATGTGCAGAGCCCTGATTGCTATTTGTACTTAGCAGATCTATGATCTCAGTTATGTGGTTCTTCTGTTGATGCCCATGACAGCTTAACCATCCATACCTGCTCTTTCTTGGTGACTCTTGTTTCTGCTCTCCCATAGATCTTCACCAGAAGATGTACCCAGTGGGAAAGAGGATCTTTAGATCTTTTCTTAGATGTGAGAGCTCCCAGTGGGGTTTTGGGGCTGTCCTTGACTAAGCGCTATGACCAGTCCATCTTCTTTTCCATTCATACACTTATTTTTCTTTAATCGATACCTTTTTTTACTTATCACATTCATTTCCGGGTATCTTCTCTGCCCACTGAACCCTACTTTATAACAATGACAACAGCAACAAAAACAGTTATACTTTATTATTTCCTTATAATAGGGACCATTTACCCTCAGGTCTTGTTGTGGTCTTCCATGTGGGCACATCCATTCCTGGATATCCTAGATATTGGAAACCAGTTCCCATAATAGTACTGTATTCATAGTCCCTTTGGGTATCACCTGAGGAAGGTTGCTTGCCTCTACTTTTTTTTTTAATTTATTTAAGTTTTCAGCATTCATTTCCACAAAATTTTGGGTTCCAAATTTTCTTCCCATTTCTCCCCTCCCCCCACCCCAAAACGCCAAGCATTCTAATTACCCCTATTACCAGTCTTCCCTCCCTTCTAACATCCCTTCCTTCCCTTATCCCTATCTTCTCTTTTGTCCTATAAGGCAAGATAACTTTCTATACCCCATTACCTATACTTCTTATTTCCTAGTTGCAAGAACAATACTCTACAGTTGTTCCTAAACCTTTGAGTTCCAACTTCTCTTCATCCCTCCCTCCCCACCCATCCCCTTTGGGAAGGCAAGCAATTCAATATAGGCCATATCTGTGAAGTTTTGCAAATGATTTCCATAATAGTTGTGTTGTGTAAGACTAACTATATTTCCCTCCGCCCTGTCCTATCGCCCATTTCTTCTATTCTCTCTTTTGACTTTGTCCCTCCCCAAGAGTGTTGACTTCTAATTGCTTCCTCTTCCCATTGCCCTCCCTTCCATCATCCCCCCACCCTGCCTATCCCCTTCTCTCCCACTTTCCTGTATTCTAAGATAGATTTTCATACCAAAATGAGTATGCAATGTATTCCTTCCTTTAGTTGAATGTGATGAGGGTAAGCTTCATGTTTTTTCTCTCACCTCCCCACTTTGTCCCTCCACTGAAAAGTCATTTACTTGCCTCTTTTATGACAGATAATTTGCCCCATTCCATTTCTCCCTTTCTCCTCCCAATATATTTCTCTCTCACCGCTTAATTTCATTTTTTTAAAGATATAATCCCATCCTATTCAATTAACTCTGTGCTCTGTGTGTGTGTGTGTGTGTGTGTGTGTGTAATCCCACCAACTACCCAGATACTGAAAAAAGTTTCAAGAGTTACAAATATTGTGTTTCCATGTAGGAATTTAAACAGTTCAACTTTAGTAAGTCCCTTCTGATTTCTCTTTCCTGTTTACCTTTTCATGCTTCTCTTGATTCTTGTGTTCAAAAGTCAGATTTTCTTTTCAGCTTTGGTCTTTTCATCAAGAATGCTTGAAAGTTCTCTATTTCATTGAAAGACCACTTTTTCTCCTGAAGTACTATACTCAGTTTGGTGGGTAGGTGATTCTTGGTTTTAGTCCTAGTTCCTTTGACTTCTGGAATATCATATTCCACGCTCTTCAATCCCTTAATGTAGAAGCTGCTAGATCATGTGTTATCCTGATTGTAATTCCACAATACTTGAATTGTTTCTTTCTAGCTGCTTGCAATATTTTCTCCTTGACCTGGGAATTCTGGAATTTGGCCACAACGTTCCTAGGAGTTTCTCTTTTTGGATCTCTTTCAGGTGGTGATCGATGGATTCTTTCAATACTTATTTTGCCCTCTGGTTGTAGAATGTCAGGGCAGTTTTCCTTGATAATTTCATGGAAGATGATGTCTAGGCTCTTTTTTTGATCATGACTTTCAGGTAGTCCTATAATTTTTAAATTGTCTCTCCTGGATCTATTTTCCATGTCAGTTGTTTTTCCAGTGAGATATTTCACATTATCTTCCATTTTTTTCATTCTTTTGGTTTTGTTTTGTGATTTCTTGGTTTCTCAGAAAGTCATTAGCCTCCATCTGTTCCATTCTAATTTTTAAAGAACTATTTTCTTCAGTGAGCTTTTGAACCTCCTTTTCCATTTGGCTAATTCTGTTTTTTAAAGCTTTCTTCTCGTCATTGGCTTTTCAAACCTCTTTTGCCAGTTGAGTTAGCCTATTTTTCAAGGTGTTATTTTCTTCAGCATTTTTTGGGGTCTCCTTTACCAAGGTATTGACCCGTTTTTCATGCTTATCTTGCATCTCTCTCATTTCTCTTCCCAGTTTTTCCTTCACCTCTTTCTTGATTTTCAAAATCCTTTTTGAGCTCTTCCATGACCTGAGACCATTGAATATTTATTTTGGATGTTTGGGTTACAGAACCCTTGACTTTTGTGTCTTTCCCTAATGGTAAGCATTGAGCTTCCTCATCTGAAAGGATGGGAGAAGATATCTGTTCACCAAGAAAGTAACCTTCTATGGTCTTATTTTTTTCCACATTTTTTGGGCATTTTCCCAACCAGTTACTTGACTTTTGGGTCCTTTGTCAAGAGTAGGGTATACTCTTGGGGTATGTAAGCTCTCAGTTCCTCCAAGGTGGTGCAGTCAAGTGTGTACACTGGTCTGGGAGCAAGCAGACTTTTTTGTGCCTAGAATATGAGTAATAGAGTTTCCTCTTCACAACCACCTGTCCTCCAGTTCTTCCATGCCAGCACTGGGGACTGAGATTCATATAAGCTGAAGGGGCAGAGCCGCCATTCAGTGTGAGATAAAGATCAGCTGCTCAAATTCCCCAAGAGTATTAGGTGGGGGCAGGGCCTCTACACAGGGCTGAGGTAAAAATCATCTGCTTAGTGCCCCCAGAGGTTTTACGATCCAGCAATAGATGTGGGCTGCTGTTAGGGGCTACTGTGGAAGCTGCTGCTGCCATGAGGCCTCTGTGGCCACCACCCCAGGAACTGTGGGAACACCTTTCCCTCTTCTGGGCCAGCTGAAAAAATCCTTTCACTGACCTTTGGCGCCTGTGGGTTGAGGGATGCGGGAACCGCTCCTACTGTGACTGGGGATTCTGCCCCAAGGTCTCCTCTCCTCCTCCTTCCAGAGCCCTTCCGCACGGCCAAAGCTGGGCTAGGCTTTGCTCTGTGTCTGGTGTGACATACGTTTCCTGTCGGCCTTTTGGGTCACCCTGGGCTGGAAATCTCCTCTACTCTGTTATTCTGTGGCTTCTGCTGCTCTAGAATTTGTTGAGAGTCTTTCTTTACAGGTATTTTATGGGGTGTGGGGGAAGAGCTAGTATATGTGTATCTTTCTACTCTTGGCTCCATCTTGGCTCCATCTTGGCTCCACCCCATTGCCTCTACTTCTACCCCCCAACAAAGATGTGATTATATCCCTCTATCTCTCACCAAATCCCAGGGAGACTTAAGAATAGATTCATAGGGAACCATGGTACTCCATGGCTATTACTAAGTATTGCTAAATTTTTCTCAAATTCTGGAGGAGAGAAGGAGGCAATCTTTAGTTATCTTGTCATTGGAGAGTTCATAGGCATACTGTAACAGGTGAACCTGTGTGATTTGGCATTATATATCCTACTCCCTTTATCCCAATATGACAGGCACCAGGGCTGCCTTTTCCTTTACATCCTCTCCCTAGGTTGTGATCATTGTTGTCTTTTTGTGGTAAACTTCTCTGTGACATGTTGGTCTTCAGTTTTCTGGGGCTAGAGGAGTTGGACTGAATGATCTCTGAGGTACCTTTTCAGCTCCACATCTATGATTGCATGACAACATATGCAATATTATATATCCATAGTTTACCACTCTTTACTGATTATCTGAAAGTGAATTTTTTCAACTATTTAATAGAACTAAAATTGATTTTTGCAATCAGTCTGAGATTAGTTGCTTTTTATTGTTTTCATTTGTTATTTTAACTTATTTTTTTCTGGTTCTAATTACTTTGTTCTGCAGTTCATGTAAGTGTTTACATGTTTTCTGAATTCCTCTTATTTGTTTTAGCATGGCACATTGGTATTCAGTTATAGTCACATAATGTGATTTGTTTAGCCATACCAGATTTGGTGGGTGTCTACTTTGTTTCTAATTTCTTGCCCTGAAAAACGTGCTGCTGTAAATATTTTGGTAGGGTCTTTCTATCTTTGACCTCTTTGGAGTATATACCTCATCTAGCAATTGTGCATTCATTAATAATATTCCTTGTGCCCATTACTGCTTATCAGTGTTTCAACTTAAATATACCTACCATGCATCAATTTATGTTCCTGAGCAGTTATGATACTCTAAGATTCAAACTGATAAATCATTACTGTAAGAAGATTCATTTTGACGATGGGCTTTTGAATTGAGAAGAAGCTCTTCATTGTTTCCCAAATAAAGTTCTGAAAAATGTCATTTTCTTTTGTGTAACTTGAAACCCAGGGGTGGAGTTGGAGAATAGGGGAAATGTGTGTGAGAGAACAAAAATAAATAGAATATAAAGTACAATGTGACTAGCACTCAATTAGTCAGTCAGTAAGCATCTTTTAAGCACCTACAATGTGCTGGACACCATACTAAGCACTGGAAGACACTGCATGAGAAAAGAAGCAACAGACAGTCCCTGCCTTTGAGGAGCTCACAGTCTAATGGGGGAGACAACAAGCAAACCAATATGTACAAACAGTATAAGGATATGTAATTAGTACAGGGAAGCACTAGAATTAAGAGGGATTGAAAAAGGCTTTCTGTTAAGGATGAAATTTTAGTTGGAACTTAAAGGAAACCAGGAAAGCTAGTACATAGAATTGAGGAGGGGCAGGAGGCCAGTGTCACTGAATTGAAGAGTACATGTTGGAGAGTTAGATGTAGGAAGACTAGAAAGGTAGGCGGGACTAAGTTATGAAGGGCTTTGAATGCCAAATGAAGGGTTTTGTATTTTCTTCTGGAGGCAGTAGAGGAGCCCCTGTAGTTTCTTTTGTGATAGAGGGATATAGCTGCCATTTAGGAAGCTCACTGTGATGGCTAAAGAGAAGATGAATTGGGAGTTGGGAGAGGTTTGAGACGAGTAGACCCATCAGCAGGCTGTTGAAATAGTTTAGGTGTGAGGTGACGAGGTTCTGCACCATATTGGTATCAGTGTCAGAGAAGGATGTGTATGTTCTGACAAGGTTTATTTCCTCTTTAAAAAAACTTATTACAATCCCAAGTTATATTTATGTATATGTACATCTGTAGCAGCATTCAGCTGCATGTGCTATAAAATCAGTTTATTATGAAAAAATATGTTGTTCAGCAAATTTATTTTGTTCTGCTTCTACTTAACATAAAACCTCATATTTAGTCACTACTTTCATAATTACATTTTCTTTTTTTGCTTACAGAGCTTAGAATAGTTGTGGTTATGTCTTCCTTTTCTGTGAATTTAAACGATTGATATCTATATTACCTGCCCTCATCCTCTCATTTTCTGCATCTTTTGCTGATTGGTCAACCAACTCAATTTGAGTTACTCACTATTTTCTAAAACTGACCAATTTTATCTATGAGTCCTTGCTCTTCTCGGACCCATTGGTATTCTGGGTTACTTCAGGCTCCATTCCCTGCAGCTTTTTTAGTTCATTAAAGTGAAGACCTGCTTGTAGCCTTTGGGATGTCTTTCCAGTGCTATGTGGGAGTAGACTCAATTGAAATGGGTGACCTGTTCTGTTCCCTAATTGGTGACTCCTTGTTCTGAAGCTGTTTCCTTATGAGATCATAGAATTTAGAGCTGAATGGGACCATAGAGGTCATATACCTCAATGTCCTCATTTTATATATGAGAAAAATGAGTCTTGGGGTTTGGAGTGATTTGCCCATGGCCACATGGCAGCAAGTGATAGAGCTAGAGAAAGTTGGGAGTTTTTAATCTAAATCCATTGTTCTTGTCATTGCATCCTGCTGTCTCCAGCTGTTAGGAGCTTTGTTGTGAAATACTTTGTATGCCAGACTAATATGGCTGCATGTTTGTGCTTTATTTTGGCAGTTGTAGTAGTAATAGATTAGAGAGGGATAAAGAGAACATTTATGTAGGCTAGGTCAGTACTAATGGGAGCTTAGATTAGAGTAAAAGCAATGAGAATGGAGGAGATGGGTTACCTTCCACTTTACTGTGTATGGGCCATGGAGACTGGATTAGTTGGGGTGTTAGAAGAGTTGCCTTGGGAGATATATTGGAGAAGCTAAAAGATAGGAATAAAAGGATACTTTGGCAGCAACAAGGGTATAATCAGAATTGAGCATGATGACTATCGTGGATCTGGACTGCCTGATTCTTTTTCTTCCTGTAACCATACAGTAGATCAAAGAATTGCATAGCTGAAAAGGAATACATGGATTGTGTATGTGTGTACATAGACACATATACATGTGTATATATACATATGTGTATATATGGTATGCATCTATAATATGAAGTATACACACATATGTATATATGTATGTAAAAAGTATTACCTGTACTTATACAAGAATCATTTCTATGGCATTCCAAACAAATAGTCATCCAGTTTCTGCTTGATATCTTCATGCCAAGGCAGCCCATTCCAAAATAGGATGGCTGTAATTATTAGGAAACTCTTTTTTATTTTGAGCCTAAAATTTAGGGACTTTATTTTTAGTGTTAGAACAGGCCTGCCTATCCTTTATGTGGACCATTTAGATATGATGTTTCTAAATTAGCTAAGCCTATCTCATTTTGTTTCTTAACTAATCTTAAGACTGAGTCTTGATTTCTGTGGATAGCTGGGTGGTGCAGTGGATAGAGTGCTAAGCCTGGAATTGGGAAGACTCATTTTCCTGAGTTCAGTTCTGGCTTCAGACACTTAGTAGTCTTGGCAAATCTCTTAACCCTGTTTGCCTTATTTTCCTCGTCTGTAAAATGAGCTGGCAAATGGCAAATTACTTCCAGTATCTTTGCCAAGAAAACCAGGGTCATAAAGAATCAGCCATGATTGAAAACGATGGAACACAACAACTTGACTTCTAGCTATGGTTTCCGACATTTCTAGTTTAGCAGTCATTTTCTGCTTCTTGGCCAGAATCAGATCCAAAACAGCAATTTCCCTTGTTGTTTTCTCTACTTTTTGAAAAATGAATTATTGAGACAAGCCAAAAATTTATTTACTGTCCTTTTAGTAGGGGAGGGACACAGAGGGCCTTATAGCAGATGCCTGTATCATTGAAATTCCTGTCACTAACTCCGTGATATTTTGGTAATAGGCTTATGGTATTTCCTCAGCTCTTTGTTTCTTCTGTCCCAGTGATCTATAGTGTACTTGTATGACAGTGTCATTTCCATTTTTCCCTTATTCATTTCCATCCTGCTTATGCTCTCCTAGTTCTTGAATTTCTTTACATGATTAAATATTAATAAGCAAGAATGCTTTATTTCTCTTCCCCTTCCCTGCCTCTGTTTCCCCACAACTTTTTATATATCCTTTTCCATTATCCAAAAACCATTTAGTGGAATTAGAGATGTTTTTTGGTAGCATTCATGCTGATGGGATTTTAAGGTTTTTACTGCTACCTGCTGTGAGCAACATTGTGAACCTTGTGAAAGCTGTTAGCTCTTGCCTAAGAAAACAGCTCTTGTCTAAGCATAAGCTCTAGTTTGATTGTCAGTAAAAGTGAAAACAAGGATTATTCTTTTTTGTTATTTGGTTTATAACAAAATTTACGATTAAGAATTGCTATTAAAAAAAGGATACTACAGATTTATTCTAAAATGAGTCTTCAGCCAGGCTGTTTTGGGGAAGACAATAGCTTGTATTTACCATTTCTGTGACTCTGTCCACCATATGTGGATCCTTTCCAATTCTCTGGTGCTGCATACCCATATATTTAAAATTGAGTAGGGAATTAGGTAGATTTTGGACCCTTATTTTAACTAGAAACTATTAACAATTTTAAATAGAAAATGCTTACTTATCTCTGAATTTAATTATCAGTTTGATATCTGAGTAAGATATCATTACATCAATCAATAAACATTTATTAAACCTGCTATGGGCCTTGCAATGTACTAAATGCTGGAGAATGCAAAAAGAGGCAAAAGGTGGTCTCTGCCCTCAGGGAGCTTACATTCTAATAGGGAAGAGCACTTGCAAGCTACACACCCAGCTATACACACACACACACACGCGCACGCACGCATGCACTCATGCATACATATACATGCTTACATGTATATATCTATCTGTCTATCTAAAAAGAAATAATTAACAGAAAGCACTAGAATTAAGTGACGTTGGGGAAGGCTTCTAGTACAAGATGGGATTTTACTTGAGATTTAAAGGAAGTTAGGGAGATCAGTCATTGAAGTGGAGGAGGGAGAGTATACCAGTCAAGGCACAGTCTGAGAGAATGCCTGGAGCTGGGAGATAGAGTGTCTTGTTTGTGGGAAAACAGGGAGACCAGTGTTTCCAGCGTTACTGGAACGAAGAGAATTTGTCAAAGAATAGGAGACAGTTGGGTTATGAAGGACTTTGAATACCAAATAGAGCATTTTGTATTTTCTCCAGGAGGCATTAGGAAGCCATTGGAGTTTGAATGAGGGGATTGACTGAGGATTGGAGTCAGGTGAGATTTGAAGCAGGCAGATGTACCTTCAGGCTGTTGCAGTAGTCCAGGTTTGAGGTGATGAGAGCTGTACCAGAGTGGTGGCAGTGTCAGAGGAGAGAAGGGAGAGTTTTCTAGAATTATTTCAAAGTTGATATTGACAGGTCTTTTCAATAGATTGGACATGGGGAGGTGAGATATAGTGAGGAATCCAGAATGATTCCTAAGTTGTAAGCCTGAAGGACTAGGAGGACAGTATTGCCCTCTACAAGTAATAGTGAAGATGGGAGGAATGGAGGTTCAGGAGGAAAGAAAATGAGTTCTGTTTCTATTGGACTTCCATTTTGAGATATTTGAAAGGCATTTGGAGATGTGAAAATGGAGCTCAGCAGAGGTTAGTGCAGAGAATCATCAGCATAGAGGTGATAATTTAAGTGATGGGAGCTGATGAGTTCACCAAGTAAATTAGTAGAGAAGAGGGTCCAGGACAAAACTCTGTAACGAACTTCTATGGTTTGGGGGTGTGATCTGGATGAGGATTTAGGAGACAGAAGATAGATAGGTAGAAAATCCAGAAGAGAGTGGTGTCCTTGAAACCCAGAGACAAGAGAATATAATGCAGGAGAGAGTGAGCAATAGTGTTAATAGCCAAGAGAGGTCAAGAAGAATGAGGATTGAGAAAAGGCCATTGGATTTGGTAACTCAGAGATCATTAATAACTTTGGAGAGAACTGTTTTTATTAAGACAATAGGTGTTTAAAAAAACAAAGCCAGGACTCTCTATGAGTATGGAAGGCTGTGCGGCTTGACTTGTAAAGAGCTGAGAAATTATGACATCCAGACCAGTGGTACCTGTGTGATGTCAGAAATCCATGCTTTGTAAGTACTGCTCTGTGGATCTAGCCTGATGAAGTACTAAGAACTTGACCCCCAGAGATGCCAGAGATTAAAGTCACTCTCTTGAGGGCTAGTCAGGATGTGGGCCGCAGCTGCATCCTTGTCTCCATTGCAGGCAAGAATGTCATATTGGATTATCAGATGTACATGGGCTCCAATGATGATAGATGCTTTTCAGATTTTTCTTATACTACACAGAATGGAAGGTTGACTAACTTTCTGGAATACATCATTATCAGCTGCTTTGACTTGGACAACTCTGGGGCCTTGCCTTACTTCAGTGTGGGCTATGATGGGCCCATCTACATGACTCATCCTACCAAGGCTATCTGCCCCATTCTTCTGGAGGACTACTAGAAGATTACTGGATAAGAAGGGCAAAACCAACTTCCTCATTTCACAGATAAACAAGGATTGCATGAAGAAAGTTGTGACTGTCCACCTCCACCAGACTGTCCAGGTATACAATGAGCTGGAAATCAAGGCCTACTATGTGGGACTTGTGCTGGGTGCTGCCATGTTCCAGATCAAAGTTGGCTCTGAATCTGCATTTTACACAGGTGATTATAATGTGACTCCAAACAGGCACTTAGGGGCTGGCTGGATCAGTAAGTGTCACCCCAACCTGCTTATCACTGTGTCTACTTACACAGCAACCATCCAAGACTCCAAGTGCTGCCAAGAGAGGGATTTCCTGAAGAAAGTCCATGACACCGTGGAGAGGGGTGGAAAGGTCCTCATCCTAGTGTTTGCTCTGGGCCAAGCCCAGGAGCTCTGCATCTTGCTGGAAACATTTTAGGAAAAGATGAATCTGAAAGCCACTATCTACTTCTCCAGGGGTCTGACTGAGAAGGCCAATCACTACTACAAGCTCTTCATCAGCTGGACCAATCAGAAGATCTAGAAAACATTTGTGCAGAGAAACATGTTTGAGTTCAAACACATCAAGGTTTTTGACCAAGCTTTTGCCAATAGCCCTGGACCAATAGTTGTCTTTACAACCCCAGGCATGCTGCATGCTGGGCAGCCCCTGCAGATCTTCAGGAAATGAGCTGGGAATGAGAAGAACATGGTCATCATGCTACTGTGTGCAGGGGACCATAGGCCACAAGATCCTGAGTGGGCAGCAGAAGCTACAGATGGGGATAGAGGTGAAGATATAAGTGAAGTACATGTCCTTCAGTGCCCATGCTGATGCCAAGGGCTTCATGCAGCTGGTCCCCCAGGCTGAGCAGGACATTGTGCTACTTGTTCGTGGGGAGGCCAAGAAGATGGAGTTCTTGAAACAGAAGATTGAGCAGGAATTCCATGTGAATTGCTACATGTCAGCCAATGGAGAGGTCATCCTTCTCACCCACCTCAACATCCCCGTGGGCATCTTGCTGGGCCTGCTCGAGAGGAAGATGGCCCTAGGACTGCTCCCTGATGCAAAGAGGTCCAAGCTGATGCATGGCACTCTGATCACGAAGGACAGTAATTTCTGACTGGTGTCCTCTGAGCAGTCCCTCAAGGAGCTGGACCTGGATGAACACCAGCTCTTCTTCGCATGCTGTATGTACATCCATGACACATGCAAAGGTTAGGAGACTTTGCTGCGTGTCTATAGCCACCTGAAGAGTGTTCTGAAAGCTCATTTGGTCCAGCACCTGCTTGGTCATGGTGGAGTACATCCTTCTCCAGACCACTGCCCACTCAGAGGATCCAGGCACCAAAGTGTTGCTGGTCTACTGGACCTACCAGGATGAAGCAGCTACCTCACGTCACTGCTGAAGAAAGGAATTCTGCAGGCATCCAGCTGAGGGGCTGCAGCCAGGAGTATCTCTCAACCCACCACCCCTTTTCCAGGATGCTTTGGAGGGAGGGACCAGGGATCTTGATATGGCCATTCCAGGGAGGGGCTCGTTGGTTGACAGCAACAGGGCCTTTTGGTCTATGGCTGTAGCAGGGGTGGTGAGGCTCTTGGCCTTAGCCCAGGCCCACCCGAAGTTACCTGCTTCTGCACCGGGTACCCCAGTCCTTACAGGTGGTTTTGTAGGCCATGCTGACTTCCGTTTGCCTGGTGGGGATTTGAGGCTGACTTATTCTCCTCAGCTAGCTTGTAAGCTCTGAGGGCATAGACCAGCTCCAATGCCCCTCCCCTCCAAGTACCTAGAACAGGGCTTAGGGTACTGGAGCCTGCCTTTAAGGACAAGAATTAAACAAACAAAAGGCCAAAAAAAAACCCCCAAAACAAAAAAACAAACACTTTTGTCTTTAATATCTTCACACTTTCCACTTAAACATCCTATTTGTTTTTCCACATTCATAGAGTCCTAGAGTGATATCAGTGGTCATCTAATGTACACATTCCTTGACACATGAGTCCTTCTACCAAATTGCTTTTTTAAAATAAGTGTAGACATTTCCATATTATACTAATATAAGAACCAGAGAACCTAGTTCTTCAGAGCTTCTACTATTACACCATGTAGCCTTCAATTTGAAGCATTTAAATAGGGAGATAGTGTTATTAAAATAGTTATTAAAAAGTTAAGCACAATGCTGCCCTACATACCTATTGGGTGTAGGGCCTACTAGGTAGGAAAATTTTGCAGAAGTGCTGTTTTGGGGTTTTGAAGGGAAAAGGTGCCAGAATTATGGAGGCCCATGCATCAGAGCTTGACCACTGCCTAGAGAGGCTTGACCACCAGAATCTCTTCAGAAAGCAGCAGCTTTCTTTGTGAAAGCTTAAACTAAGTAATATGTCCAGGTTGAAAATTACAGGTCAATATCAGGAAGATATACATAACATGCTTTTTCAATATAAAGTATAGCATTACTTCTATGTTTCTTTTTTTGTTAACTCATGCTTTCTCACTAGGCAGTGCAGTGGACAGTGTAGGGAAAAGAGGAATAGACTGACTGGGAGTCAGAAAACCTAGAGTCTACACCTTACTTTGTCACCAAGTAGCCATGTGATCTGATGCAGGTCATTTAATCTTGATCTTGGTTTCCTCATCTTTAAAAGGGATGGAGGGAAAGGAAGGAGGTTGTACTACTAGTTTTCTAGAGTCCCTTACCTCTAACAGCATATGGTTTTTGAGTGATTCCTACATTTTCTTGAAGCTTATTCGCATTCTATCTTGTTCACAAGCCTTCTCTGACTACATTAACCCATGTGATTGTTCCATTTGCTGATGTCCTAAATGTAACACAGTACAGTGCTTAATTGTTTTGTAATGGCTTTATCCCTCCTTAGTTATTTCTCTTTAAACTGTAATTTTCTTGAGATCATGGACCAAATACAACATTTAACTATCCCAAAATATTTATTGACTGCCTGTCATATGTTTAGTTTGCATAGCTCTTCGTATGGTCCAGAACACTGTCATCTCTTAATTACCTGTTCTTGTTTTCTCACAATTAAGGTAGCAGAAATTACAGACCACTACAGTACTATTTTGGAGTATGGTTAATATACAAGTTAAAACAATTTCATTCTAAGTACTCTGCAACTTATGTGCCCATATTATTTTATTTTAATTGTTTTTTAATCCAGAACTTAACACCAAATAAAATGAACACTTCCATATATGTAGGAGAACAGAAAAAGACTGCAGATATCTCATATCTTAAGTATATAATAAATTAAACATGTAACTTTCACATTTTTTCATTCTTTTGTTTGCATTTAAAGATCCTAATGCTATCTTCCTTCTGTCCCCTTCCCAAAGAAGAAAAAAAGATGCTTATACCGAATGTGTATAGTCAAATAAAACAAATTTTCCCATTACTGAGTCTGGAAATATAGGTGTCTCGTTCTACACCTTGAGTCTATCAGCCTCCCTGGAGAGTAGGTATGCTTCATCATTGACATTCTGGAATCATGCTGAGATCATTGCATCGATCAGAATTCTCAAGACTTTCAAAGTTGTCTGCTTTTTCCAGTGTTTTGTTAATGTAGAAATGTTTTCTGGTTTTGCTCACTCAGTCCACTCTGCATCACTTCATAGAACAGTTAGGAAAGTCTTCTTGGCTCTTGTTATTTTGCAATAACAAAATAATATTCTGTTACCTTTATATAACATAATTTGTTCTGCCATTCCCTAATTGATAGGAACTTAGTTTCCAGATCTTTGCTACCACAAAAAGAGGTATTATAAATATTTTTTTTTACTATGAGTTATCCATATTATTTTATCTATAAAGCAGTTCATACTCAGACTACATTCCCTATTATTTTGTTTCCTGATACACTTTGGTGATTAGAAACATCCAAGTGACCTCTTTGTTTAGTACATAGTTTTCCCCATGAATCCCTCTGACTCTTTCTGTTCTTAAATAGATTATCCTTCATATGTGAACTTTTATGTAATTTGTCTTGCATCATAATGTTTGATTTGTAAATGCTTTATGTAAGACATTTTTTGGACCCACTGTATCATTTCATTCATATAAGAAGCTCTTGGTAAGACATTCCCTCTGTCTATACAGATGAGTATCTTCTGTAGCTTAGAGCCTTAGCTCAGAAATTGCCTGGGCACTGAGAGGTTAAGTGATTTTCTCAGGGTCACGTAGCCAGTATATGTCAGAAGCAGAACACAATCTCAAATTTTGAGGTTATATTTCTTTTTCTTTTTTTTTTTTATTTATCTATTTATTTATTTAACTTTTTACATTCATTTTCACAAAATTTTGGGTTCCAAATTTTCTCCCCTTTTCTCCCCTCCCCCCACCCCAATACCCCAAGCAATCTAATTTTCCCTGTCTCTAATCTGCCTTCTCTTCTGTCATCCCTCCCTTCTCTTGTCTCCATTTTTTCTTTTCTCCTGTAGGGCCAGATGACTTTCTATTTCTCATTAACTGTATGGCTTCTTTCCTAGTAGCAACAACAATACTAAACAGTTGTTCCTAAAACTTTGAGTTCCATTCTCCCCATCCCTCCCTCCCCACCCATTCCCTTTGGGAAGGCAGGCAATTCAATATAGGCCATATCTGTGTAGTTTTTCAAATGACTTCCCTGATAGTCATGTTGTGTAAGACTAACTGAATTACCCTCCATCCTAACCTGCCCCTCATTGTTTCTCTTCTGTCTTTTGATCCTGTCCCTCCCCAAGTGTTGACTTCAAATTGCTCCCTCCTCCCTTTGCCCTCCCTTCCATCATCCCCCCCTTGCTTATCTCCTTCTCCCCCACTTTCCTATACTGTAAGATAGGTTTTCATACCAAAATGAGTGTGCATTTTATTCCTTCCTTTAGTCAAATGTGATGAGGGTAAACTTCTTGTTTTTTTTTTTTTCTCAGCTCTCCTTTTTCCCTCCACTAAAAAGTCTCCTACTTGCCTCTTAAATGACATATAATTACCCCCTTCCATTTCACCCTCTTTCCTCCCACTACATTTCTCTCTCACCATTTACCTTAATTTCTTTTAAGATATGGTCCCATCCTATTCAGTTCAATCTGTGCTCTCTCTCTCTGTATGTGTGTGCATGTGTGTATGTGTGTGCGCTTGCATGCGTGTACATGTGTGTGTATGGACCCACCAACTACCCAGATACTGAAAAGTTTTAAGAGTTACAAATATTGTCTTTCCATGTAGGAATGTAAACAGTTCACCTTTGGTAAGTCCCTTAAGACTTTTCTTTGCTGTTTACTTTTTCATGCTTCTTCTCATTCTTGTATTTGAAAGTCAAATTTTCTTTTTGGCTCTGGTCTTTTCATCAAGAATGATTGAAAGTCCTCTGTTTCATTGAAAGACCATATTTTCCCCTGAAGTATTATACTCAGTTTAGCTGGGTAGGTGATTCTTGGTTTGAGTCCTAGTTCCTTTGCCTTCTGGAATATCCTATTCCACGCCCTTCGATCCCTTAATGTAGAAGCTGCTAGATCTTGAGTTATCCTGATTTTATTTCCACAATACTGGAATTGTTTCTTTCTAGCTGCTTGTAAGATTTTCTCCTTGAGCTGGGAGTTCTGGAATTTGGCCACAATGTTCCTAGGAGTTTCTCTTTTTGGATCTCTTTCAGGTGGTGATCGATGGATTCTTTCAATGCTTATTTGGCCCTCTGGTTGTAGAATGTCAGGGCAGTTTTCCTCGATAATTTCATGGAAGATGATATCTAGGCTCTTTTTTTGATCATGACTTTCAGGTAGTCCCATAATTTTTAAATTGTCTCTCCTGGATCTATTTTCCAGATCAGTTGTTTTTCCAGTGAGATATTTCACATTAGCTTCCATTTTTTTCATTCTTTTGGTTTTGTTTTGTGATTTCTTGGTTTCTCAGAAAGTCATTACCCTCCATCTGTTCCATTCTAATTTTTAAAGAACTATTTTCTTCAGTGAGCTTTTGAACCTCCTTTTCCATTTGGCTAATTCTGCTTTTTAAAGCTTTCTTCTCGTCATTGGCTTTTCAAACCTCTTTTGCCAGTTGAGTTAGCCTATTTTTCAAGGTGTTATTTTCTTCAGCATTTTTTTGGGTCTCCTTTACCAAGGTATTGACCCATTTTTCATACTTTTTTTGCATCTCTCTCATTTCTCTTCCGAGTTTTTCCTCCACCTGTCTAACTTGCTTTTCAGAATCCTTTTTGAGCTCTTCCAAGGCCTGAGCCCACCCGACATCCCCCTGGGATGTCTGGGGTACTGAGGCCCCGCCCTCCACGTCTTTCCCTGATGGCAAGAATATGTCCTCGTCGTCGTCAGATCCGAAAGTCGGGATCATTTGCATCTGTTCAAAAAAACTCTCTATAGTCTTATTTTTCTTCCCTTTTCTAGGCATTTTCCCAGCCAGTTACTTGACTTCTGAGATTCCTGTCCATCCCCGCCTAGGTCGGCCCATCTAGTGCTTGGGGTCTGAGATTCAAATGGGCTTTCTGCGCTGCGTGGCTGCTAATCAATGTGAGCTTTAGTTCTGGTGCTGGGGTGGGGGCAGGGCCGCCTCCCAGGCTCAGCTCCCTCAGGGGTTTTATGCAGAGACCTTCAGTAATGGAGCAGGTGGGGGCGGAGCTGCCTCCCAGGCTCAGTTCCCTCAGGGGCTTTATGCAGAGACCTTCAGTAATGGAGCAGGGTGAGGCAGGACCCTCTCCCAGCTCAGCTCTCTCAGGGGGTTTATGCAGAGAGTTTCAGTAATGAAGATCCTGCCTGCTGCTGGGGGAGTCCCAAGCCGCCGCTGCAGCTGCTGCCTCTGCCGCCGCCGCTTCCTCCTGAGGGGGCCCGAGCCACGGAGACACCCCGCTCCCCTCTTCAAGCCCAGCCGTCTCTCTCACTGACCTGTAGCTTCTGTGGGTGGAGGGACCTTCCCGGCCGCTGGAGCTTCCGTCCCTGAAGCCTGCTCGGATCAGCTTCTCTGGGGCCGCGGCCAGGGCAGTGCTGTGGTGGGGTCCGCTCTCCGGGCGCGACGGACCCTGGGGACGGCTCTCCAGGGTTCTCTGGAACGGAAATCTCTTCCACTGTGTTTCTGCACACCCTGCAGTGATCCAGAACTTATGGGGATCTCTTTTTACATTAATTCTATGGGCTGTGGGTTTGGAGCTCATAAACGTGTGTCTTTCTACTCCGCCATCTTGACTCCGCCCCCCGAGGTTATATTTCTTGAATCTGAGATTGTATCTCTCCTAAATGCAAATAAGCTGAGAAATGAACAGCTTGCAAGTGATCTTATATTTTCTAGGATTGAACTATATTGTATACAAGCATATCACATGTCATTTATATTAAATGGGAGTCTTTTATGTTACAATCTGATTATTAGACCCTTGATCAGGGTCTAATCCCCACTATAATAATATTTCTGTGGAAAAGTGGAAAAATAGATTAGACTTAGAGCTTTGCTTATAGGATTGCAGTCTATCTTAAATTTTACAATTGCTGGCATTTCAGAAAAAAATAGGCTAGATCATGATTTCATTGTTATAGAGAACTCCCTGGTGAGGAAGCTTCTACCAGTGATGAAATTCCTTCTACCAGTGCAGGCCCAGTGCCTTTTTTTGCAATTCACAGCTTTAGTTTTGCTTAGAACACTGAGAAGTTACTTGACTTGCCCATGCTCACAAAGCTAGTCAGAGGTTGGACTTGAACCCTTGTCTTCCTAGCTTCAAGATTGGTTCTCTATGCAAATATGATACTGTACTCTTTCATTAGAACTTTAATATTTTTAAAGTCATGCATCATGATAAGCTTTTGAAGTAGACATTGTAAGTACCCATTTTACAAGTGAAGAAATCAGTTTTCCTAGATTAAATTACTTGACCATGGTCCCATGTAGTCATTAGGGGATATCTGAGATGGAATTTGAACCCATAAGTTCTGATTTTCTTCTATGTCATATTCCCTTGTACTTTCTCTCCTTTTTTAGATGCATGTGTGTCAGTTTATTTGGAATTATACAAAGTGAACCCATAGATGGAGTCCAAATATAGTTGCTACTTACATAATGTAAACTCTGCCAAGTTCGACAGTGAGATATATTACAAAACAAGCCATGTAATAACACTAAACAAATGTATTGTGATGTTTTTCTAGTGTTAGTCTATAGAACTATGTGCTCCCAGAAATTTTTTTTCTCTTTTTTTTTTTTGCCTAATGCAGTGTCTTCCCAGAGGCATTCAATAAAATTAGACTGATTACTATGCTTGTAAATAAGTAACTTGTATAAAGTGATGTAAGTTCGTCGTCCAGGGTAAGTTTTATGTTTACTTGGCTTTGTATAGGGTAGAGTTTGCTACGCTTTACCATCTAAAACATTGATGATTCTTATATTTCAGTGATTTTTTTTTAACGTAACATTGAACTGAACATGCAGTTTTGAAGACATTCATTTAAAACTCAGTGTTAAGTCACTTAAACTTGGGTAATTGGTTGCTGTTTTTGCAGATGGTTCATTTCTGTTTATCCTTAAAAAGTTAATCAGAACAAAACAGGTGCTGAGGTAGGGATTTGCATTCAAGGGAAAAAAACCTAGGTGGGTAGAGAGACAGATTTTTGTTAGAGGTTTGATTATCAGTAACAAAGCTAAGACTTTCATTTCTTAGATTAGAGAGAGGTCCGGTTTTTCAAATTGGGCCTTGTCATTCTTTTAATCTGTAAATCAGTTTGTCCCCTAGTTATTTGAGTTCCCAAACTGCGTTTGGATCCTTTTAGAAATATGTAATAAAAATGGTGCACTAGTTAATATCTTTGCTAATTTACTTGTCACTTTTCTAACATTCTGACTTCTCTGGACATACTTCAAAATCCTGAGATAGTCAGAAAAGACCCCAACAGTCAAAATGAGGGCTGTGATTGATGTTCATATAGGTCATGGCATGTCAGAGAACCCCATGGCAATTAGTTAGAGCTTCTCTGGGCTTATTTTATGCTTAAATTGTAGTAACTTAATTTATTTTTCATTTGCATCTCTGATTATATGTGGTTATTCTTTTTCATTTACATTGTGATAGTCATTGTGTATTTTGTTTTCTTGGCTTTGCTTACTTCACTTTGCATCAGTTCATGTAAATTTTTCTGTGCTTTTCTATCCCATTCAGTATTTCTTACAGTATAGTAATATTCCATTGCATTAATGTACCACAGCATGTTTAGCCATTCTGCAATCAGTGGATGTCTTCATTGTTTCCAATTCTTTGCTAAGTGCTGCTTAGCAAAGTGTTGCTATTGCTATAAATGAGGAATTTTTCTTTTTATCCATGGTGTAAGGCCATTAGTGGAATATCATGTTCAAAAGATTGAGACATTTTATCACTTTATTTTCAGAATTCTTAATTGCTTTCTAAAATAGTTGTACTGATTCATAGTTCACCCACAGTGTACTTATTTTCCCACAACCCATCCAGAACTTTACTATTCTCATATTTTGTCATCTTTGCCAATTTCCAGGTTATGAGGTAAAACCTCAGGGTTGCTTTAGTTTTTGTTGCTCTTATTAGTAGTAATTTGGAGCATTCTTTCATGTGGTTGTCAGTCCTTTGCAATTCTTTTGAGAATGATTTGTTTCCTTTGACCACTGATATATGGGAGAATGGCCATTGGGTTGTAGGTGTGTATATGTATATATATGCATACGTATATATTAATATGAACATGTGCACATATACACAAATAAATACATACATATGTATATGTGTTTATATATGTGTATATACACACATACATAGATACATGCATAAATCCAGATTCTTTACAGCAAAATTTGTTACAAAAATTTTCCCGTTTGACCTCTTTCCTGGCCACATTAATTTTGTCTATACAGAAGCTTTTGAGTTTTATGTAATCAAAGTGACCTAGTTTATCTTTTGTAATTGTCTATATTCCTTGTTTGTTTAAGAACATATCTCCTATCCATAGTTGTAAGAGATATATGATCTGCTCATCTTTCAGTATTTTTATTGTTTGACCTTAATATTAAGGCCACAAATCCATTTAGAATGTATTGTTGAATTTGGTGTAAAGTCTTGTTCTTTGTTCATTTTAGCCTTTTTTTGCGTTATGTCCTTCTCTTTAAGCCCTGTATCAGAATGAGAAGTATTTCTGCTCTGTGTTCAGAATACAGTACAAGTTAGTTGAATAGAATTTATCATTGAATAGAACTATCAACAGAACGTGACTTGACTCACTCAATCTTAACTTTGCATTTTTTTTTATTTCTTTGTGTTTTCCTTATCAAGGAAATATTGATAAATTTAAGAGTGGATGTTGAGATAGAGGTGATCAGTTAAATTTTGAACTATCTCTAATATTGCCATCATTATTAGCTATAGTTAAAGGATTATTTTCTTTGAGTAATTTTAACAAATTTAAAAACTCTTCTGTATTGTTTCTGTATAAATTTCTGTGAGTACATAATAAAAATATTTCAACTTTGAAATATTTTCAATGATTTTTAATTTCTTTTTGTAATTTAGTTCCCTTGGTCTTGCTGTGGCACCACGGGTGAGATTTCTTCAGAGAATACAGAAACAGATGACAAAAGAATCAGTGATAAGCAAAATAAGTGATGAAAGCAAATATGGAAAGCGACCTGTTGCTTCTTCTCTCACCAATGATGAAGTGGAAGAATTTAGAGCATATTTCAATGAAAAAATGTCCATCCTCCAGAAAGGAGAGAATATACCTGGAGAGGAAGACAAAGAGAAACTAGCAAATACTGTTGGTAAAGAAGAGAATGCAAATGAAGAGAAAAAAGTGGAAGAAGATGAGGATAGAAAGGAGAAACTAGAAAAAGTCAAAACGTTTGAAATTCAGGCTCTTTCAGGAACTAATGAGACTGCAGAAGACAAAATGATTTCTAGACAGAATTTAGATGGAGATGAAGAGGACGAAGATGGTCTTGATGTTGACTTCTTTAGAGTGAAACGACATAATGTATTTGGATTAGACCTTAAAGAATCCACAGTACAGGTAAGTTTCTTTCCAGTAGGTGGTTACTATGTCCTTTTTTACTCTTGTGTTCTGGGTTACTTAGTAGGCATTTTATAAATAATTGAATATTAAACTTAACTTCATTTCAGAACCTTTGGAAAAGCAAGGATTTAAATCAGAGGTTCCCAAACTTATTTTGCCTACTGCTTCCTTTAAAAAAAATACTCAGCACCCCCCTGGAAATCTACTTTCTTTAACCCTGTTACTTGTTGAAATTTGTGTCACCCAAAGTTACTACTGCCTCCTCTGAATCATTCCAGGGCCCCCTAAGGGTCCTTTAACCTATGAAAATTAATCCATTGTAATGGAGAACAAGGAGTCATTTTATTTTTTTATAACTTTGGGAACTGTGGAAGTGTGACAACTTTAATCTCTCTCCATTTATTGGTTTTCAACTAGTGTCACAGAAGTACCTAAAATCATGGTCATAACATTAAGTTAATTGATGTGGCTCCAAGCTTCATGGTCCTAGGTCCTTTTGTTGCAATTCGTGCTGCGCCACCTCCTAATTAAAATCATTGCACTGTAATAATGTAATACTTTTTTTTTTTTTTACCATGAATTTTACTTTTAATGAGACCTTTGCTATTGGACACTCAGCCAGTGAGTTAGAAAGAGGATACTTCTTGCAAACATTTATTTAAAGTATTCATGTAAATCCTGTACTTCTGGCAAATGTACCTCTTTGTGTAGATTTATTCTTCAATATTTTTTTTATAACAGAAATGTTTTGAGAAATAAAAGTGCTCTTATTATTTGTGTGGTTTTTATTAGAATTCTGAGATTAGTAAATTATAGATTGTGTATTTCATTGAGAATTGTATGAAACCTTAGGTCACTTTTCAGTAGCTATATTCTTCTAGCGTGTGATTTCTTTACTAAGGGCTTAGAAATGCTCTGTATGTAATAAAATCAATCTTAAATTAAGTACTTTCAATTATCTCAGTGGTTAGTTCTTAAATCATACAAATTTGTAGCAAAATCTTTTTGGTTTAGATTTGCATTGAATTCTACTAGTTATTAATTTTAAAGTAGGTATTAAGATATTTTGTCTTTGTTATATAAAACTATTTTTGAAAGGTAAGAAGCAGGAAAATATTTCATCATTTGAAATGTCAGATGATTTGCTCACACTCACCTTGGGTTAATTTGTATCCTTTGGCATTTAACATTTATGGCTATGTTCTCTTGCTTTCTGCATTTGAGAATAGTTGATGTTCCTTATTATGGGCACACTTCATGCTTAAGGTAGATTATATTCCTGAAAGGAGGAAGTATAAATTGAAACTGATTTTCCTTTAGGAAAACTAGTATAATGAAAATTTTGTGTTTTTGACATGGATATGATCACTTAGGTTTGTAGAAAGGTTTCTAAACATATAGTCAACTACAAATTATAAATTCCTCTTTGATTTAAAGCTTTCCAAAGTATTGTGTATTAATGGAGATAAAATAGTATCATGTACCATTGTGTTTACTATGATTCATGCTGTAGCAAGCTATATATAATAATCTACTTTCAGGAAGGTTATGGCATTCTAATAGGCTTTTAGGGAGAGGCTTTCACAGGTATCATTGAGGATCTTTGGAGAGATTTAGAATAGTTTGATAGTTTCTTGAAGAACTGATACAAGAAAACTGATTTACTGCCTACCATCTTAGATTCATTGGTATTTTTCTTACTTTGTTAAATTATCCATATATTCTTATTTGAAAACAAAATACATCGTAGAAATTCACAATTTCTCATATAACCTTTTTATATTGAAATGTTTATTTGATGCTTATTAAATTGAGGAAGATGTTAGTGATCAAGGTGTCGCTGTTAAAACTGTTTTAACTTTCTATTTCATCAGCATTAGCAACTTTGCCCTGTTTCCTGATTTTATTCTTTTTCACTCTAAACTGCATGAACTTAGGCTATTTTAACTGAGTTTTTCATTCTTGAGTTCTTTTTATATAATTGCTTCAAAGTTTTTTTTTTTAAATGCCTACTTGAAAACCCTTGAATGGTGGCTGAACCAAAGGCACACACAGCAGTAAGTTTGAACCTCAGTTGCACAGAATTAAGGCTTTCTACATCAGCTCTCAGTCCTGCACTTTGCATTAGCATAGTGAAATGTACATATTAGTACAGCTTTTTGCTTTTTATTGGCCTTGATGAAAAAAAAAGTTTTTAAGTATTATTCAGTACTTATATATTATAACTATAAAATAATGAGACTACCCATTCAATTTTAAAAATTTTAATGATGCCTTTTGTTTTCATATTAGAATAATTTCCAGATTAGAATAATATCCAAAAATTGAGGACCAGAAAAGAGCATCATTTGAATAATGTTTATAGCTCTAAGAGAGCACACTGAAGAAAGGTGTTGATTTCAAAGGATTTTGTTAAAGCAAGTGGTTGTACAATAAGATATAATAAGAAACTAAGAAAAACACATAAAGGTTCATGAATGGATACAAAATCAAAAAGAACCAGAAGGATAGTATGCACAATGACTGAGAATGGAAACAAAACTAATCAAAAGAAGCAGAATTCTGTGCCACTGTAGTGACCCGTCTTGGTTCTAGAGAAGAGATGAAGAATTAATTGTGTTTCCCTTCTTTCATTAGAGAAATAGGAGGAGGGCTGTGGGTAAATGATCTTGTATACACAGCCAGTGTCTTGCTTGGTTTGACTTAACAGTCTTTTTTCTGTGTTACATGGGAAGGTTCTCTGGGAGATGGATATTATTCTAGCTGAATCTAATGCTTCCTTTGTAGATTTTTTAAAATAATCAACATTTTTCAAAAATTTTGCATATCCTACTTATACTCACCCTCTAACATTTTTCTAGCTTATAGAACATTTTTCTAGAAGCTAGCCTGTTAAACACTCTAACATTTTTCTAGAAGCTAGCCTTTTAAAAACTCTAAAATTAAACAATCAAACTAACCAAATCAAATATGCAAAATTTTTGAAAAATATTGATTATTTTAAAAAATCTACAAAGGAAGCATTAGATTCATCTAGTAAAGGAATTACAGAGTATATCTAGTCCAATCCCTCTGTAAACAGAAAATCCTTGCAAAATATCCTAGAAAAATGTTTATTAAGTAATGGCTTGAAGACCTTTGATAATTAAGAACTTGGTACCTCTTGAGGCAGCATATGCAACTTTTGTAGAATTCTAGTCATGAGGAAGATTTTCCTTACACTGAATTAAAATCTGTTTGTGTACGACTGTCTGGAAATCTAGATCCTGTTGTCCGACACCTTCTTCTTAGTGAGTTGTTCACTTTTAATTTCTTTCTTTTACTTCTAAATCATTTGATTCAACAGCAACAATACAAACCCCGCCTGTGTCTTGGAGTTCTTTATTGCGCAGAACTTTATAGAGTCTTTACGTTTTTTTTATAGTTTTCAACAAGTAAGCATTTGGCCTTTGTGTTTGAAGAACTTCATAGGGAACTCCCTGCCTTTTAAAGAATTCCATTTCCTTTTTGTGGGGCTCAGTGGATAGAGTGGAGTCTCATACACTTACTAGTTCTGTGACCCTGGGCAAGTCACTTAGCCCTGTTTGCCTCAGATTCCTCAATGTAAAAATGAGCTGGAGAAGGAACTGGCAACCCAGTCCAGTATTACTGCCAAGAATACCCCAAACTGGGCTCACAAAGAGGAAGACACAACCGAAAAAACTACTCATCGCCAACAAAAAAAATTCCATCTTTTGAAAACTCTTATATTAGGAAATTTTTCATTATACAAAGCCAAACACTGACTTCCCGTTACTTCTAAAGCCTATGTCATATGGTGGAATGATCGCTAGATTTGGAATTTGAGGATCTGGATTGAAATTATAACGACTCTATTAATTGTGAGGCCTTGGGTAATTTCATCTCAAGCCTTGACCTTAGCTCCTTCAGTTGTAAATTGAAGGGTGACCTCAGACATCCTGTCACTCTGAATCTTTCTTCTTAACTCTTTCATATGCATGGTTTGTTCTATTTTGTTTTTTGAACTTCATTTGATGGTTCCTTGAAGATAGTCTGTTGTTTTTTAGATTCCAGACATCACTTCAGAGTATGAAAACATGGTAGGTGATCAGTAACTATGACCTTTCTAGTCAGGTATTTAGGAAAAAAATTATTGTGCTTCTTATTATCTTTATTAATGAAATGGAGTAGTAGTATAGATAATATAAAACATTAGATACCCATATGGATTCCTTCATACACACACACACACACACACTCACACACTCACTCACTCACTCACTCACTCTCCTTAACAGAAGAGGATATGCTGTTTATTGCAGTCTTCTTACTCCAATATTATTTAAGCTTTTTTCCAGTTCAGAATCAGTTAATTTGTGACTTAAAACTTAGATGCACTTTCTGAGCTGTGTTTTGTATTTGTGCTTTGTATGAGGATGATTCTTGGGGATGTAAATTCACAAAGGAAAGCAAAAGACATTTGGTTTAATGTTTATTCTCTTATATGCAAGATCATTATATTCTCAAAAATATTTTGACTAGTTTCCTTCATTTCCCACTTTTGCTCCATATTTAGAGCTTCTGCTGACTATTCAGTTCCCTAATAGCTCATTTTTATAGTCTAAACTCCAAAGAGTGCCTTTAGACTTTCTTTGCTTTCATTTTAATATACTTATAATGGAAACAGCACGAGCAGAAGAATCACCCTGGACAGGTTATTTTTGAACATTATGTAGATTATTTTAAGGACTTGACCATTATTTACACACATAAAATTAAGGACTGATGAAAATAGATGTTTTTTCTTTTCTTTCCTTTGTAGACCTATGATTTAATGACCATCAGGAGCTCCTGATAAAGATATTCTGTACACAAATTTAGATTTAGGGGGTTAGGCAATTTACCCAGGGTCACAGCTGGGGAGTTCCAGAGGTGGGATGCGACTCTAGGTCTTCTAAGAGGCTTGGTCTCTATCCATTAGCCCTCATTTGTGAGATTATGGCAGAAATAAAGTCTAGTCAGTCTCCCTTTCCCTGAGTTTTTTACTTGAATTAGGAGACAATATAGTTGTATTTCAGAGCATATTCCCAAATGTATATAGAGTAGTACCCTGCTAATTTTTTCCCTTTAATTCCTCATTTGTTTATTTTTAACATTGTTTTAAAAATTTAAGTTTAAAAACATCATTTTTTTGCCACTCCCCACCTGTTGAGAAGACAGTCTATTAAATTATACATGTGAAGTCATATAAAACACATTTCAGTATGTCATGTGGCAAAAACAAAAAGCAAAACTAAAAAAATAAAGAAGTGAAAAAAGTGTGCTTCAATCTGTACTCTGACTTTATCAGTTCTCTTTTTGAAGGTAGACAGGATTTTTTATCATGGGTCTTTGGGAACTGTCTCAGATCATTTTCTTGGTCAAAGTGTTTCACGGTTCATCATGGTTATAATATTGCTGTTACTGTGTATAATGTTCTGGTTCTGTTGAGGTCAGGGAACTATATGTTGAGATTTGGGGTGCTTGGGACCCCGAAATACCAACACCCCAGGACTTGCCTGAATGAATTCGACTCAACCCTAGTTTTAGGCAAAGTTAAAACAAAGTTTACTAAAAGTTTGCCACCTTCCCCAAAAGCTAGCAGATACATGATAACAGATCCAGAAGGAAACTTCTGTCTGACTGATGTGAGAATGACTAGGCTTAAATAATACCTTATCTTGAGAAAGGCATTTTCATAGTTGTATAAGTTGTATATTCAGTGAGACAAGACAGTTAACAAGGTAGAGTCAGTTGGAAATTAAGATCCCAGGATGTCTGTTTTCCTCTGTCTCTGCTTGTCAAGGTAAGAAAAAAAATCCCACCACTCTGGTTGTAGGCATCCTGTTACAAACAGGTCTTTGAAGTTGTGACACAGGAAAGGGCATTTTTAAAGCACAACAAAGCAGTCTCGTTGATTAGTTCAGGCCTAGGCCCTTATTAAAAGTCCAAAAATGATATTAAATGTTATTACACTTCATAAGTAAACCAGTTAGTTTTAGTCCCATATAAAAGCATTTTTAATGACAATGTTTAAATAGTTAGCGCTCTGGCATACTAACTCATTAATAAAATAAATTGAAATGCTGGACACAACCAGTATCAGGATATAAATAAGTAAAACCTTTTCTTTAAAAGTATTCTGCCATATAAGTTTTAAAAAGAAACACAGCTATTTTAGACATTGTATTTCTCACTATGTTCTTCAGAATTAGAGTGTTCGGTGGCAGGCAACCAGAAAGGTGAAGAATGTCCTTGAGTCCATGCCTAACGTGGATTGTTTGAAAAAACTGGGGATGTTCAGCTTCTAGAAAAGAAGATAGAAGGGAAATAAAATTGCTGCCTTCAAGTATTTGTAGAATGTAGAAGAAGAATTAAGGTTGTTCCATCAGGCCCTAAAGAGCAGAAATAGGAGTAATAGGTGTAACTGGCAGAGGTACCTTTAAGCTCAGTGTTAGGAGCTTTCTAAAAATTAGAATTGTCTCAAAGTGGAGTGATCTTCTTTGAGAGGTTGTGGGTTCACTTTCTTTGGAAACCTTGAGTATGAGTAACTATTTGTCAGGTTTGTTATATTGGGGATTTCTTTGGTGTATGAGTTAGACTAGATGGTGGCTAAGGTCCCTCCCGTACCTAGAATTCTGTTATTCTGTGACATAGGTTGAAAAAAATTGTGAAGGATATGGTGTTCTTTGCTAAGTGTAAAGGAATGTTTGGATGAGATAAAAAGATAAAGAAGACTTGGTGTTATCCTTCCAGAGGCAGTAGAACAATATGCAAATATACATAAGACAAAATACAATGTTGTGACAAGACCACTAAAGTTACAAAAAATTCTACAAATGTGACATTTCTAAAATTATATTATGCCAGTGGAATGACTGAGTGGCAGTTGTGCTGTGATTTATTTATAGGTTCCCCTTCTCCTGGCATTTCTCTTCCGTCTCTGTTTTAAGAAGAAATTTGTGCTGTTTCCCCTGCTTCTCTTTAACTTTTCCACAGTGAACTGTGTGGTTAAGGATAGTAGTACTGGACCTCCCAAAGCAGGGGTTTTTAACCTTTTCTATATCATGGATGCCTTGGGCAGTGAAACTTCTGAACCCCTTCTCAGAATGATGTTTTCAAAATAGAAAAAGTAAGTATATAGGATTGCTAGGGAAATTATATTGAATATTCAATTTTATTAAAATAGTTACCAAAATATTTTTTAAAAGTTCATGGACCCCAGATTCAGAACTCCGATTCTAAAGCTTTATGACATGTATTTTCAATATATACTAAAAGAAAATAAATTTAGAGTTATTTTATCTTCACCTCAACTAGACTAGAATTTATTTTGAGAAGGAATTTTTAGTTGAGGTATTGATCCTTGCTTTCTTCAAATGGAAAGTCTGAGAATTATTTTTCATAGTATCTTAAAAATGGAGCACTATCTTAATGTGATGGTGTAGGAATGCAGCAGGTTATTCATAGAAGTGTTCTCTATCTCAGGCTAGTCGGTGCCAAGACTTGATGTGTGAATATTCCATGTATTTACAATAATAATTACAGCATTTCTGTAGCATCTACTATGTTAGGCACTGTGCTATTATTAACAAACATTTCTGGAGGACCTTTTAAACTAATATTTAGTAACCAAGGGAGGAGTAATTCATACAATATGGTTTTGTTAATATCTCATTCTTAGGACCAATTTTTAGGAAAGACCTTATTTCTTGCTTATTGTATTAGCATATTTAGTTGCTTTTGCCTTCTCGTTAAGACTTGTGAATTTTGTATCTACTTGTGACACTTGAGACAGTTCCATTTGTTAATGATTTACTTACCTTAAGAATTACTTTCGGGAAACAAAATGTGTTCGTTGTTTTCTTTTTCTTTTTTCCTTTTTGTTTGTTTGTTCATATCTTTAGCTATGATACAGATTTTAAAAGGAAATGTGTAGAAAGGAGGAACTAGAGATGATTTCCTCAGATGGAAGGTGAAGTGAATTAATGAAAATCAGTCAGCAGTGAATATCTTTGTTACTGTATTTTTCAAAAGAAGCAGTTTTAAAAACTTACATTTTTCAAAGTCCAAAGTAGTAGTTGTTTTTAAAAATGTGCTGCTACCCTCTGAGTGGAGTAGAAGCTCATGGAGACTCCCACTCAAAGTTTCTTTATCTTAAGTTGCTTCTGAAGGTAGATTGTACACACTGAGTTTTTCAGTAAGTGCCAATACTCTTTCGTACTGCTAAGGATCTTGCATACTATGTAGTGGTTAGTGTTTCAGACTGTTTGGTACCTGTTGATAACTTCCTTTAGGAAAATTCATGGTGGTTGTCCTAACGTAATCTCAGATGAGAAACTATTTGTAAATGTCATTGTTGGCAAAAGTATTTAAACAAGGTGCCCCAAAACGATAAATCTTTGCTTTTTCATTCTATAATGTTAGAATTCTTTAACTTTAGAGATTGAGGGCAGGGGTTGTTTTGTTTGCATATATTTGTAATCCTTTAGTGTTTAGCATAGTGCCTGACACATAGGAGGTCCTTAATAAATGCTTTATCAGTGTAATTCTCTTTGGTGGCTTAGAGATTTTTAGAGAATCCCTCATTTAAGTTTTTTTGGTAATTTTAAATAGCTAACATTTACAAAGTGCTTATTATGTACTCAAAACTGTGCTAAGTGCTTTGCAATTGTTACCTCATTTGATCCTCCCAACGAGTCTGGGAGGTTAAGTGCTATTGTTATCCCCATCACATAGATGTGGAAAACAGAGAGTTAGTTGCCCAGGGTCACACAGCTAGTAAGTATCTGAGGCTGGATTTGAACTCAAGTTTTCTTGACACTAATCCTACCACTCTATTCACTGTGCCACTCAGCTGTTAGAGCCTGGATCTGTTTCTGAAGTCTTTACTTTCTCAGAGATGAAAGGTGTAGTGTTTTAACTTGTGTTCATTCACAAAAAGGTAGTCACGGTGTAACTGGGATGTTAGGATTTTGAACCTACAAAACCGGAAATGAAATCATGAATTGGTTTGTTCCACATCAGTCTAGGAGAGAATTGAATGTAGCTTGTGTAAATAAGGAAGGAAAACACCTGACTTAAATACAATGAAGACATTGTAATAACTGCTTAATGGATCCGAATATACTGCGTTGCTTCCTGAAACATTGGTAGTCGATTGACTAAAATGTGATATATCCAAAATTAGCCTATTTTACAACACTAGCATTGTAGAGGGGACCCACCATTGTAAACAGATTTAATTCTTACAAGTAAATGGAAAATATGAGATGAGGGACATTTCTCAGAGGAACTGGTGGTGGAAGAGAGGCAGACGAGATGATGGAGCCTTTTCTTTTTCCTCTGTTTCTGTCCCTTTCCTTCTTTCTTGTCTGCTTCTTCCTTTCATCTCCTTTTCATCCTCCTTGTCTGCTGTTTTTCCTAATTTTCTTCTTCTTCATTCTTGTCTCTTTCCTAAAAAAGTGAATTAAAAAAAATACTTGTCCTACTTAGTCAAGGGACATTCTGTTTTTTCTTTTTCAGAAAAGTTGTGAATGTTCCTATTTACCCATTACATGCTGCAGATTGTCCTGCTCTTTTTCAGCCTTCTTGTTGGTACTGGTCTGAAGAACTAGTCAGTTAAAAAGAAAAGGTAGGTTTTGGTGTTGGGATCTTTACTTAACTGCAGAGAGAGGTTAAATAGATAAAAGAAAAAACTATGTTGCCTCAGTTACTTCAGTGGACCTCATTCACCTCTTTTTGTTGTGATTTAAGGTATTTTGGTCTCCAGGGGATCTAGTTCTGTGGATCCCATATCTCAGAAGCAGTCATCATGGTATAATTAAAGTGGCTTCTAGGACCACGGGAAGCATTGAAGCCCAAAATTAGAGTTTAGTGGAATGTCTCCTTTCCAGAGTACAGAAGTGCGTGCACACATGCATACGCACACTTTTTTAAGTAATTAGCAGATCACCAATCTTCTTGTTGCTGCTTTTGTTTTGTTGTGCTTTCTTCTTTTAGCCTGCCTCCTGGTTGTTGTGATAAAGGCGATAGACATACTGTGGGGGCAGAGAATCTTCTGGGTTTTATTTGACACTGGTTGAAAACTGAGTGATATTCTGTTATATTTTAATAAAGCCAGAACATAGCTGTTTGTTACAGGACTTACCCTAAGACCTCAAAACAGGGAACTTAGTTCCCCATAGCATTGTAACAATTCTGAATTCTTCAGGAATCCACAATTTCACCTCTTCTTTCTACGACTAACCCCACATAATAACATAGTCACTAACTTTCCCATTTTATAAAGGAAGAACTTTTGGCCCAGAGAAATCATAATTTGCCCAAGGTCACATAAGTAGTAAGTGGCAGAGTTGGAGTTCAAATCTGGGTCCTCTGATTAAGATCCAGCATTTTTCTTATTGTTGCACAACTGTGATCCTAAAGCATTTCTCTGATTACAAAGGTTCATCAGTGGTAGATTCCTTTTTGGCAGCTAGTCCCTCTTTATTTAGCTAGGCTGGTTCTCTGCATCACCTCTTAGAATGTAGGTTGCCAGTATGGGTCTGTGACCCACAGTTTAAGAAGCCTGAAGAGGTCAAGAGTGGGAAATTTTTTTTTTTTTTTTAAATTCTAATTTATTTATTTATTTTTAGTTTTCAGCATTCATTTCCACAAGATTTTGAGTTCCAAATTTTCTCCCCATCTCTCCACTCCTCCTACCCCAAGACAGCATGCATTCTGATTACCCCTTCCTCCAGTCTGCCCTCCTCTCTATCACACCTCCCACCTTTTCTTTTTCCCTTTCCCCTATATTTTCTTGGAGGACAAGATAGATTTCTATAACCCATTGCCTATATATTTTATTTCCCAGTTCCATGTAAAAACAGTTTTTAACATTTGTTTTTAAAACTTTGAGTTCCAACTTCTCTCCCTCCTTCCCCACCGAGAAGGCAAGCAATTCTATATATGTTATTCATGTGTAGTTATGCAAAAGACTTCCATAAAGGTCATGTTGTGGAAGATAAACTATATTTCCCTCCGTCCTGTCCTGCCCCCCATTTATTCTGTTCTCTCTTTTCACCCTATCCATCCTCAAAAGTATTTACTTCTAATTACATCCTGCTCCCATTTGCCCTCCCTTCCTTTCCCCCACACACCACTTATCCCCTTCTCCCCTACTTTCCTGTAGTGTAAGATAGTTTCGTAGCAAATTGAGTGTGCATGTTATTCCCTCTATACACCAAATGTGATGACAGTGAAGTTCACTTTTCCCCTCTTATCTCCCCTCCCTTCCCTTCCATTGAAAAAGTTTTTTCTTGCTTTGTTGTGAGAGATAATTTGCCCAATTCTATTTTTCACTTTCTACTCCCAATATAGCCCTCTCACCATTAATTTTTTTTTTTTAGGTATCATCCCTTCCTATTCAACTGACCCTGTGCCCTCTGTCTAGATGTATATAATCCCTCCAACTACTCTAAAATAGTTCAACTTTAGTAAGTCCCTTATGATTTCTCTTTGCTGTTCACGTTTTCATGCCTCTCTTGATTCTTGTGTTTGAAAATGAAAATTTATATTCAGCTCTGGTCTTTTCATCAAGAATGCTTGAAAGTCCTCTGTTTCATTGAAAGACCACATTTTCTCCTGAAGTATTATACTCAGTTTTTCTGGGTAGGTGATTCTTGGTTTGAGTCCTAGTTCCTTTGACTTCTGGAATATCCTATTCCACACCCTTCGATCCCTTAATGTAGAAGCTGCTAGATCTTGAGTTATCCTGATTGTATTTCCACAATACTGGAATTGTTTCTTTCTAGCTGCTTGCAATATTTTCTTCTTGACCTGAGAGCTCTGGAATTGGGCTACAATATTCCTAGGAGTTTTCTTTTTGGGATCTGTTTCAGGAGGCAAAGTTTGTTTTATAATTTTTTGATTTTTCATAAAGTCATTAGCTTCCATCTGCTCCATTCTAATCTTTCTTCAGTGAGCTTTCCATCTGACCAATTTTGCTTTTTAGAGCACTTTTCTCTTCATTGGCTTTTTGGATCTATTTTGTCATTTGGGTTAGTCTATCTTTTTACAGTGTTATTTTCTTCAGCATTTTTTTGAGTCTCCTTTAACAAGCAGTTAACTCATTTTTCATAATTTTCTTGCATCACTCTCATTTCTCTTCCCAGTTTTTGCTCTACTTCTCTTACTTAATTTTCAAAATCCCTTTTTTGAGCTCTTCCATGGCCTGAGACCAGTTCATATTTTTCTTGGAGGCTTTGAATGAGGGAGCTTTGACTTTGTTGTCTTCTGTTTGCATGTGTGGTCTTCCTTGTCACCAAAGTAAATTCTATATTCTGATTCTTTTTTTCCAGTTTTTGCTCATTCCCTCAGCCATTTACTTGACTTTTGAGCTCTTTGTCAAGGTGCATCTCTGCTTCCAGTGGGAGTGGGGGAGTATACTGTCAGCCGCTGGATTCCCTCACAATCTGTGGGCCTAGAGGTCCAGAAATAGTCCCTGTCTCTGTCCCTGCTGCTGCTGTGGATTCCTTCACCCCCTTCCCCTTCTGCCGCCCTGGGGCTGGGGCCAGAAAGAGTGGGAAAAATTTAAGAAGCTCTGTTATAGGCCACATATAAAAAAAGTAGGAAATTTGAAGTAAATTCTTGGTTATCAGACTTGCATTGATAAAAATCTCCAAATTGCTATAAATGTGATTCTTTACTTTTTGCAAAATACTCTTTGATATTCTTCTTCCCTCATCCCCGCAAATTAGAGGATTTATGTTCTAAAAAGGCTGTTTGCTGGATGAGTAGAAAGAGAGCAGGATTTTTTTATGCTCAACAGGGGATTTGATGGTAAAACTGAATTTGGAAAAAGTAATTCTCTTTAACTAGGGGAGGAGTGGTGTTAGAAAAAGCAAGGCCCTGGCTTCATTCTGAATGTGAACCAGTAAATTTTATACAGAAAAATCAACTATATTCCACTGCTGCTCTCCCTCAACCTTGGTTCTTGACTTCATGATGTTCATTCAGTGGACATTTATTAATTATCTCTTCTGAACAGAGTACTGGATGAGGGGCTAGAAGGCCCCCACAATATCAGTTATACATGAGAGATTTATAGGACGACGTGGATTAGAGTTGTACATCATGGGGTATGAATGTGGTGTGCACTGTACTTTTGGATAGGATACTCACATTAGTTCAATTTTTAGATCCATTGAAAGCACGCTATGTTTGACTTGCTTCTGAAGAAGAAAATTAGAAGAGCCAACTGAGGATTTATCACAAGTTCATAGTAAATCTTTGTAACTATTTGTGTACTTAATGTGGACCTGCATAAAAACTCAGACCAACTAGGTGATCAGGTAGTCAGACTCACAGGGATATTATTTGGGGAGGGAAGAGAGAAAGGGAATTCTTACAGGGTTTAGTTTTGGGAACCAGAAAGAAGGCGTATATCGGAAAACAGAATAGCCAAACCTGCTGCAGGAGGGAGTGTTGTAGAAGTGTCCTTGCAATTATCTCTTTCCAGGAACTGGGGTTGTTAGAAATTGCAATCTTGGGGGCAGTTAACAACTGCTAGTGAGAGCAGAGGTTCCCAGGAATTGTCCTGCGTGGGGGGAGAGGTAAGAGCAGTTTGAAATTGCTATTCGGAACAAAGTAGGGCCCCAGGGATTCCTTAATTAATGGGCATTAATATGCCCATTTTCCTTTTTTGGGAAAGATGCTTTGGAGGGAAACATTTTTTTCAAAGGGTAATGACAAATCTCATTTCAGAAAGTAGTACTATGGTGCCAGAAATGACCTGGAATGGCAGTTATCTATTTTAACAAGGGAGAAGTTAGGGAGTCACTTGAAATGTTTGTAATTTTAAATAGGTGGTAGCTTGGTATACAGGAGCACTAGGCAAGAAGTCAGGCTGTGAATTTTACTTCTTGATCTAAACTAATTAGTTTTGTGACCTCAAAGCAAGTTTCTTTAACTCTGGATTTAATTAAGTTCATCTATAAGGTGGTTGGGTAAAAATGAGAGATATGTAAACTCTAATGAGGTCATACATTTTTCCCCCTAGTAGGCATAATGAGTTTTTTTTATGCCTTGTTTTATATATTATCTTAGTTTTCCTCAGTATCACTTCTTCTGCCCTCACTCAGACAGCCATACAGTATTGCAAGTATTTTTTTAATGCGAAGAAGCAAAACAATTATTCAAATTGATCAATATATTGAAAAAATTTGGAAATATGGGCAATGTGCAACACTTGTGGTCTCCTATCGCCATATAATGGTGAGTTGGACCCGTCCTCTTACATCTTTTCTTTTGGGCTATGCTTATTCTTTGCAATTTTATAGTATTTGCTTTTGATTGAGGTGTGTGTGTGTGTGTGTGATTGCAGTTCCATTGTCTTTGTATATTGTTTTCTTGACTTTGTGGACTGCATCAGTTCACATAGATCTTTCCATACTTCTCTATGTTTATCCCATTCATCATTTCTTACGGCATAATAATATTCCATTATATTAATGTACCACAATTTCTTTAGCTATTCTGCTATTGATGGACATCTTTGTTTCCCATTCTTTGCTATTCCAAGAAGTTCTGCTATAAATATTTTTGTGTGTATTGGATCTTCCTTCTAATGTACGACTTCCTTTTGATATAAGCCTGTGGAATCTCTTGATCATAGGTATAGACATATTTGTCATTTTATTTGCATAATCACAAATTGCTGTCTGAAATAATTATACCAATTCATTGCTCCACCAATTGAGCACCACTCTTCCCATCTTCCCTCAAATCTTCCAGCATTGGCTATTGCCATCTTTTGTAATCTTTGCTGGTTTTCATATTGTAAAGTAAAACCGCAAGGTTGTTTTGAATTTCATTTTTCTTAGTATTAGCAATTTGGAGCTGTTTTTTACTTGACTGTCAATATTGTGCAGTTCTTTTGAGAACTGCTTGTTCATATCTTTGATCATTTATCTTTTGGGGCTTATTGTTCTGTCTGTATCTGTTAAATGTTTATGTATCTTGGATACCAGATTTTTATCAAAGAAATTTGATTTAAAGGTTATTTTTTTTTTCCATTCAACTTCTTTCCTTCTTATCCTTTGTGGGAAACAAAGAAGTTATGTTTCCACAGGATCAAAACTCCCAGCTTTGAGTGGTGACAGTTAAGCAGAGTTGTGACCTAGCACAGTCATGTAAAAATGTCAGAAGTTTGTAAGAAATAAACAAGAAGTTAAGTGTCCACAAAGGTTGGTTGTTAGTTCCTCAGGTTGCTGAATAAGTCAGACAAGAAAGTTAGCAAACTGCAGATGGCCCTGACCAATGAGAAAGTGCTTAGTGGAAAAGAGTTTGTGGCCTGAAGAAGAACAGACCAATCCATCCTCTGATGGGAGGATCTGTCCTGAACTGATATTGTGAGATTCCCTCATTTCTGTATCCGGCACTCTCTCCTCTTGAAAAGAGGAGTGTTCAGTTCCTCTGAACTCTGCTGTAATAAATTTTCCTTGATACCTTTTAGTGCCAAGTGTGTTTCTGACATCTTTGATGTAGTAATTTTGTTTGTCGAAAGGCTTTTCAGTTTTGTGTAATCAAAGCAATCTCTTTTATCTTTTGTACGTCTTTCTTTGGTTAAGAATACATCTTGTAGCACAGCTTTGAGAAGTATATAAGCTGCTTGTTTTCCAATTTCATTATAATGATGTTTAATACTAAGGTCACACATCCATTTAGAATATATTGTGTTGGTCTAATCATAGAGCTTCAGAGACCATCCTTATTTTATAGATGAGAAAACTGAGGCCCCGGTGGGGTTAAATGATGTGCCCAGGGTTACACAGCTAATAATGTAAGACGTAGGATTTGACCTGAATTCTTCTGACTGTGTGACAAAGTTCTTTCTTTCTGTTGTACCACACCATCCCCTTGTCAAATGCCAAAGGTTTTAAAATACACGGGTATGTTCTACTTCAAATATGTTTACATTTATGTAAGTTTTAGGAATTAGGTTTCATAATAAGGGAAAAGCTTAGATAAATCCTATCATATGTCTTTTTTTAACGTTTGTTTCACACTTAATCTGTTGTTATATTGCAGGTAAGCCTTGAGTCATTTGGGAGAGAGTAGAGGAATGTCACTTCCTTTGTAATAATCTGTATAGCAGCTAACTCATATTTAGTTGTCCTATTTCAGTTTTCCAGACTTCTTATTAAAAAAACTTTGAACTATAATGAGCATTTTTGTCCTCATTTTATAAATGAGGAACCTCCAACTCACAGAGGTCAAATGGTCACATGGCTAGTAAGTGTGATGGCTTGGGCCTAGCATCTAAATCTAGTGCTCTTACCACAAGCTTTGATATTATCATTATTGCAGTAGCTATATTCTCATGGTCTTTGCAATCAACCCTTTAATTGGCCATTCCTTTTGTAGTTTTGCTCTGGTTGTGGTGTCTATCATCTGATGTGTTACTTTTCCTTGGGATGTCGTTTTCATGAGGTATCTCATCTTGTTGGACTCTTCTCCATGTCTTTCCATAACTAGAGGATCTCTGTAATTTGCTTGAGGCCTTCTGATTTTTTTTTTCTTACTATCTGTGGATGCTACTTTGGCACGGAGCCTGTCTACTTGTTGTGTAGCATTCTTCATATATGCTTTGCTTAGATTCTTTTTCTGGAAATATAGTTCCTTGCTGTTGCCTAATAAAAGGATTATTTTCTTTTCTGATAATTCTCTTTTAAAATTTCTATTCTTAATTTTGTGGGACTAATTGAGCAGGATTTAACTATATTGTGGTCTACTGTGTATATCTCATTAAAATGATTCACCCACCTGCACATATTTTCATATCTCTTGGCTTAATCCACTTAAATCTAAGTATTTCATTTTTGTTATTGGACAAAAGTTTTTCCTTGACTGTGACAGTTAATTAAAAATTTGTGTAGGGATTTAAGCATATTAGAAGTAGGTTATGCCTGCGTATTCTAAAGCACTTAGCAAGAACTTGCTTAACAATGCTGTCTCCTGAGGCCTGGTTCAATGTTAATGTTGTCTTTTCCTCTGCATCCTTTGATCTGGAGCTCTCAGGGCTGTCTCCCTCCCCGCTGTCATTCTTTTCAAGTAGAACTGTGCAGATCATAGAGTAAGTAAATTTGTATTCTCTTTAACCCCCCAAAAAATCTCCTGAGACCAAGTCCTTAAAAAAAAAAAGTCTTCAAAAGCAAGGTTTTAATACTTTTTATACTCTCTCTATACCTTTTATATTCATTTGTCATATATAAATAAACACCAGTGAGCTTGGCAGGCTTCCTTCAAGACCCTAAGTGAAAGGCCAGTGTTAAAACAAATGATTACAGCTGCTTCACCTGGGAAGAGATGGGGGTGTCCATGTATGTGTACATATTTGTGTATTACACCTACACGCACGCACGCACCCACCCATGCTATTTCGGCTTTCCTGTTACCTGAGACCGAAGATGTAATCGTTAGGATAAGCCTATCGTCTGTTACATTTTTCTTCAGCATCAAATATAATGATAACGAACAATTATATAACACTTTAATGTTTACTAAGAGTTTTTCCCTCACAGCAACCCTATGAGGTAGATAGTATGTCAGTTAGGCATTAGTTATTAAACACCTACTGTGTACTAGATACTGACTTGGGTGCTGGGGAAAACTAAAACAAAAATGAAAGACTTCTTGTATTCAGGTAACTTGCATTTTTTTGTGTGGTTGTTTTTTCTTTGTATCCTCAGCACTTAACACTATGACTTACATGTAGTGTTGAATAAATGTTAGGTGATTAATTTATTGATTAGTCCCAATTTTACAAATGAGAAAGTGGCACGTGGTTTGAAATAAGATATGTAGACCCTAAGTGTAGCATTTTCCTATTATATTCTGCTGCTGAAATATTATTATATTTTAAGAAAAAATTATTCAGATTTTTTTGTATCACCTAAGTTCACATATTTTATCATGTAAGTTCATTTGGCAGATAGAATTGAGTCTTGTCTCATGTTTGTGAATTAATTTTAGCCTCATATTGGTTTGTAATTGGGTTCTGTTTTGAGAGTAATGGAGTGCTGGAGTAATGGAGTGGGTGGGAAAAATGAGAACGGTATGGCAATTCAGCGTAGTAAGATTTTGATATTCTGTAGTTGATAACTGTTTTCTTTCAAATATTGATTGCTTCCCCGGTAGGGTTTTAGCTTTATCAAGGAAGTGAGTGCCATTTTTAATTGTGGCAGCACAAACAGCTCTTCTTCTTGCCCGGCTGTACTTGAGAACTGGTCTTGGAAAGATGATCTGTAAATTTATATTAATGCTTATGTTCTTTCTTGGATAGACATCTGTCATTTAAGTAAGCATCACTATTAAGTTTGCTTAGCTGTCATTATTAAATCAGGAAGAAAAATGGAATATTTTGGTAGTTTTATTGACTAACATCTGTTGGGGGTATATGTTTTCTTACTAAGTTGCAGTTTAATATCCCCAAACAGGAGAAATTTATAAATCGGATTTCTGTACCCTATTAAGATATAGCTCAAGGTTATGGAATCTCAGAGTTAGAAAACACTTCAGGGGACATAGAGTCTGAGAGTTGAAGTGAGAATCTTCTCCAAAACTCATCCAGTTCTCACATGAAGACATTTATGATAGGTAGGATATGACCTCTGTCCTAAGAAGACCCATTCTATTTTTGGACTTTACTGTTCTTATGTTTCCTTTATTTATGATTGATATCATTAGCAAAATATGGCTTACTGTGTACTTTTCTAGGAATTCTGAGTAATATTGATAAGAAATTTTGTGAAGATCTTCAATATTAGGAAACTGAATACATTGTAAGGTGGCCCATTCTTTTCTACACAGTTGACTTTAGGTGGCATCAAGTCATATAAGACTTCTCATGCTTTTCAGGAATATCTCTTTTGTCATTTCTAGTGGTTCAATAATACTCTATTAAATTAATATACCAGCCCTTCCATAACTGATGGGTACTTACTTAGTTTCCAAATCTGTATTATAGAATGAGCTACTATAAATATTCATTGTACATATGGATCCTTTGGTCACTTGGCATTATAAACCTATTATTGGTATAGGTATGGTGAGTATTCACAGCGTAGTAATTTTTGTGACATAAAATCTAAAATGCTCTCCAGAATGCCTGTACTAATTCACAACTCCACTAGTGTTGAGAATAGTGTGCATGTTTTATTTATCACACCCCTTCCAACATTTGTCATTTTCCTTTTTTTACTAATCTGATGGGCATGAGATAGAACTTCAGAATCATTTTAATTTGTATTTCTCTAATTATTAGTGATTCAAAGTATTTTTTCATATATTTATTGACAGCATGAATTTTTTTCCTCTGAAAACTGTTTATATCCATTGGGCATTTATTTACTTGAAAATGACCCTTATTATCATAAAAAGAATCAGTTTTTTATATATCTTAGACATGAAATCCTTATCACAGAAATTTGCTGAAAATATTTTTTCCTATTTGTTTCCCTTCTAAGTTTAACTGAACTGGTTTGTGCAAAACCTTTTTAATTTTAGGTAATTGAAACTGTCTGTTTTATATTGTGTGATCCTGTCTCTTACTTGATCATGAACTCTTCACTCTTATTTGGTAGTCATCAATAATATTCTCCTTAATACTCTCTTTTCTATGTTTCTGTGACACTGTTTTCTTCTTAGTTTCTTTCTACCTACTTGACAGCTTCTTTTCTGTCTCCTTTGCTACATCTTCGTCCAGGTCATATCTGCCGACCGTGAAGGTATCCCAGGGCTCTGTCCTGCGACCTCAACTCTTCTCCTTTGATTTCAGTTGATCTCATTAGCTCTTTTTACACGCACACACACCCTACATACCTCCTACACACACCTCTGTATACATATAGATCTACCTGTCCGACCCTATCCTTTCCCCCTTAAAACCATTTCCACATCTCTTAACTGCCTTTTTAGACATCTTAAACTTCATATCCCGTAGACATTTTAAACTTATATCAAAAACCGAACTCCTTGTGTTTGCTCCCTCATCTCACTGCAATCCTCCCTTATTCCTCAAATCCCTATTATTGTTGATGGTACCAATATTCTCTCAGTCCTTCAGCCTGATTACCTAGGTGTCATCCTCATCTTTTCACTCCTTTTCACCCTCAATATCCAACCTATTACTAAGTTCTATAGATTTTGTATTCATAACATTTCTAATATATGCCCCATTCTCTTGTGACACTTGCTACAGACTCTCATGACCTCACAGCTTTGCTATTTTAATAGTCTTTGGTCTACCTGCCTCAGATTTCTCTCTCCACTCTAGTCCATTCTTCACAAAACTCGTCTTGATCTTTCTAAAATGAAAGTATGGTCACATCATCTCCTCTCTATCCAACTCCCCTCCCACCTCCCAACTCTTAACGGCCCTGTATCCCTTCCAGGATCAAATATAACATCTCACAGTCCTTTGTAGCCTGGCCCTTCTTACCTCTTTTACATCTACATTATGCCTTACTCCCTTTCCCCTCTTTCCATTCTTACTGCCCAAACTCTTCAGTCTTCCCTATTATTTAAACAAGATAAACTCCATCTTTCAATTCCTAGGGCAGGATTTTGTATTTGATTTTGTATTGTATCCCCAGTACTTAACAATAGTGCCATACATATAGTAAGTACTTAACATATCTTACTAGAGAGTCTAGAGAATTTGGAGGTAGAGTGATAACCTAGGAAGCTATTAGAAGCATTCTGGGTCATCACTGTAGACTGTCAGGTTATAGACTACTACAAGAGTATGTTCCCTCTGATGTAAAGTTATTTCATTGCATCTTTGTTTTATGTATTGGATTAATAAAACATTATTTTAATATCAAGGTACTTGAAAGATTATGAAGTTTCTTTTTTTTAATTATGAAAGACAATTCCTTAAGTGAAATGGTTATTTTTTTATCATTCTTTGTAGCCTAAGCCCTTAAAAATTGTTAGGAAGTCATCTTAATGTTCCTAATCTCAATTAATATGAGTTATGTTCAGGATGAACTAATTATTCAGGCCTTAAAAATCTTACTTATAATAGGTGTATTGATGATCCTAACTTGAAAATTCATGCATTTCCAAGGAGTGATCTACTTTTGGAAGATAATGCATACTACATTTTGGAGTTGTATCTTTAAGGAAATGATCTCTTTTAAAATATGTCATTCAGAGTAAAAGTTTTAGGGCCTACTTTATCTTAAAATAGACCATGTAGTTCAGTGTTTTATTTCCCAGACTGTGAACTTTCTAATATATGAGAATCATATATCCATTTTTAGTACTTGTAGATACAACTACTTGTAGGAGAGTGAAGAGAAGTGGAGTGTGATTTGAATTGTATCTGATACTGGATTTTTAACATGTATGCTGAATACAAACTTGAGAGACTTTTCTTTTGGGGAAAGAAAACTTTTTGACTTAGGTTTTGAGCAAAGTTTTAGTTATTTTTTTTGTTGTACTGACAGATACTTTTTTATGGTAAGCTCCTTGAGTTGAATTGTTTCATTGTTATTTTATCTTTAGAACTTAGCTCAGTGTGTGACATATAGGAGCTTAATTGCCATGTGTTAATCAGTTTATTGATTAATTTGAGAATGGAATTCTGAAAACCATATGTTAACCATCTTATCTAGCTTAGTGGATCTATATGCTTAAAAGATTAAAAGTCAGAAGAAATGCTTTTCCTTTAGCTGAATCTTTATCATACACTAAGACAAGAAATTCAGTACACTTGGTACACTTTATATATCATTTCTTTGAGAACAAAGCTAGCTGGATCTTTCATCCTAGGTTCTTGAAGGTTAGATTCTTTAGGCTTTAGATGGTTGATTGTGATGGCTGTGGAGGAGCAGGTGGAAACAATGTTACTATCTGTGCTGTCTTGAGTGCTGCTAACTCACAGAAGTTTAGTGTTACTGTCAGGGGAAATAACTTCATTTTTTTAGTTAAATCCTTATGCCGTCACCTGAGGAACCAATACATTCTTTGTAGGTATGACTGTATGCCCTGAGTTCTATTATTCTGCTTACTTGGGAATGAAGTGGTCTTTTCTTAGGTATTTGTGGGATACTGTCTTGGAATAGGCAAATCATCGTTTCCTTTTGCCTACCCCAAAGTTCACAATTTTAGTATATTACAAGAGCATCTGTGTCACATAATATACAAGATACATTAAATACATACATATATATATATTAGCACATTAATACATACACACACACACATACACACACGGAGGAAAAAGAGGAGGCATCAAGATAGGACTCATGTAATAACTGGCTCTTGAAATGTGCTTTGAAGCAGGCTTGGGATTCCATGAGGAAAAGATTAGGAGAGAATTCATTCTAGGCATGAGGGACCATTATGAAAAAGCACAGAGATTAGAGAATAGAAGTAGCAGGTTGTGTACATTGAGTAGTGGATAGATCATTTTGACAAGAATAAATAGTGTGTGAAATGAAATAAGACTAGAAAGGTAGTTGGGAATTAGATTATTGAGAATTCTACAAAAGATTTTTGTATTTTATCCTCCTGGCAGTAAGGAGCCATTGAGGAATTTTGAGTGAGAAGTGACATGGTCAGATTTGTGTTTTACAGTGATCAGTTTGACAGCTGTTTGGGAATGGATTGTTATCTGACAGCAAAGGATGATGTTGAATATAGCCCTTATTGAGATGTTGAATTATTCTCTGACAAGTTAGCTTCCTCAAGAGACTGGATTCTTTTTGTTATTGTCAAATCAATAAGCATTTATTAAGTACTATCTGTTACTGTGTACTAGACACTTTCTGGAATGAACCTTAGTGACTATTCCAAGTCCTTCATTTTGCAGTGGAAGAAATTGAGGCTCAGGGATGTTAAGTGACTTGCCAAGGTCATTCATATAGTAATCATGAGAGGAAAGATTTGAACTTGGTTCCTCTGACTCCAGACAGTATTCTTTCCATAGTACTGTACTGTTGCTCCCACATTATGCCATCCTATATTTTTCTCTTTTCTTTTAAAAGTTACTGTGATTTTCTTTGAGAAAAGGTCATTCTTAGAAAAAAATGTCCATGATGAGTCAGTGTGGTTTATTGAAAAGTACTTTGGACCTTCATTCAGTGAAGAACTAGATTTAATTCCTGTCTATTAGATGCTGGGATTGTGGAAGAGGTCTTTGATCTTCCTGAACCTTACTTTCCTTGTCCTTGTGGTTCTACTTCACAGACGTCTAAAGAGGTTCAAAGGAGATGAAAGTTGTAGTGTTTTGCAAATCTCAAAATGCTATAAAAATGTCTATTCCTCCTCCTCTTCCTCCTCCCTCTCATTTGTTTCCTGGGATAGATGTTTCCTTTGTAGAAAGGACTAGTTTCAATTTTTTTTCATCTTGGATGTTCAGTAACCTGCACAATACCTGACATACACTAGGCACTCAAGGAGTGCTTATTGGAGGATTGATTGGATGACAAGTTTAGACTGTTCTGTGGGCAGAGAAGAATTACTGAGAAATTTTAAGCAAGGGTTTGTTGTAATCAGAGCTATACTTGAAGGAGATTACTTTGATAGAAGTCTATAGGACAGTTGAAAGTGGGGAGAGATTGGAGGTAGGAGAAGCAGTCAGGAAACTATTTCAGTTGTTTAGGTAAGAGATGGGAATCGAAAGTAAGAAGTCATGAGTGGAATTGGAGAAGAGTTGATAAGTGAGAAGTATTGTAGGGAAGGAATCCATTTGGTTACTGTTTCTTTATGAGAGTGGGAAAAATATGGTGTCATCGGTGATCATTGAGTTCAGAACCTGTGACTAGGAATATGGGATGATGCCATTGATAGAAATAAAAATGCTAGAAAATTTGGTTTTGTAAAGAAATGTGTTTATGTATGCGTGGTTTATATGTGTTGAGCTGGAGACATCAAACAGGACACCCAGATGAATATTCCTGATAGGCAACTGGAAATGTAACTCTGGACCTTGGAAGAGAGGTTGGGAAGGGGACTTTGGGCTTTGGATTATCTACCTCAAAGTCATGGTTGAAGCTATCAAAGTAATTGTTACCAAAGTTGTTATATGCTATTGTTATTTCTCCTTTGTTCTTGAAGGAGACTAAAACATCTGGGAGGTGATACCATGATGTGCAAGTGAATTGGATTTAAGTGAGAGAGGGCTGTTCAAGTCATCAGTCTCACTTTCTCCCCCAAAGCCATCTGGGTCCAGTGGCAAGATATAGATCAAGACAACTGGAGATGGTCCTCTCTCAAAGACCTAGAATAGACCTGCATGACTTGGCAGTCGGTAGGGGCCCCAAATTAAAATAGGGTAAACTTCTTTGGACTGCAGATAGGTTTTTAGTGGCTAACTTTTGAAATATTATAATTGATAGTTAAACTATTTGCAAATAAACCATATCAAAAAAGGATAATTTCAATTAATATTAGTTAATTTCACTTATTAAGATTCTTGCTTATCATGAAATCACTCCTCCTCAGACTAGAGACAGACTGATGATGGTTGGTTGCTGCAGGTCATGTTAGGAGAGAGGGTGAAGTGCCTCCTGCTCTCTCCCTTTCTCTCCCTCCCCCCTCCCCCAAGTGGAAGGTAGGTTAAGCAGACAAATAACAGTTCTTTCCTTTCTTTTCCATTCACTACTTTTTTCTCAGCCTGCTTGAAATCCTTTAGTGGGCTCCAAGTGGCCCACAGGCTCTATGTTGTGCCAGTCTGGTTCAGAGTTTAGAAAAAGAATAAATGGGATGAGTTTAGAAACTTGAACATATACCTTACTATAGTATAGTAGGTTCTGTATTTAGTATCAAGAGACCTGGCTTTTATCTTGACTCTGCACTTATTACCTGTGTCACCTTTGGCAAGTCAGCTAACTTAGAGGAAGCTAGGTTGTCCAATGGATTGAGCACTGAGTCTGGAGTCAGAAAGATGTGAGTTCAAATGTGACCTCAGACATTTAGTAACTGTGTCCTTGGACAAGTCACTTAACCTCTGTTTACCTCAATTTCCTTAACTTCATCTCCTATCTGCCCTAATATTTGTAAAGCTTAGATCTCATAAGTGCCAGACACAGAGTAGGAAATATATAAATGGTTATTTCCTTCCTCTTTCGTAATCACTCTTGGTGTCAGTTTTATCAACTACAGCATGAAGCATTTGGACCAAATGACATCTAAAGTCTCTTCCATCTATAAATTTCCTGGGAATGTACATTTGTTGTGCGGAGAGAGGAGCAGTGGTGAGAGAGAGATGTGCAGAACCTGAAAAAAAACAAGTTCTTAAAACTAGGGAGTCTTCAAAGTCTTTAAACTAGGGAGTAAAAAAGTTTTAGGAAAGGGAAACTGACAGTATCAAATGCTATTTACTTTGACTTTTTTTTTTTTAAATTAGGATAGTGTCATATTTTTAGGGGAAAACTATACATATGTGCATACCTATATATTTCACTAAATATTATCTAATTCTATTATTTTTGAAGAGCTATGACTGCATTCAAACCTATTCCTGTTACAGTAGGAACTTTTAGAAACAGAGCAAAGATTTCCTTTTGATGCTTGTTATTAAGTTGCTTCCTGCAGCGGTGGGGAAACTGCCACCTTGAGACCACGTATGACCCTTTAGGTCCTCAAGTGTGGCCCTTCAAATCCAAGTTCAGTCAAAGGGCTGAACTTGAAATCTAGAGGGCCATATGTGGCCTCAAGGCCATAGGTTGCCCATCCCAGAGTGAAATTGGGCAATTACATATAAATCTATTTCTATGTGTGATGTTAAACTTCTCTTTCTTGTAGGGATAGGTATAGGCTAACTTATAGGATAATCAACTTTTGTTCTGTATCTCCTCCTTTATTGACCTTTGCTGTTATGTCCATAAAAGCTGCTGGTTTCCTTCTGTCATGGAGGAAAATGATCTCATGAATTAGTTTGTACTTGATATCAAGGGACTGTAATACCCTAGAGTATTTGTATCCTGGGAGGTAGTTTGAGTAGAGAAGGGAATACTTAAATAAAAGCTACCACTTTTATCATGAAAGTGGCTCTGGGAGAAATGTTTGAGTAATACACCTTTATCAAGCTCTTCAAATTCAGGCAGTTAGGTGGCGAAGTGGAGAGAGGGCCAAGCCTGGAATTAGGAAGATCAGAGTTTATATGTGATGTCTGACACTTAACACCTGTGCCCCTGGGCAAATCACTTAACCTCTGTTTGCCTAAGTTTCCTCAAATGTAAAATAGGGATAAAAATAGCACCTACCTCCCAGGTTGTTATGAAGATCAGATGATCCCAGCATGGTATATCGCACATAGTAAGTAAGCACTATATAAATCTTAGCTATTAAATTATATTCTAACATTATTTGCCTCATCTCTCCGTACAATAAAGTCTCTTAGCAGGTAAGTATTTATCCCTTCTTGTTCTAAAAGTTCAAGTCATTATGAATTTTCCCAGATATGCCGTTAGATAGAGGCTGCATAAGGTAACTAGCACAGCCATGTAGTCAGCAGGACTCTGTGATCATGGACAAATCTTTTAGCTTTTCAAGTGCCCCAAGCAACTGACTCTAAGTAAGTTTGGGATAAGTTGCCAATCTGTATCATTGGAGGGATTTGCTATGTAGAAAATGCCCTCACACTGAAAGGATCACAGATTTAAACCCCCAAAATCGTTATACATACTATGATAGTTGTCATTGAATGAAATTTAAATTGTAACGGTGATCTGTTTTGGAATTTTGCCTTAAATACAGTAGCTACCAAACTTTATAAAACCAAATGAACAAACAGACATAGCCTTCCTTGGGGCTTTTTGGGAAGGTGGTATATTACCTTTCTGTGGGAACATTTTGGAGATAACTTTGTCTCCTGGCATGACTGCTGGTTTTTATGGCCAGAGAGGCATGCAAATGGAGAAGCTGAGAAGCTTGGTGATAGTACAAATTTATACTCAAATAATGAGAGCCTAGAAAAATATGCTTTCTCATTTTTCCTTAACTGAGACATACTACTGATATTCTTCATTAAGGCTTCATAATATTGCATCTTTTATATCAACATCCCAATGTCTATTTCTGTTTCTACTTACCATGGATTTAAAATTACAGCTATATTCTTTAATACATTCTATGACCTGATTTAAGCTGTGGTCCCACTTATCTCTTGTGTTTTAATCCCTAAAAAAAAGTTAAAATTTTAAAACCCCCAAAATAAAATTATGCTTATAAAATGTTTACTAAGCCTGAAGGCTGTAAAGAATGAAGAAATTACACTCGAGTAAAGCATGATTCCTACATACCAATGTCTGTCTTTAATGTTAGAATCACAAAAAAACCCAAACTATAACAGATAGAAAGCACAGGAGGCCTTTCAAATCACACATGTTCATGAATAAAGACAATGTAGGAATACCAGAGTAAAGAAAACACTTTCCTAAACTTCTGTTTAGATATCCATGTGGATTTTGATACTTGTGATATTTCTACTTTATAATGGAAAGATGCTAAGTTTATTAACTATATTTTTACACTTTTAATGTTTTTTTTCCACAGTTTACTTTATATTATCTCACACATTTGCTGTGAAGAACACTAAAGCAACAACACCTCTAAAAAGTGTGAAGCAAGAGCCAGCCAAGTGGTTTAATGAGATGAATAGATCATTTTTCTTTTAAACATACTGGTCAGTTCCATTAACTTAAAAAAACAAAATCTTGAGGTCTTCATAAATGATTTGAAAGAAAATGAGCTCATTGGTTACCATTTGGAGCTTGAGGTGATAGCCCGTAGACACTTGAGATGTAGGTCTGGAGGTGAAGAGCCAGTGTTAGGGACACACACACACACACACACACACACACACACACACACACCCCACCCCACCCCCAACCTTGAGGAACATCCTCTGCAAAGAGTAAAGGAAAGGAGAAGGCGCATGTGAAGGAAATGGCTACCCAACAGTGTTAAGGAAATAAGAAGACAATTGTCACTGAAGCCTGATATGCTGAAACAGGGTGGTGAAATGTCATTAAGAGGTCAAGAGGATGAAGATGAGGAAAAGAAAAATATGTGCTATTTGATTGGATAAAACCTTTTGATGCAAAGTTTTAGTCCCCTAATTAAGAAATTTGTTATGAATGAATAATACTACTTAGAAATTCCAAAATAATTTTTCCTAGCATTTTCCTCACTTCTCTTAGTAGCATGCTATTAGTTTCATATATTCCTTCAGGGACATATTTCTTAAACTTTTGTCAACATAACTGTCCTTTTTGAAACATATAACAAACCTATTATTGTTAATAGTTACAGAAAGAAGGAAATGAAAACTCAGATTCAGATTTTATATATATTTTGTGCTTTTCGTGATTTCAGAGGGAGAAATTTTATTTAATTATTTAAATTCTAACTTTGGTTATATTAAAATGGCCCAGATTTTGATTGAATGGAAACATTTTAAAAAAAACTGGATGTCTATTAATTTTACAATTTAAAGAAATAATAGTAATTTTTCATTTCCTTTTTTCCTTTTATCTCCTTTTTATTCTTTTTGCTTAATCTTAAAAGACAAGAGAGTCAGAAAGGAGAGGAGATGGAGAGAGAGGGGTAGAGGGAAAAAATCCTATCTGCATAGTTACTTGGAAAGAGGCCTTGAAGTTTCATGTCCAAGAATTGATTTATACTTGTTAATATTTACTGTTTCTTTTGTAAATTAGGATCCTCCTTTGGTTATATCCTTTGGATAATTAAAGAAATTCGTTTTCTTATTTCACTGATCAAATGACTTAGTGATCATTTCTTGCCCATATTCCTGCTACCCTTTTACTGGGGCTGTTGTGTTTTGTGGCTATTAATGGAATAATTTTTCCATTCTGCTGCCTGAGATTTAAGATATGAACTAGAATATGATTAGACTGCAAGTTTCTTGAGGGCAAGAACTGTCTGTTTTGTTGTTGTTGGTTTTTAATCTTTGTGACTCTAGGACCTAGAACAGTGCTCTCTGCATGTAGGCAGTTCTTTATAAATGTTTGATAATTTGAAAGTAGAAAGCCAGGATTAATCCCTTGATTATTAAAAGCTAGGTCATATTCCTGTATATAAATTCTTTTGTACATTATAAAAGTACCTTGAAGCACAGAATTTCAAACACACAAATGAGTCATTGTATTTTTGTGGAATGAATCTGAGCTTTTTTGAGTCTTTTTCTGCTAGTCAGAATCAGCATTTCATTTAGTTTCATTTTTTAATTCTGTAGAGATCAGTGCTCCTGTATCCATATGCCACTTGTTTCACTGGAAAGTTGAAAGGATTAATGATTTAATCCATAGACTTTTTGAGATTCTTAGGAAGAAAAATGCTGTCAGAGTCCAAAATTTTCATGAGCATATTTTTAATTGGGCTGTCTTACTCTTTTTATAACATCAATCCATGATATGTACATTCCAGGCTTAGTTTTTTTTGCTAAAGTGCTGATAAATTCTTATTTATTTTTCAACCAAATTAGTTTTAAGACTTCTAATTTACAGTGAAATAATTGCATCTCCTCATTCATTTATGTGTCTTTTGACTCGATATTACTATTTTGTCAGTAATGTCTAAAATATTTACTTAAGCCATGTTGAAAATATTTTGCTAATTTGTCCAGTTTTATCTATTTTAAAGTTAATTTTTATTTTGAACTTTAAAAAGTAATAATTCCTTATGATGTGTCCAATAGAATAAAAAGAGGATTATGTATGAAAGTATGGATCTCCATTTCACATTACTTGTTTTTTTGACCATTACTCTAAAATAATGAAAAACATTTATTAAGTACTTGCTGTTGAATACTGTGTTCCATCATAAGAATATAAAGGCAAAAAAAAAGGAAACAGACCCTGTTTTTCAGGAGCTTATATTCTATTTGCTGAAACAATATATACAAAGTTAATTAAAAATGAATATAGACAGTTACAAGGTAGTGAGGGAGAGAATGCACTAGAAGTTGGGGAGATCTGTAAAGGATTTTGAATAGATGTTATTTTGTCTGAGTTGAGTCTTTAGAGAAGTAAGGGATTCTGCTTTTGAAAGCATTCTTCTCCTCTTTGACTTTTTGAACCTCTTTTGCCAATTGAGTGAGCCTATTTTTCAAGGTGTTATTTTCTTCAGCATTTTTTTGGGTCTCCTTTACCAAGGTATTGACCCATTTTTCATACTTTTCTTCCATCTCTCTCATTTCTCTTCCCAGTTTTTCCTTCACCTGTCTAACTTGCTTTTCAAAATCCTTTTTGAGCTCTTCCAAGGCCTGAGCCCACCCGACATCCCCCTGGGATGTCTGGGGTACTGAGGCCCCACCCTCCACGTCTTTCCCTGATGGCAAGAATATTTCCTCTTCGTCGTCAGATCCGAAAGTCGGGATCATTTGCATCTGTTCAAAAAAACTCTCTATAGTCTTATTTTTCTTCCCTTTTCTAGGCATTTTCCCAGCCAGTTACTTGACTTCTGAGACTCCTGTCCACCCCCGCCTAGGTCCGCCCAGCTAGTGCTTGGGGTCTGAGATTCAAATGGGCTTTCTGCGCCGCATGGCTGCTAATCAATGTGAGCTTTAGTTCTGGTGCTGGGGTGGGGGCAGGGCCACCTCCCAGGCTCAGCTCCCTCAGGGGCTTTATGTAGAGACCTTCAGTAACAGAGCGGGTGGGGGCGGGGCTGCCTCTCCAGGCTCAGTTCCCTCAGGGGCTTTATGCAGAGACTCTCGGTAATGAAGATCCTGCCTGCTGCTGGGGGAGCTCCGGACAGCCGCAGCAGCTACTGCCTCCGCCGCCCCCGCCCCTGCCTCTGCCTCCACCGCTACCTCCCGAGGGGACCCGAGTCACGGAGACACCCCGCTCCCCTTGGCCAGCCAGCCGTCTCTCTCACTGACCTGTAGCTTCTGTGGGCGGAGGGACTTTCCAGGCCGCCGGAGCTTCCGTCCCTGAAGCCTGCTTGGATCAGCTTCTTTGGGGCCGCGGCCACGGCAGCGCTGGGGTGGGGTCCGCTTTCCGGGGTGCAACGGACCCTGGGGATGGCTCTCCAGGGCTCTCTGGAACGGAAATCTCTTCCACTCTGTTTCTGCACACCTTGCAGTGATCCAGAGCTTATGGGGATCTCTTTTTACAATAATTCTATGGGCTGTGGGTTCGGAGCTCGTAAACATGCGTCTTTCTACTCCGCCATCTTGACTCCTCCCCGCAAAGTAAGGGATTCTGGAGGAAGCTGGTGCAAAGATGGAGAATGAAGTTTTGTGTAATTAAGTAAGGAATGGAGGGAAGGCCTGGAACTATTTTTGTAGATGCTTAGTAAGTGCTAGCTGACCGAACCATAAAAATGTGTGATAAAATATTGGACATGGAGGCAAGAAGATGTCAAATTCAAATTCCATTTCGGATGTTTACTAGCTGTGTGATCTGGTCAGGTTACTTAACCTCTGTCAACCATAGTTTCCTCATCTGTAAAATAGAGATAATAATAGTACTTTCTATGATTGTTGTGAGGCTCAGATGAGATAATACACAGAAGAGATAATATAAGGCATTGCAAACCTTAAAGCTTTATATAAATACTACCTATTATTTTTTTTTTTTACTACCTATTATTTTTAATTATAATAATGTATAACAAGTCTTGAAGCTAGAGAGACAGGTTAAAATAAGATTGTGAAGTGCTTGAAAAGTAAAAAGAGTTTATATTCTGTCCTAGTGGTACTAGGAAGATACTGGAGTTTATGGAATAGGAGTGCGAGATGGTCAGATTTGCGTTTAACGAGTATCATTTTGGCAGCTCTTTGGAGAATGGGTTAGAGTGGAGAGATTGGAGTCAGGGCTACCAATAGGGATCTCATTGCAGCAGTCCAGGTGAGAGCTGATGAGCGCCTGACTTAATGGGGTAACTATGTGGGTGGCAACTTATATATAGGGTGCATTAAAATGGGCATTTGAGGGTCATGCTACGATTACAGACCTGATAGACTGAAAGGACCATGGCACCCACAGCAGCAGTAAAGAAGTTCAGTAGAGGTATAGATATGGAGAGGAAAAAAATGAATAGCGATTAATAAATTTTTGGTGATTTGGAATCTGTGCTCAAGCAATGTAATAGAGTTAGATACATAATTCTTTCACTCAGCTTCATAGAGAAGATAATTAAGCCTAATGGATCTGGTAAAGTCACCAGATGACAGATTGTAGACTGGAAAAGGACCCACCACAGAACTTTGGGATAAACTCATTGTAAGGAGGCATCATGGATGATGAACCAGTAAAGTTGGCTGATTTTCTGACATTTTGTAATTATCTTGTTTTGTAAGGAGAGTTTGTATCTGTTCTACTAGTTCTTCCTGCCTCGGTTTGATTCTGAGAGAAGAATGAGGAACTTAATGATTTTATAGTAATGATTTCCACAGTTTCAGCCGATTGATATACATAGAAGTCAGGTTAGATGGTGGGTGCTGAAAAACATGTATGTTATTATTTTTAGAACTTTAGAAGAAAGAGGGAGAGGTAAAGAAACAGGTAGGTTGTGTAGCAGTCTTGGAAATAGTTGCTTGTTCTTTCCATTGGGTCCCTACCATCTGCTGTTGGGGCCTTAGGAGACTGAATTGGGGAGTGAGTGATGGCACGGGGACAGAATATAAAATATTGGTTTTTAAGAAATAGCAGTAAACTGGATGTGGTGATGCACGCAATCCCATTGTCTGTCCCAGCTACTGGATAGGCTGAGGCTGGCAGATCTGTTGAGCTGGGGAATTTTGGGCTGCAATTAAGTACTGACTCAGGCTCAGTATTGTGAGCCTCAAGGAATGGTTGGCTACCAAGTTACCTACAGAGGTGTGAATCCTGTCAGTAGTGGGATGGCCCCATGAATAGCCCTGTCATTTCCAACCTGGGTGAAATAGGGAGACCTCATCTTTTTTTTTTTTTTTTTCCTTTTTAATGGTAATAAAAGTATCCTTCAACAGACTGTGATTAAAAATAAATGTCCCTTCAGCAGATAAAAACTTTTGGCCCCAGAGAAACCCTTTAGTCTGTGACTGTAGCTTATGTGCAGATTTTCTAAAGGTAGTGCTTATTATAATAGTTGCTAGTTGTTTAAAAGTAACTGAAGTGTGTTTGCTTTTAAAATAAATGGAAAGCATGAATCTTATGCCACTGAGAGCCCTTTAAAATCTGTATTTTGCGTCTGAGCTTGTTGCTTTGATGTGTATTTTTTCTTGGGCATGGAGCCAAGGTTACTTTCCCTTTTCCTCTGTCCTTTCATGGCTTTGTAGGTGCTCTTTGGGAAGCATGTATTTGCAGTTGGTTTCCTATAGTTAGAGAATTAAATGCTCATCCATGGTTTTTAGACATCCATAATCCTAGTTCTGTTTTTATCTAGAACAAGTTACTCTATTTCTCTCTAAATAAGTTTATTCATCCTCTGGATTTTTTACTTTCTTCACCAGGAGGTTTGACTCTCTTGCTGAAAACTGAAATTTGGATACTTTTCTGTCTTCAAGTTGGGATGAGGTTGGGCTAACTTCGGTTAGACGTGCAAATGAGAACTCTATGGCTGTGTTAACAGTTCTGTTCTCCACTTATTAGTTTATCTCTGGGATTGTTATGAATCTGACAAAAATATAAAATGTAAGTAGGTTTTGAAGCCAGTTAAAAAAAAAAGAAAGAAACAAAAACAAGAAGGCCAAAGAACCTGTTGATGTACCAAAAGTCCCTAAAGAGATAAGAAATTTGTTTTTGCTCATGTAGCATATAGGTGCTTATTGTTTCCCAGGTAGAAGGCAAGTTCATTGAGGACAGGGACTGCTTTTTACTGTAGACTTGTATTACCATGACTTACCATAGAGCTTGACACATAGTACTCACTTGATAAATGTTTCTTGATTGAGAATTCAAGTCAATAACTATTTATTAAGGACTTATTATATGCTAGGTTAGAGTTATAGTTACATATTGTATAGGGAATTGACCCTCAGTACTGGAGACAAATTTATAAAATTCTCTGTTTCAGAGATGGTGATGATCTCTATAGTTACATATATATATATATGTCCACATATATCCACAGTACAATGATAGGTTTTGGGAATTTAGAGACAGAGGTGAGGTAGTTCATGTCCTTAAGGAGATACTCTACAGTCATCTTGCTGATTTGCTGATCTTACATGGGCATTGGCATTGACTAATGGCTTGTGCTGTTTTATAAATTTATAGAGTATATTAAGAGTGAAATTCCCAGGGCCAGGAGAGCAGTTTACACAAAGACAACTTTTCTACTATTGACTACTGTACTTGCTTGCCCTTCAATAGACTAGTTTCACTGGGGGAGTTGGTTTGCTCCCCATTACCATGTTCAGATTTTCCATGTACCAGCATTATTGATCAACCTTTCCTCCTTTGAGGTTCATGATATCCAAATATATCACCCAGGCTTGATTCAGATGGCTGATTAATCTATCCTATTTCTCCCTCTCCCCGCAGTTTTTCTTTCCTTATTTCATAAGTTTCGTACCTGGCACAGTTTTTCTCTTCCTGCCTCCACTGCTAGGAGGCTTCAGCATGATATTGATACCCTCACAAGTACTATTACTTATAGGTTCTTCGATCTCCTCAATGCCATGGCCTACTCCACCATGACCTCAGTTACATACAGAGATAGTCATTCCCTTGGTCTTGCTAAAGTTAAAAAAGGTTCCACTTTCATGTTCTTGAATTCTGTAATTCATTTGTGTGTACATAGTCTTTTACCATTTCCATCTTTCCCTATGATCCTCATCCTATTCTTCATCCTCACCATGACATCATTCCCTCTACTCCACAGTTCTTTCCCAGGCTATCACTTTCTGTACTGACTATACTACAAACTCTTGTAAGTTCCGTGTTACCCTTAGGATTAAATTTTTTTTAAAAAAAATCCTATTTTGACTTGTAAAATCCTTCATAATCTGGCCCATCTCTACCTTTCCAGTCTCCTCTATAACCCAGTGACACTGACCTCCTTGCTGTTCCTCAAGAATCTGATGTCTGTTCCTCCAGTTATTCCATTCCAATTATGAAAGAAAGCAAGTTCTTTCCCTTTCTTTTCCTACTGGGCATAACATGTCCCCAGAGGGAAGTGGCAAGGGGGATATTTGGTGTCTTCCATCAGCCTTGAAGGACTTCTCTGCTGGGAGCCTTCCACTTCCTGGTACTGCCTCTGACCAGCCTTCTCAGGTGAGAAAAGGGACCAAGAATTCTTGGGACCTTTAATAATAAGCCTTCTATCTTCTGCTGGGTACAGCCTGTCTTCTGAGGGAGGGCAACAAGAGCTTTGGCCAACTAAAATCCTACCTTTCTACCTTCACGCAGGAAGCCAGTCCCAGGCCCACTCAATTCTAATTCCTTCCTCCTGTTATTTCCTGTTTATCTTCTGTGTAATTTAATTGGTCTGTATTTGTTTGCATGTTGTCTCCCCTTTTAGATTGTAAGCTCCTTGAAGGTAGGGACTGTCTTTTTCCTCTTTTTGTGTCCTCAATGCTTAGCACAGTAACTGGCACATAGTAGGAGCTTAACAAATATTTGCTGATTGATTGATTTTTTTTTCTTTTCTATATAAATATATTTTTCCTTTTACCTTCTCTTATTTTTCCCTTATAACAGAACTAGTTCATTTTTAGGACCTTTTTTCTTTCTTTATTTAAATCCCTTTAGTAACCTTTTGAAGGCATTAAGATTCTGAAATTTTCCCTATAAAGTTAGCACTACCTTATCATACAGTTGTTTTCAATTGCTCGAATAAATTTATCTTTCCAGGTTTCTCTGGCTTATGTTTGTATTTTTAAAGTTCCTATTCGGCTTTGCTCTTTTCATTAGAAATACTTTGAAAACAATTATTCTATTAAAAGTTCATTTTTTCCCTTTGGATTATCCTTAACTTCAACGACTGAGTTGTAAGCCCATTTCTTTTGTCTTTTTTGGAATATTGTATTCTAAGATCTCTTGTTTATAGTAGAAGCTGCAAGGCTTTTAAGATCCTGAAGGCACTTCCTTGATGTTTGAATTGATTCTTTCTGGATGTTTGCAGTGGTTTTTTTTTTTTTCTTCGATAGGGTGCTCTGAATTTTGATGATGATATTTCTGGGATTTTTGCTTTTGTGATCCCTTTCAGAAAGTCATCAGTGGGTTTTTTTTCTATCTTTGTATTGCTCTCTGGTTCTAATAGATCTGGGCAGTTTTCATTTTACACATGCACACACTCATGCATATGTGTGCTTTTGCACATATGTATGTGTGCACATGTGTTTGTCCAGGCTCTCTTCCCCCTCCATCCCCATCTCATGGTTTTATGATGCTTAAATTATCTATCTTTTTTTCTGTGTCATTGTTTTAGATAAGATCTTTTACTTTTATTTTTTTTAATCTTTTGATTTTTGTTCTAATATTTCATTCTTATAGAATAATTTGATTTTCTTTTTCAGGGTGTTCATTTTTTGGGTAAGATTTACCATTTTTTCTTTTAAGCCACTAATTCTTTGCCCTCTGAGCCTTTATTTCACTTAAAAATATTTTTATTTCTTAGTCCTTATAAGAAATGCATTTTTTTCCCTTGAGTACCACCTACATTTGTTATGGAGTTACTCCTTTTTGGGATCTTTAGATTTGCAATAATTTAGTGATTTTTTTTTTTCCTTCATGTTTCCTCACTTTAGTTTTTAAAATGGAGCTTTGTGTCTGGGCCAGGCTCTCCACCTTTGCTGGGCTTTTAGGTGAGGGTGGTTGGTGCTGGATGATGACTTTACCCCTTTACTTTCTGGGGTTAGCCCATCCCTCACCATGGACATTGGAAGTTCAAAGCCCTGGATCTTCTCAGATGTCTCAGGATAGAGTGTCAGAGACCTTGTAGTACCTGGAGATCACCTGTCCCAGTTTGAGTACTGTGGCACCACACTGTTCCCTAGTTTCTTTTGCTGCCTCTCCTCAGGGGTTCCCAAGGCACCTTCTTTTCTACCCACCTGTCAGAGATATAAAAGTATGTTCTTTGTATGCGAAAAGCTAAAACAAAGTAGACCTGAACATTTATAGTTGAAAACACATTAGCAAAAGTAGAATAGAATAAAGATGTCAGGCATCAGACTGAATGTGTATAAAATACTAGCTAAGGAAGGGAACCATAATTGAAAAATACGCCAAAAAAAAGTCTCTGTTCTTAGAGTCCACTGTCCAAAGGGGGTGGGATGGGGTGGAATGGGGAAAGTCACCCTGCAAACAGTTACGTAAAAACAAGCTACGTAGAGGATAAATTGGAGATAATCTCTGAGGGAAGACACTAGGATTAATAAACACAGCTGGAAAAGGTCTCTTGGAGAATGCGGAGCTCTAGCTGAAACTTGAAAAAGCCAGCGAATGGAGATAAGGAGGAAGAACATTACAGTTTGATATGTCCATTAAGCAGTTGGACATAGAAGACTAAGGGAAGTGGGGAAAAGGTTAGTGCTGGATTGGTAGATTTCGTGATCATTGGCATAGACAGGCAAGCATCAGGCAATGAGTATATTGTTGGAAAGGGAAAGAAGTATGCCTTGTCTGTGCCTGTCCCCAGAGTGGAGACTCTAAATGGAAGATGGATATGGCATGGCAGAAAGGTGTTTCAAGATGAGAAGGTTCCAGGATTGGAGGATGATCCAGGTTGAGAATATAGCTCAGTCTTGGTGGCAAGGTCACAGAGAGGTAGAATGGAGAGGAATGAAATTTGGCTAGCTTGTGCTGATTCCCAACATGGAGTCTCTTGAAGGAACTCACCAGTGGGAGAAGGCTGGCATGCAGAGATGTAATAGAAGTGATAATTAAAAGGTGATGAAATCATCAAATGAAGTCCAGTAGAAGGAGAAGAGAGGAGGATCCAGGATAGAGTCTTGGAGGTTTCCCACTGTTAGTGGGCATGAGGTGGATGAGGATTCAGGAAACTAAGGAGGGACAATCAGAGAGGAGGAGAGTCAGGAGAAAGTAGTGTCATAGAAACCTAGAGAGAAGAGAATATCTGGCAGAAGAGATTGACAGTTTGTATTAAAAGCTTCAGTGTCAGTGACTGTAGAAAGATCAAGGAGAGTGAGGGTGAGGATTTAGAAAAATGGCATTTAAGAGATTATTAGTAACTTGAGAGAGAGTAGTTTCAGCTGAATGATGATCTCAGAAGTCAAAATGCAAAGAGCTAAGAAGAGAATGCAAAGAAAGGAAATTGAGGCACTCGTTATGGATGGCCATATCAAGTTTAGCCACAAAAGGGAGGACAAAGGATGAGAGGTAGTTGTCATCGATAGACAGATGAAGTTTGATTTTGTGAGGATTTTAGACAGTAGGAAAAGAGCCAGTTTACAAGGAGAAATTGTAAGAGAAGAAAAATCAGCTGAAAAAGATGAGATTATAATGCATTTAGAAGGATTGGTCTTGAAAGGGACAAGGGTTACCTTATGTGACAAAAAGTTGAAGTTGGAGATAGTGGTGGAAAGCACCTGAGAGTAGGAGGAGTATTTTCAGCAAAATAGGAAAAAGCACTCTTAGCTAAGAGTGTGGATGGAAGGGAAAGCATGAGAGGGTTAAAAAGGGTTGAAAAGATTTGGAAAAGTGATGAGTGGGATAGTGATTCAATTTATATGTAAAAGGATTGCCTTATTGCAAGAAACAATTAAGGCAGTATAATATAAATTGGTAGTGGATCCAGTCAGCAGTTTTGTGATTTTTGTACAGCTTAGTTTTAACAGCATGTGTATGGGTATAGGTGCAGGTGATGCAACTTGTGGAAGCAGTTTTGTAAGAGGCCAGAAATTGTTTGAAGGGAGTGTGATGGAATGGTTGACCCAGAGAGGCCACCTATAGTACTTCAAACTTTAAAATTTCATAGAGTCTAAAAAGCGCTTAAGTTGAACACTGAACTATGGGACCAGTATTCATAGAATGTATCTGACACTTAGTATCTGGATGATCTATCTTAAACAAATCACTGAACCTCCTAGAGCCTTAATTTCTTCATCTAGGAAGTGAGGGAGTTGGACTGGATGACCTCTAAAATCACTTTCAGCTCTAAATCTATAATCCTATGAATATCTAAAATTTATAAGGAACTAATTAAAATTATTCAAATGCAAAACCCCATCTTTAGCTATACCTTTAATCCTAAATTGTTTATTTCTTTTTCCAAATCTTCCTCTTGAATTCTTTCTTAGTAATCAGGCACATCACTGTTTCTTGAGATGTATATACTACAATTAATTCTAAGTTTACTTTATTGTAGTGAGATTATTCATAGATGAAAATCAGCATAGTTTAGGGAATGATTTACTTCACATGAAAGATATCTAAACTTATGTATATGTATAACCTTGAATATATTTCTTTCCCACTTAACTTTTGTCTGTGGAGAGCTACTACAGTTTCAAGTATGAACTATAGTTTCTACCAAAACTAAGTAAATGAAAGTTGTTGATTCTCAATTTTTTAAAGAAATTGTCAACATCTGTCATTTCTTTTTCATTGAAATTCTATAGTAATAGAGAGAGCTGTAGCAAAGTCCATTGATCATCTGGTTTAAACCCCTCATTTTACAGATTTGGAAACTAAGACCCAGAAGGATGAAGTATTTTGACCAGGTTCACATATATCTGTCAGTAAATGTAGTATAGAGACCATATTATATAGTGAAAAAAGTGTTTAACTGGGAGCCAAAAGACTGGTTTCTAGGTCTAGATTCACTATTAGTGTAGGCTTGGACAGATAATTTTATTTCTCTGAGTCTTTTTTTCCAGTCTGTAAAATGAGAATGTTGACTTAGGCTGTGGCTAAAGTTCTTAATAGCAATGATGACGATAGCTAGCATGTATATAGTGGCTACTGTGTGCCACACATTATGCGAAGTACTTTACAAATATTATTTCATTTGATCCTTCCAACAACCTTAGGAAGTGTAGGTGCTGTTAATTAACCCTGTTTTACAGTTGAGGAAACTAAGGCAAACAGTTTAATTGACTTATCCAGCTAATAAGTATCTGAGGCAGGATTTGAACTCAGAACTTTCTGAAGTCCTAGAAGTCTATTCTTTATAATATCTAGATACCTACATATATCATTGAATGATTCTGCCTTGGGTCAGTCATTGACTGATTAGCTAAGTTGGTAGAGGGCCATTGAAAGTTTCAGGTTTTATCCCTGGTGAGGTTAATTAACTTTATTATACCCTAGTCTCATCCCTAGGCTAAGAATTCCATTTATTCATTCCATAAACAATTTTAATCTCATAAAATGCTGAGCACTTCTAAATGAAGTATAAAGAAAGACATAATCTTTAGTAAGAAACTTACCTCTATTTGGGGAATAATATGTATGTATGTGTGTGTATGAAACTGCTAGAGAATAATATAAGGTACTGTATAATTAGGCACCCAGTTGTGTCACATATCTAAGGAAATCAGAGAAGGGAAAAATGAGGGTGGACTCAGTTGAAAAAGTTTTATGGAAGCAGGATGCCTTGAAGTAGGCCTTGGATTAAGGGTTTGGAAAGTAGATTAGTTTACTGGAAGGGTGAAATTGGCATTCATATAGAGGACAGTAAGGGAAGCGGTAGGGCACCCCGATGGAGAGAACGAGAAGGGTGCGTGTGTAGGTGGGTTAGACCACCACCACCTCTACCACCTTAGCCTGTGATGGGGCAGCGCAGGACCCCGAGCCCAAGAGCTTTCTAAATATCTGTGTTCCCTAAAGCATAGGAAATGCTTCTAGCTCACACCCTGCACACATCACGAAAAGGAGAAGACACTGGAGAAGGGTTCACCATCTTCTTCAGGCTGCCCTTCTCCTTTAATGCCAGTGTCTGCTTCCCTTTCCATCTTGATGTTGATCTTCTCTGCATTCCTACTCTAGTCTATTCCTGGATTCCCAGTGGTGGTAGGCAGTGCCTGTCCAATCCCCTCCCCTTCAGAACTCAGACATGATATGGTCACTTATACTAGTTTGATGAGTAAAATGTCACCAGCGAAAGTCAGGTAAGATGGAGTAACTCTGAATGCCTATCTACTTTATCTCAACGTTCTCTGGGTCTTCCCATGTGCCTTAATCCGCTACTTCATTTAGACCTGGGCCTTGCAATCTGACCAAGGATCTGTGGGCCTTTCCATCTACTTTGCTGCTGTACCTTTAGTAATTTTGAACCTTTGCATCCTCCATGCTGCTGAACTCACATATTATCTTTCCCAATTTGAATGTGAGGTCCTTGAGAACAAGGACTGTCTCACTTTCTTCTTTGTATCTTCAGTACTTAGTACAGTGCTTGACGTGTAGTAAGGGCTTAATAAATGCTTTTTCATTCATTCATTCATTCATTCATTCATTCATTCATTCATTCATTCATTCATTCATTCATTCATTCTTTCATTCATATCAGGGGTTCCTAACTCTTTGTCAGTCTGGTGAAGCCTATTGACCCCTTCTCGGGATAATGTTTTTAGTTTTTAATGGGTAAAATAAAACATAAGAGGATTTCAAAGCAAACCTTTTATATTAAAATATAATTAACAATATATTTTAAAAACAGACAATAGATTAAGAACCTCTGATAAAGATGATCGCCCTTCCCCTTTAAACAGTTATAAAATTTGAAAACTCAGATTTTAAAAACACAAATTAGAAGATGTCATTCAACATAGCATTCTTTTAGTATGTAGCAAAGACTCTATGTATATTTTAAATTACTTAATTTATAAAACTTTTCTGTGCATTATTGTAGAAAATGGGTCCCAAGGTATTAGATAACTTAAATACTGATGGTGGTCTTTTTTGTTTATTTCAGTAGGTGATGATTTGTGGTCAACACATCCTACCTCTTGAATTAGTCCTATTTCTAATGTAAACACATAGCCCTATGTTCTGTAGAATTGAGAAGTTGCTCTTTAAACCAAGTAGGGGCTATTTACAAGTTAAAATCTTGTTCTTTTGATCATTGTGATATGTCTAGAAACTTTATCAAAAGTAGTTCTCAACAGATTCCTAAGGCTTTTTCTGAGAAGAAAACTAGGTTTTTTTAATTGGATCCGACACCATGGAACTTTAGATCTTAGATTTTTCTGAAAGGATTATTGATGATTTAGAGAAAAGGCTCTGAGCTGCAAACTGTTTTTCATTAGTCAGTAAAATAACCAGGACATTTTCAGAAGTTGTTATTTGGGAACAAGATTTCGGGAAACTGGTTGTTGATTTTTATTAATAATATATTTTATTCTTCTGCAGCAGGGCCAGTTAAGACAGACTCTTCTAAATACTGGACAAAAAGGGAAGAGCTACTTATAGCTAGGGTAGGGTGATAGGTTCCTCTATGGAGTAGAGGAAGGAAAGTTTTCCTTGGTCCTCTGTCAGCTTCTAGCCCTGGAATGCCAACCATGGGAGCTGTTGCCCAGCTTGGGGCTTGACTGCCTCTTCTCTTTCCACATCGATGGAGTTTTCTGGGCCTCTTCTCTCAGTGACATTGTGCATGGACCTTCCAGCAAACCAAAGAGAGTATAACTACAAAAACATGCAGCAGTTACCACTAGAAAGAATGGTCTGAGGTCCCCACAGTTGAATTTTATTGTTTGCCCCTCATTTACTTTTTCAGAAACTCCTTGTAGTGTGGCAAGTGAGTGGGCTGCTCTTTAAGTCAGTACCTTCTTTACTGCATACTGGGGACTAGGGAAGTACCTCTGAGGTAGGTCTTAGTGAAGCAATGAAGATGGAATTTCATTTTTTACCTTGTTTGACATCACTAGATTCGACTGCATTAGTTTACTCACAGTACTGTGCTTGGTATTTTGCAATGGAAAGAAATCAGCCCCATTACTGAGAGACCTGAGGCACCTGAATGTCAAACTAGGTCTGATATTTTTCTGCTTTAATAAGACTGTGAGGATAATAAAGTTTAAATTTATAGTTGTCATCAGTGTAAGGGCACCAAAGGAATTGACCCCATTGTGCCATTGAAGTTAATTTGCTCACTTTATTGAGTTATTTGGCTTTTTAGATTGCTGCTTTATGTAGCTTGATTCTTTTATTGACTTGGGGCATTTTTTAAGACTTTCTAAAGAAACTAACTTGGCATATTGTGCAGTCTTTACCTGCTGCTTAAATGAGAACTCCAAGTAATCCTTGACAAGTGCCTTGTGTCTCTCCTAATGGTGTTCCCCAGTGGACTTTTGGGTAGTACCACATTTGCCTACTATTTTGGGGGGTTGGGGTGGGACATTTGGTTCTGTTTTCTTGGTAGCATATAGCATTCGTTAACCTTTTGCCCAGGCCAGGGGTGGGAAACCTGCAGCGTAGAGGCCCCATGTGGCCCTCTAGGTTCTCGAGTACTGCCGTTTTGACTGAATCCTTTGACTGATTTGTTCTGTGAAGTTTGGTGAGAGATTTCACCTAAGGGAAATAATAGCTTTGGTGACTGTCACTCACCATCAACATCTGCTCCAGGCAAATCTCAGCTTTCAAATTCTAGTACCATAATGAAAGTGGAGGAGTTTTTAAAAGCCACAGTGTTATTAACTCTCATGTATGTCCTGCCACAATTATCTACTCTCTTTCCCCTCCTTCCCTTCTTTGGCAAGGTGTGATGATAGAAAGGAGCATCAAGCTGAGAGTTCAGTAGCTGATATTTGGCTGTTAGGAAGCCTTACAGCCATCTGAGACCATACTCAGAGTAGAGAACAGAGGAGACTCCCTAAGAGGGACAGTATTAAAGATCTCATGGTTTCATAAAACATTTTATTTTATTTATTTTAATTAATTTATTTTTAATTTTTAACATCACTTCCACAAGATTTTGAGTTCCAAATTTTCTCCCCATCTCTCACCTGCTTCCACTCCAAGACAGTGTGCATTCTGATTATCCTTTCCCACAATCTGCTCTCTCTTCTATCACAACACACTTTGCCTTTCCCTTGTCCCCTTCCCTATTTTCTTGTAGAGCAAGATAGATTTCTATACTCCATACTGTATGTCAATTTCTAGTTGCATGTAAAAACAATTTTTAACATTTATTTTTTAAAACTTTGAGTTCTAAATTCTTTCCCTTCCTTCCTCTCTACCAGCCCCCATTGAGAAGGCAAGCAATTCAATATAGGTTATACATGTGTAGTCATGTAAAACATTTCCATAACAGTCATGTTGTGAAAGACTAACTATATTTCCCTCCATCCTATCCTGCTGCCCCATTTGTTCTGTTGTCTCCTTTGACCTTGTCCTTTTTCAAAAGTGTTTGTTTCTGACTACCCTCTTCCCCAATCTACTTCTATCACTGCTACCCCCCCCCCCATCTCTTTTCCTTGTTGTTCTGTAGGGTAAAATACCCAATTGAGTCTGTATGTTACTCCCTCCTTAAGCCAAATTCAATGAAAGTAAGGTTCACTCATTCCCAGTCACCTCCCCCTTCTTCCCTTCAATTATAAAAACTCTTTGTTGCCTCTTTTATGTGAGATAATTTACTCCACTCTATTTTTTCTCCTCCCAATATATTCCTCTCTCACCTCTTAATTTTATTTTTAGGTATCATCCATTCATATTAACTCACCCTGTGCCATATATGTGTGTGTGTGTGTGTGTGTATACACATACATACATTTATACCCACATATATATGTATGTGTGTATGTATATTTATATTCCCTTCAACCACTCTTAATACTCACCAAGGTCTCATGAGTTACAGATATCATCTGTCCATGTAGGAGTGTAAGCAGTTCAACTTTACTGAGTCCCTTATGATTTCTCTTTCCTTTTTCCTCTTACCTTTTCATGCTTCTCTTGATTCTTGTCCCATTTTCTATTCAGCTCTGATCTTTTCATCAACAATGCTTGAAAGGCCTCAATTTCATTGAATGACCATTTTTTCCCCTAAAGTATTATCTTCAGTTTTGCCAGATAGGTGGATTCTTGGTTTTAGTTCTGGTTCCTTTGACTTCTGGAATATCATCTTCCAAGCCCTTTGATCCCTTAATGTAGAAGCTGCTAGATCTTGTGTTATCCTGATTGTATTTCCAAAATACTCAAATTGTTTCTTTCTTGTTGCTTGCAATATTTACTCCTTGACCTGGGAACTCTGAAATTTGGTTACAATATTCCTAGAAGTTTTCCTTTTAGAATCTGTTTCAGGAAATGATTCTTTCAGGATCCATTTCCCCCCCTTGTTCTAGAATATCAGGGCAGTTTTTCTTGATAATTTCTTGAAAGATATCTAGGCTTTTCTTTTGATCATGGCCTTTAAGTAGTTCAATAATTTTTAAATGATCTCTCCTTGTGTCTGTTTTCAAGGTCAGTTGTTTTTCCAGAGAGATATTTCGGTCTTTTCTTTCTTTTGGTTTTGTTTTATAATTTCTTGTTTTCTCATAAAGTCATTAGCTTCCATTTGTTCCATTCTAATTTTTAAGAGATTATTATCTTTAGTGAGCTTTTGGAACTCCTTTTCCATTTGGCTAATTCTTTTTTTAAGGCATTCATTTCCTCATTGACTTTTGGGACCTCTTTTGCCATTTGGGTTGGTCTATTTTTTAAGGTATATTTTCTTCAGTATTTTTTTGGGTCTCCTTTAGCACACTGTTGACTCCTTTTTATGATTTTCTTGTATCACTCTCATTTCTCTTCCCAATTTTTGCTCTACTTTTCTTACTTGATTTTCAGAACCCTTTTGAGTCTTCCATGACCTGAGACCAGTTCATATTTTTCTTGGAGGCTTTGGATGTAGGGGCTTTGACTTTGTTGTTTTCTTCAGGTTTTCTATTTTGATCTCCTTGTCACCAAAGTAAGATCCTATAGTCTAATTTTTTTGTCCTGCTTTTTTGTTCATTTTCCCAGCCAATTACTTGACTTTTGAGCTCTCTGTCAAGGTAGTTCTCTGCTTAGGGGCAGGGGGTAGGAGGGAGGGAGGGAGGCACATACTGGCCCATGCTTCAGAGGTTTTTTGGTGCTCTTTTCAGAGATACTTGTAGGGACTTGCAAATTTTCAACTCTTCCAAGGTTATATGATCAAAGGAAAGGTGTTTTCTTCTCTCCTACTTTGTGCTGTGGTCTATGAGTGACCTCAAGCACTCTTTTCTGTCTTGTAACTATAAGGATGATTCCCTCTCCGTTGCTGCTCCACCACACCAGCATTGCTCGCCCCAGGACCACCACCCTGGACTGTGACCCAGATCCAAGCAGGGCAAAGCAAGAAAGTTTTGCCTCAGCTCTGGCAAAGAGATCCTTCCAGTCCCCCTCTGATCAGCTCCTTGGTTCACTCGCAGTCTGGGCGTAGAGGTCCAGAAATAGCTGCTAGTGTTGCTGCTGCTCCTGTGGCTTCCACTGGTTCTGCCACCCCTCTGCCATCCTAGGCCTGGGACTGGACTACACTCCTCTCTAACATATATCCAATAGTCTCTTCCTACTGACCTTCCAAGTTGTCCTTACCGTTTTGGGGGGTTAAGTCTAGAAACCACCTCAGCTGCCAGTGATTTGGTTTCCTGAGGCCTGCTCAGGCCCCATCTATGCCTGTCTCATGCTGGACTGCACTCCTCTCCCAGCCCTGTGTAACAGACCTTTCCTGTCTTCCTTCCAGTTTGTGTTGGACTAGAAATTTGTTTCACTCTGTCATTTTGTGAGTTCCACTGCTCTAGAATTTATTGAGTCATTTTTACAGGTATTTGGAAGGGGTTGGGGGAGGGTTCAAGCTAGTAGGGGCTTTGTACTCTGCTTGTACTCTGCCATCTTGGTTCTGCTCCCAATCAAACATTGTTGCAGCTCAGCGTTTTGCTGAGCCTAATCTTGCAACTGATACCTACTTGTTAAGTATCTGTTAGACCAATTATGCGGGTGACTATTTTGAATCCTAAAATTTCAGTGGCAAAAATGAGCAAAGAAGTCATATTTCCACCATTCATGCAATGTAGTGTGTAGAGAGAATTGGACTTGGAGTTATGAGCAACTTGGCTTGTATCTCTTGCTCTGACACTTGCTAGTTATACAATTGATTCTGAGTGAACTCTTTCTCTGGGTCTCAGTTTTTTGTCAGGTTTTTTAATGAGGAAAATTTTTTTATGTAGTTTTATATTTTAAAATTCACAAAAATCTATTTCCTTTTCCATCTGTCTATGAAGTATGGACATGTATTCCTAGGTTTCTCTGAGACTGTCCGTTTAAGCTTTTCAAGCCATTCTTCCAATGATGGGCATCATTTTAAGTTTTCTAGATCTTTGTCTCCACAAAAAGAATTGCCATACATATTTTTTTACTTATGGATTCTTTTCCTCTTTCTCTAACCCTTTTTGGGGTATAGACTTAATAGTGGTATACTGGGTAAAAGGGTTTGTACAGTTTAACGACTTCTGGGTGTAGTTCCAAATTGGAGGAAAGGACTTTGTAAATACTAAATTGCTATAGAGTTATGAACTGTTATTATTATTTACCAGATGCATGAAACAGAGCATTCCCAACAGGTTTTCATGTAGCCTTTTACTGAAGATGACCTTGGGCACTTCACTTTCTGTCTCTGCACAACAGTTTCTTTATCTCTAAAAGAAAGTGGTTGGACTGAATTGAAGTCCAACTTACAGTTGAAGTCCAGGTGGAAGAGAACAACAAGCTCTCTTCTAGTTCTTTATGTGGAATCCTCTATATTTCAGTAGGCCAGGTAGTAGCAACATTTTTAGGTAGCCAATTCCATTTCTTGGAGACTTTTAATTATTAGAAATTGTTTCCTTTGTATTTAGTCAAAATTAACTTCTACAGCTTTCTCATATTCTTTTTAGAATCTTTTTAGGATTCTTTCTTAGGCCCATTTGGGGCCAAACAGAACATAGTTTTTGTTGTGTGTGTGTGGTTTTTTTTTTTTTTTGACTATTTGAATATAGGAATAATGTTTACCCTTCCTCCTCCTCACTCCTTCCCTATGAGAGAATTAGTATTATGCCATTACATTAATAACTAAGTATTAATTGTGATTCACCCTTTTTTCTTTCTATTTTCTGTAAAGGCCCCAGCTCCTATTGAAGTCTGTCAGTCTCTAAAGGCCATGTCTGATTGATGAGAATGCTCCTAGCCCTCAAGGAACATGGTGGTCAGTTTTGGATGGCACCTCACCCAACTGGAAGACCTCATTTCTATTTAGAATATAAACAGAATCCTCTCTGGGTGAGCCCTTGCCTTGAGCAAAGGAAGCTCTGAGATTCTTGGCCCCCTCCATTAGAGTTTAGGGTGATCCAGCTCATGAAGGAGAAAACTAATCCTAGAGGTCCAGATAGAGATGGCTTCTCTCTACCCAAATTGCTGGACATTGCAAAGGCTAATGATCATGTTCTCAGCAGGAGGAGCTGAAGACTTTCAGCCCTCCTTCTCCGTAAATATCCAGTAATCAAGGTTGATTTTCACTTGTCTAGGGATTCCCTTTCAGAAAGTATTTAAGGTGTTTCAAGGTCTCCTTTTGGTGTCTTTAGTTACTAAGAGAAAGTTTATTGATTACTTGCTAGCTTAATTAATAAATTGCTTACAATTAATCCAGAAACTCTCTCTCTCAGGGTTTTCATTCACTACATTTAGGTTAAATGGGTGAAGGTAGAAAGGAAAAATCAGTAAATGTGAATCAGAGTAGCCAGAATATAGTGAAAACTGAGGAGGAAGCCTTTGCAAGCTTATTTTTTTTTATCCTCTTCTGCATAGATGAAGACTATTCAGGAAGTCCCAGTGATTGGAGCTAGTTAGATTACATCTGGAATATTATATCAGCTTCTGAGCACCATATTTTAGGAGGGACATTGACGAACTAGAGTTTTTCCTGAGAAGGACAACCATGGTGATCATGGAACTTGAACCTCCGCCATATGAAGATATTAGAAATCTCTTATGATATTTAACCTTAAAGGAAAATGAGTTAGGGTGGACATGATAGCTCTTTTCAAATCTGGAAGGTTGTCTTGTAGAAAAAGAATTAGACTTCTTGACCCCACAGGGTAAACGTTAGAAGGAGGCACATTTAGTTAGGTTCAGTGTAAGGAAAAACTAACCGTTACAGCTCTCCACCTGATGAAAAGGGTTGTTTCAGTAGGCAGGATGTTTCCTCTTACTTAATCTTCAGGCAGAGAATAAATGATCACTTATTGGGAATACTGTGAAAAGGATTCTTATTTTGAGTTAAAGAGAGATTAAATTAGGTGAATTCTATGTTTTCTATTTATTACCTTAGTATTTTATGCTTATTTTCTCAGTAGTAGTTTGATTTCTGGGAAGCTATGTTGCACATAGCAGAGAAAGATCCTTTATGATTTTTTTTTCCCCATGAAGTCTCATGCATTAAGCTTTTAGTTTGGAGTGCTATAAGATTTTACTGTGTTTATTTCAGGAGATTATCCCACATTAAAATGCCATTATAAACTAAACTCCTTCAAATTCTAGCATTAATGATTTCTATATGCATATATGATCATCTTCCCCCAATCTAGTGTTATTTATAATCAAGGGTTGTCAGTAGTTTATTCTTTGCTGTTACTCCCTGGTGTTTTGTAAATAATAGTCAAGTACTATTATCCTTTGGACTTACTTTTTTTTACATACATCATCTTCTATCATTAAGGACAGAAGCAAAAGAATAGAGAGGGTGCTGAGACTTTCACAACTGCAGACAGAGCCCGTTTTAAAAACTTGATGGAGAGAATTAGATATAAGGTATATTAAGAAATGCATATTTTATAGAAAGGACTTATTTACTTTATGGAAGTATTAAGCATGAGAATTTTTTAAATAGCAAATTTCCCTATTGAAATGAAATGACTAGATCATCCAAAATTTTTTCTATTTTTTACTAGATTTTTTAGTACAGATTTGGAAACGATTTACATCTTATTGAGAGACAAGACATCAATTGTATCAACTGATGCAAGCGTTTAAAGAAAAAATTGAAATTTTTTCTTACAATTTTATTCTAATTTCTCTTATCTGAACAAATGCACTTTAAATGAAAATAATTAAAAGGCAGATATAATTATACTTTGAAATAAAAATTTCATCCTGCTGCTATCTAGTTTGAGCAGATGTAGTGGTCTGTTGATGTATTTTTAAATTAAAAAGAGCACTAAAGTTCTGCAAAGTAATTTCTTCATAGCATTTCTGCTCTGTGTGTGAGTTAGGTAGTATAGTAAGTGTTGTTCCTGTTTAACAGGAAAACTGGGTCTCAGAAAGAGATCATATGGTATAGGTCCTATAGGTGTTATAGTTTGGGACCTATGGCTGTTATGGTTTGGGAAAAAGTATTCATGCTGTCAGCTCTCCATATTGCAGTATGTGATTGGCTACGCTGGTTTGCTCATGCTGCTTCCCATTGTGTTTACATTAGTGGTCTTGGGAGTGGGCCTGGTTGAACTTTTTGTCACTATGCTTAAAGGTTAGGTATGCTTCTCTTGGTAGCCTTTTATAATTGTCAGTTATAAATTAAAACAACATGTGCTTCAATCCACTTGTGTTATTTGCCAGTACCACTTTCCAGAGTAATGTATTCTATATGTTTGTTACAGTGTTGTGAATTAGTATTTGCCCCCATTTTTTGACAGCTACACTGCTTTTCGACGTCTTCATCTTGTCTTCATGCTCCGGGAAACTTGTCATTGGGAAATATCAATATATCCTTCAAGATTGAATCAGCCTTCCATACTCTTATCTCATCAGTACCCCCTGCTTCTCCGATTGGACCCTCTGACTGGAGAGCAAGACCTCAGACTCTAAAATCTTCATTTATAGGAGGAGGCCCAGCAGTCTTCTCCCCATTTTCCATCAGCTTTTCTATTTTTGACCCTCTCCCTTGCCTGAGTACCTTCTCTTCCCCCATATTTCCATTCACCTAGCTTCCTTTTGTGTGTTTGTTGTTTCCCCACTAGATTGTAAACTCCTTGAGAGCAGGGACTTGGCACAGTGCTTGGCACATAGTAGGCACGTAATGTTAATTGACTGATTTTCCTTTCCAAGCTTGAGGCTAATAATCTATTTAGCCGGTTTTCTCATGAGCTAGTTTTTGTTCTCTGTATTTTCTATTCTTCTTTGATGTATGAACCTTGACAAGTGCTTGTCATTGATGGTGTTAGGGCACACCTGCTATGTCTGACCATTTAATTTACCCTCCTCTGGACCTTTTTCTGTTCCACATTATTATAGTGGAACAGATTTCTGGAAAATAAGGATTCAAAACAATGATAAACTAATCATTTATGTTTGAATGTAGGATGCATTATTTGTTATACTTTTTCCTTTTGCCAAAGATTTACCTTCTTAATTAAGTTTTCCCACTTAAGCCATAATTAAAATTAATTGGTATTCCCCTCGCAAAACCCATAGGTGATGTGAGAAAGGATATCCTGCTTGGGATTATGAATGTTCGTCACACAATTCATGAGGTAGATGATGTGCATAAGTATGAAATAGTTTTTTGCCTTAATGACAGTTGTAAATTTGACTAATTGGATATGTCTGTTACATGTTGTGAAACAGTCTTATGTTTGTTGCCTAGGCCTTCCTTATAAACCTATGGCAGACTAAGATAGAAGGAAGCTTTCTATAGTTAGAGTTATTAAGCAAGTAAAATTTACTTATGTTTCCCTGCCTTTTTTTCCATTCTGCTGTCTTTTCCTAGCTGCTCTTCAGAGGAGATTGCTTCTTATGTTCCTCTTAATATACCCCATGCCTTGAACGCTTACTGCTACTCCTTTCCCTTTCTTTCATTATCAAAATTCTCTTTTGCAGTAGACTTAGCAGGGTAGACTAATTGGGATGGGTAGACTTATCAGGGCTGGAAAATTTTACAATCTCAGACAACAGCCTTTAATATCTAGCTGTCTGTGAGTATTCAGGTTTTTTTCTCCTCTTGCTGCTAGTTCTTTTGGGTGTATATGGCATTTTGTTTTGAGCTTTTCATTTTTTAGAAATTTCTTTAGTGCTATATATATATATATATATATATATATATATATGACTGATTTTCTGGGCATTAAGCCCAGTTTGAATTAATTGAAAAATTATTATATATATTGCCATAGATTCTATTTTGAGAAGAGAACTATATAATTTATTTACAGTAATATTAATTTTAGAATGCATGCATAGTTATTTACATATTTTGCCAAATTGTTTGTTTGTGGGGGCGAATTAGAGGGCATTGAGGAAAGAGATTGGAGTCATTAAAAAAGAAAAAAAAATGAGTTTTTGACTGGTCAAATTCTCTGGGCCACCTCAGTAACTGAGTTTAAAGGAGATTTTCTCACTCTCACATCCGGACTAATTTAATAATTTAATTAGTTTATTTATGTTTATTTATAAGGCGTATTTTTTAAAAGCTGGAATTGGAACTACTTAGGAGCCCTGTTTATTTTTGTGTAACTTATTGAGCTACTTAAAGTGTGTTTTTGTTCAGTTGTGTCAAATTCTTCATGATCCCATTTGGAGTTTTCAAGGCAAAGATACTAGAGTGGTTTGCTGCTTCTTTCTCTAGCTTATTTTGCAGATAAGGAAACTGAGGCAAATTATTTTATTTATTATTATTTTAGTAGTGACTTGGAGCAATTTTTTTTCATTTGGCTACAGACATATGGGTTTCTTCCTTTGGAGCCTGTTCATATCCTTACATTTCATTAATTGGGGAATGACTCCTTTTATAAATCTTAGAAATGAAACCTTTATCTGGGAAACTTGCTGCAAAGATTTTTCAAGTTTAATTATTTTCCTTTTAATGTTAGCTATTAGTTTTGTTTGTGCAAAAACTTTTCAGATTCATATTTTAAAATTTATCCATTTTGTGTTCTGTGAACTTCAGTTATGCCTTCTTTGATCATGAACTTTTCTCTGGTCCATAGATCTGATAGTTTTTAACGTAGTAAAAAAAAATTTGTGTAGCAGCTGCTGGGTGGCACTGTAATGCCTCTAGTCAGGAAGACCTGAGTTCAAATTCAGCCGCCTACACTTATTAGCTGTGGGACTCTGGGCAAATTGCTTAATTGCTGTCTGTTTCAGTTTCCTCCTGGAAAATGGGGATAATAATAGCATCCAATTCCCAATGTTGTGAGGAGGAAATGAGATAATATTTAAGCGCTTTGCAAAAGCTGAAAGTACTGTATAGATGCTAGTTATTGTTGTTACTTCTGTTTAGGGTGTGGCCTTTTTTATTTAAGTCCCATACATTTGGAACTTATCTCTGTATAAGATGTGAGATAGTGATCTAAATCTAATTGCTTCCATCCTATTGTCAGATTTTCTAAGCAGTTTTGTTTATTCCAGTATTCCAGGCTTTATTTTTATCTAATATTCAAGTATTAAATATATTTGCTTCTGTAATACTTTCCACTGATTGATCTGTACTTTTAACTAGTACCAACTTCTTTGAATAATTACTGCTTTGTAATGTAGTTTTTAATTCTGTCACTAATAGGTCTTATTCATTCTCCTTTCTGTTATTGTTCTTTATATTTTTAAACCCTTCCCCACACTTCTTACGAATTTCATTATTATTTTTTTCTAATTCTGTAATTATTTTGTAGTTTTGTTTGGTATGACATTGAATAAGTAAATTAATTTAGATATTATTTTAATTTTTATTATATTGACTTGTCCTACCCATGAGCAATGACTATTTTTTAATTATTTAAGTCTGTTTTTATTTCTGTAAACACTGGTTTGTGTTTGAATTTATATAATTTTTGTGTGGCTGGGTAGGTAATCTCCCAAGTATTTTATTTGTTCTGTGGTAATTTAAATGGAATTTCTCTTATCTTTTCTTGCTGAGTTTTATTGGTTTACATAAAAATGCTGATAATATGTGTGACTTTATTTTATATTCTGCAAATTTGTTGAAAGTATTTCAATTAATTTTTAATTGACTTTCAAGGGTTAAGTGCATTATTTTATCATCTACATAAAATGATCATTTTTTTCTTCTTTACTTAAGTTTATTCCCTCAATTTATTTGTCTTGTCTTATTACTATAGCCAGCATTTCTTGTAGTATGTTAAAAAATAGTGAAAGTGGACATCTTTGTTCCACCTTGATCTTATTAGTAAAAATTTTAGTTTATCACTTTTGCAAATATTGGAAATAATTGGTTTTAGAAATATATGATTTATTTTATTTTTAGGGAAAGAGCTGTATATCCCTAGTGCCTGGTACATATTAAATATTTAATATTGTTGAATTGAAGAGAAAAGGTAGTATATTGAAAAGAACATGGATTTAAAGTCACAATGCCTCATTCCAAATCTTGTTTCTTCTGTTTACCATCTGTTTGATTTTGGCCTTGTATAAATTCTCTAAGCTCACTTTCCCTCATCTATAAAATTAGAGACTTGGACTGGTGAATGTCTGGAGGTCATTCCCTATTTGGGGTTTGATTTTCCTTTAGAGAAGAGTAATGCAAAAACTAATAGTTTGATAGTGAGCTCTCAGGGATGTGTAGGAGTTCTTAGCTGCTTGCTATGTACTTTTTGTCCAGAGCAGAAACTGATCTGAGAGTGTGGGTGAGATGGAACCCGTAAACAGAGCTATGTCAACATAGGTGCCTGGAATTTTGGAGTGTATTCATTTCCCACCTGACTGTTCACCTGGACTTCAGTTCTTCTCTCTAAAACTTACCATCGGCTAGATCAAATTAGCTCTGAAATTCATACTTCGTCAATATTCTTTGCCTGTTTGTCTCTTTGTTCCCTTTGTTTGGAGAGGCTAGAGGAAGGATACCTGAGAGCCCCTCCAAGATCCTTGATTGGAGGAGGGGACCCAGAGAAGACATTTCATGTCCCACCTGGGGTGCCTTTTCCCTGCCACTTCTTTCAGCTGCTTATGTGTTATCTTCTCCCTTTAGATTGTGAGCTCCTTGAGGGAAGGGACTGTGTTTTGTCTTTCCAGTGTTTAGCATAATGCCTAGCACATAGAGGTGCTTAACAACTGTATAATTTAACTGATTATTAGAAATTAGTGTATATTATAAATGTCAATGGATATTGACTGAAGGAAAAAGAAAAAGAAAAGGTAATGCCTGATGATAATCTTCAAGGTTGTCTGCTTCCTTCTCATCTACTTATTTCAGTACAACTATTATTATTTTTTAAGGTAGAAATAAAATTCTCCTGGTTTCTGCTTTTCTCATGTGGAATATGGTAGTTTATATTCATTTTATTTCAGCTTATTTTTTGAGCTTGCATTTATACAAACCAGAGTGAATGCCTGGGATTGACTCTTCCTTGATGAAACCCTTCTCTTTCTTTGAGGCCCAGACAGAGGCTTCCTTTAACATGAAGCTAAAAGCAATTTATTCCTAGCTCTCTGTTCCCCCAGTTTTTCCTTTGATTTCTCTTGTATACTTATGGATGTGTGATACCCCTATAAAACCTGGTTAAGCTCCACATGGACAAGGACGGACATTTTTTCATCTTTGTATCTGAACAATCCTTTGTGTGTTGTAAGTGTTTAATTAATATTTGTTTAATTGAATCTCATGTCTCCTTACAAGAAAGAATTTCTACTCATGATGCAGCTATAGTATTAGTAAGTAACAAACAGGTTCTCTATTTTCAGCCATTTGCCATTCAGTGAATGGCCTGAAAATTCTTGCTTGTGGGCATTCTTGTCTCAGCTATAATTATATTGCTGCTAGAAATACGGAAATTTCTTGATACGCTAGTAATAAGTGGAACTCAATCGGCCTTCTGTAAAGGAAGGAATAACATCTAGTGACATTGATAACTAGAAATGTCATTTGTCTTAAACATTAACCCCACTGACTTTTGCTTTGTTTTCCTTTTATAGAGTCCCATCCTATGATAAAAGGTTGACTGATTCCTATCCATATTTTAAAATTATCTGTAGGGCATTGGTCATTGGTTAAATATGTGGCAAGGGAAAATATTATTAATCAAGGAAACAAGCCAAAGGTCATTGAGCTTGTAGAGGTGTTATTAAAATGATTTGGAGTATCTTATTTTCAAAGCAGCATTAACCAAATGTGGACTGTGGGAAGATTGCTTAATTCTTTACTTAAATTGAGTTGTATTGAATGTGTTAGATGATAAGTAGTGATTCAATATATGTTATATTTGTGTTGGAGGTGGAAAAGGAGGAGGAAGGAATGATAAGTTGAAACAGTTCAGAGCATAACTAAAATAAAAGCAAAATATTTGCCACAGTAATTTTAATAGCTTGTGTTCATATAGCACTTTAAGGTTTGCAAAGCTCTTTTCTCACAACCAGCCTGTGAGGTATCTGGTAGATGTGTCATTAATCCTCATTTTACAGATGGGAAAATAGGAGATGAGAAAGTTTGAAGGATTTTCCCAAAGTCATATACAAATATTACAGCTTAAATTTGAACCCAGGTTTTTTTGACTTCAAGGCCAGAAATTTGGATTCTTTCTGTGATTATACACTGCCTCTTTAAAATTAATAGTGTATGTATTTAGAACACAGTGTGTGACAGTATAGTTAAAGTACTTTATTGCAAATTAAGGTATATATTTTTAAAATTTGCACATTAAATTATTCCGTTGTTCACAGAATTCTGTAAATAACAGTAGGGTTTTTATATAAACAGAAAGTGACAGATGTTAAGTGATTTCAGATACATGTAGACATTGGAGAAATGTGACTTGCATGGTGATAGTGAAGAGAGAAAAATGACAGAGAATATAAGAAAATGGACCTTTTTTTTGGGTGGGGAATGAAATGACTGAAAAAATCCCCCAATAGACCTTAATTTGCTTTAATATTTACAAATGACATAAAGGTGATGTGTTTTAAGTGCATCTCCACAATTTTTCCATATTCGTGACTGCATGTAAGGTTAGAATAGCAGAGATGATGTTTTTCTTGTTACTTTTGTTACTTGTTACTTCAAAATTTCTTCTTTTCTCTTTGAAAGCTTCCTGGCACAGATTTACTAAATATAACAACATAGTGATGGCCCCCCCCTTCTAATGAATACTTAGTTCAGTCAAATACATGATGTTGCATAAAAGAGACGTATTTGTGGATTTTCTAAAAAAATTGTATTTTAAAAAAATGCGTTCGGATTACTTTAAAAATATGGCTTTTCCATAGAAGCACCAATCCATACAGTCAGACGATAAATTGGGAGGATGTTCAGAGTCAAAAAGGAGTTAAGAAAAAGAACAATCAAGAAAAGCAATTTTGAGGCTGTATAGACTCTTTAGATATCTCTAAATGGAAAAACAGAAACAAAAAGTAGGATTCAGCAAGAAATGGAGACATGTTCTGTGTTCTTTAACATCACTTTAGTTTATTATATGTACTTTAGTATTTCAAAGACCTGTGATTGCACTAGCATTGATATTTTATCATCTACTGATCCCAGTGGTACATCCTGCACATCCTTATTTTGAGAATTGCTCTAGGTTCTCATAATTGATTCACTGCAAGACCACCTAAGTGATGAGCCTCTTTGTATTTAGCCACTCATATCTATGGAAAACAAATATGAATTGTCACAGAGTGGGTTTGAAGCTTTTTGAACTAAATACCCTCTGGGGCTTGAAAGAAGTTCATATTTATATAGCCCTTGAAAGTTAATGAAATTTAAGTTTTGCAAGATTTATCTTATTTTATTTTCACAAAAACCCTGGGGGATATATTTTTATCTCCGTTTGACGAATGAAGAAACTGAGTTTGAGAGAGAGGGCTTAAATGACTTCCTCAAGGTCACTCATATAATTAACTAGTAAGTGATGAGGCAAAACTACAATTCACATCTTTTTTCTTCCAAAGTCCAGTGCTCTGAGTTTATTATTCCCTCAATTAAGACAAGACTTCCAGGACTACTGGAAGTAAATTCACCAAACTTCTTTTTGAATTCTACTGGTATAACTTGAAAAAACCAAAGCTGCTTCTTGGTTATGAGGAGGCATCAGGTTAGTGTAAAAAGACAAGTCGCTGCATATAGCATGAGATTGTTGTAAGGAAGATGCTTTGTAAACCTCACAGCACTGGACTGCTTTAAGATTTAATCATTAATTACTGTGATTACAATTTTAAAATGTTTAATTTTAACCTATTCAAATAAATATTTTATTTTAAAATGACAAGAAATATCTATGTGATTGTGAAATTAAATTAATTTTTGCCTGTTAAAGCTAAAATTTCTTCATAATTCATAAAGAAGCATGAAAAAATCTAAATATCATCAAATACTATAGTTCCAAAGAGGGTTTGCATCATGACTCGGGATCACACTAAACATAACCCCTTGGCACTTGTAAGGTAGGTATTAGCACCACATTTGTTGGAGAAAGACAAAATAATACTGATACCTGGTGAAGTTGATTTTAGAAGAAATTCCCTTTGATGACTCTTTAAATCGGTGTGAAATCATTAGAAAGTTTGAATGTGGTACAGTGAAGAATGTGCTGGATTTGGAATCATAGATCAGGGTTCAAATTCCACTTCTGCCAATCGTGTGACTTTTGAGAAGTTCTCTAGGTCCAGTTTTCTCATCTGTAAAATGAGGAGTTTGGAATAGAGTCTAGTCAGTACAATAAAGTTCTGTTGTTTTTAAAAATGTAAAAACTATTCTTAGCTCCCTGGACTGTACAAAAAAGGTGGCAGGCTAGATTTGGCCCTTAAGTTTGTAGTTTGCTGACCTCCTGTATTATTAGATGGTCATTAAGGTCCTTTCTGTCTCTAACTCTTTGATGCCGTGGACCCGGGTAAGGAAAACCACTAGCTTATAACTTTTCAATAATGGAGTTCCATGAATTAGTGACTAGAATATAGCTTTGAACTAGATGATTAGTCTTTAATGAAAATAAAACGCTTTATCTTTAGGTTGTCCTAGAGAAATATTTTTAGCTTTCTTTTAACTCAAATTACAGAAATGAAATAGAATATTTTGACTCAGCATTTTGAAACATTTGACAATCTTGTATTAAATGTGTAGAAGTTACATTAAAAAACTACAAGCTAGTTTATTTGTGAATCAGGAAATGTGTTACTCTTTGGATGGTGACTTATTTTGAACATAGAGTATTGAAGACCTAGAAGAGAAATTTTGTCCATTCAAGTCATTTTACAGGAGAGGCAACTGAAGCATGCATGTAAAATTCCTGAGGTGGTAGAAGTTTCTTTAAAAGCAAAGGAGTTGCCTGTACAGATGGAGTTGTAAAAATCATCACTGCCCCATCCCCCCCCAACCAAAGTACATTATTAAATTATTCCTTTAATTCATCAAGAATTTTTAAAGATGTAACTTTATAGGTTGCTTGTAGAGTGATTAATTTTTTAACCCCAACTTTCAAAGCTTATCCCCTAAGTTACAAGAGAGGTTTGTGTTGATTTGTGTTGATGGGTATACACATCATTGAATTCAACATTACCAATACTAGTGGATAAGAGATACCTTATATCAACTTATTTTAATGGTGAAAACGACTTCAAATTGTGTGATTTTCTATTTGTATCATTAAAAAGTCTGTATCTCCTGTCCTTCAGGGCTCTACCTTTTCCAAGTCTTTAATTGAATTGTCCGTGATACCTGGTAACCATAGTTTTACCTAGACCTCAGTGACACAGTGCCTTAGAGCTTAGATAAATGACTTTTTGTTCTATGAAACTGGCATTTCAGGTAAGAGGTAGTGTAGAGTATAGTGAGATAGAATACTAAACTTAGAGTCAAGAAGACCTGGTTCATATTCTGTCTCAAAAACTAGCTTTCTCTCTTTTTTTCACACCAGACGTTCTGTCTTCTACCTTCTTATTACCTTTACTTTGAAATGCCTGTAATGTCCTTCCTCTCTCTTGACCTCCCATACTTTATTTCTCATTTCTTCAACATGCTAATAATACACTCCCTCCCAAACTACTCTATTTTGGATTTATTCTTTTATTCTGTCTCTCTTTGTTTCCCTCTTTCTCTCTCTCTCTCGCCTTCTCCATTAGAAAGTGAACTTCTTGGGAGCAGGGATTGCTTTATTCTTTTTCTAGCTATTATTATAATTAGTCATATTATATTATTCCCACTACTTAGCATAGTGTTTGACACATAATAGTAACTTAAAGGTGCTTGTTGAATGATTAGCTGATTGACCTTATACAACTCATTTTACCTCAGTTTCCTCATGTGTAAAAATTATATTCTCTAACAATACCTGCCACCAAAGGGTAGTTGTGAGATTCAAATATAACAATTTATATAAAGCTTTTTACCAATCTTCTAAGTGCTATGTAGTTGCTGGGTATTACTAGTCAGTCACCGTATATTTATTAAATACCTACTATGTGCTTAGTGGTGGGAATATAGACAAAAGCTTCCCAAGTCCCTTCCAATGGCAAGCCCTGGTCTCAAGGAGCTCACAAGTGGTATTCTGTAAAACTGAGATTTTTATTATATAATATTTATTGACATTCTTGAATTTGAGTAAGAACTGAAGTATTTGTAAAACAGACTCTAGAACATAACTTTCACTTTAATTAGGCATTAGGTAAATAAAATTGGGATTAGGTAAATTAAGGGAAATGTCACCAAATAGCAGTTTAAATTATTTTTCCCTGTGAAAATAATGCAATAGATAACAGTAGCTTAAAGTTACTTTTGTGATCCAAGTTGGTGATACTTTCAAAAATTTGATAATGAGTTTTTGTTAAATTAGAAAGTATGAAATAATGAAACAGATTTCAGGTAAAAATTAAAACTTTGTTTTAAATGAATGGAAAAGTTTACTTATTATTTTGGTATTCATATGACTATTCCAAAGTACCTCTTGAGTTAATGCTCTTGTATTTGATGAGTTTAAGTAAAAATATTCCATACTTCACTATGCCTTGATTTAAGTGATCCTGGTAATGTTTTCAGGTCACATCAGAGAATGTTGGACTTGCAATTGGACTTGGATTTTAATCTTTCTACACACTCGCTAGTCTTTTATGTCCAGAAGCAAGAGATTTAAAAATGTGAATAAGGGACCTCAGTGTTAGTGGAATTGACAGAGAGAATTAAGAAGGTCTGGTTTTGGTTCAGGTTTTGACACATACCAACTATGTGACAATGGTCAAGTCACTTACCATCTTAGTAAATAATTATAATATGACATGACTTGCACTTTGTTTTTTGAGTGAGGGAGGGCTGTGCAGGTCACCAGCCTCACTTCTCCTCCAGAGCCATCTGAATCCAGTGACCAGATATTCATCAGGATGACTGGAGATGACCCAGGATGAGGCAATTGGGGTTAAGTGATTTTCCCAAGGTCACACAGCTAGTGACTGTAAAGTGTCTGAGGCTAGATTTGAACTCAGGTCCTCCTGACTCTTGCATTGGTGCTCTATCCACTGCACCACCTAGCTGCCCACAAATAATAATAATAATAATAGCTAGTACCTATATGTAGTTACACATTCTGTATCATTTGATCCTTATTACAACACTGCATGGTAGGTGATGTTATCTGCCATCTCAAATATGAGAAATCAACCTGAGAGAGGTTCATACAGAGCCACACGGATAGGTTTAAGGCAGAATTTGAACCCAGGTCTTCTTGATTCTTAAGTCTAGTCCTATATGCACTAGGCCACCTACCTTTCCCAGGAAACTCTGTAAGATAAGTTGCGCAGTTGTTACAGGTCAGAAAGTTTTCTGCCACATTGAAATAAGAGATCTTAAGGGGCAAAAATGGGAATACATTTGTAATTCCACCTCAGAATGTGATGATGAAAGTATATAGTGTTTCTGGAAGGAGGTGATCTAATTCAGTGTTTTGCTATTTTAAAAGTGTTCCAATTCTGCCTCTGGTATACCTGTGTCACTTTGTGTAAATCCTTTTGTGCTTCATTTATAAAATGAGGGGGTTGGAGTAGATCTTTTGATCTTGATTGGAAGTGGTGAGCTCCTCACACATCCATTGAAGTGTCAGTTACACCTCTGAATGCTGTGATGAATGACAGGAGACTCTGGGGCTGCATAGATTTGTTGACAGCTGCTATTGAAAAATTTCTTCCTTGACAGTTAGGAAGTGCTCTTAGGGGTTAAGGGGAAGGGGATTTTTGACACTGTCTTTCCATGAGATACATAAACTATAGGAGCTTTTGGAGCAGCAAACAGGAAAAGACCTTAAGCAATCCACTGTACTCATAAGTATAGTGATGACACCTGTAAGTATTTGTGAATCCATGAAGATAGCACTCACTTGTTTATGTGAAGTTTTTACATTAAGCCAAGCTTGATGAAATTCTCCCTTCTTCTGGTGCCATTCCTTGCTTTATTTAGGCATGCATATGGAGAAAGGCCTGCATAAAACAAATGACAGATTGTAAGTTTCTCCACTAGGTTCACAGTTCAGAAGAGGGTGGAAAACAACCATTTTTGTCTCCTTTTGCAATCCTTGTAGAGTGTTTATGGCTTTGCAAAACACCACTGAAGCCTTGAAAATTTTTTTATTGATTATTTAGAAAATAGGTCTAATCCTTGACCTAGGAAAAGTGACAAATTTTTTTTCTACAATTCTTTTATCTTCTAAATAAATCCTTATTAACAAGAAGGGATAGATGTGAATCTTTCTTAGCACTGAATAACCTTTCACATTCTCCCTTTTCTTCTATTGAGGTGACTGTATCCAAGATTCTTCCACCATCTACTGAAAAACATATGACTTTGCCATGAGCAGTCAGAGAACATCTGTGCATTTGTTCATAGTCATTGTAATAACTGCCCTTAGCATCCTCATGTAACCTTTATTCCCCTGTTGAAATGTTATTGACAGTAGACTAGGGACCAAGTGACTTTGAGTGTCAGAGGTTCTATCTAAGAAGATATTATAGCATATCCTGAAATAGGAATTGATTTAAATCTGGGAACTGCATACAAGTATGCAGGTCTGGAAGGAAATGAAATAAATGTGAAAGATGTCTTTGGCCCATTAGTGACATGGAGGAAACATTTTGAATATAAGGGTGAATTGTCTTGGGAAATGACAGGGAATTGTAAAACATTAATAATCTTAATTAGTTTTCCCATGCAGACCAGCTTTAGACGTGGCAGGTTATACTAGCAGATGGATGTGTTTAAGACTGACCTTTGTCAGGAAGTGTACAGTTCATTTGGTAATTGAGCAAGTCAGTAATTAAACAGAGTAAAAGAGATGTCTGTTTAATTCAGGAATTGATGCTTGGCTTGGCTAAGCTGATGGGAAGGAAATGTATGAATTTGTGATGTGCCTGGGGTCTTACTAACTCTAACATTAACCCAATATTGAAATAACAATATTGAAATCACTTTGCTTTACCTGCTCGACATGATTCTTATTCAGAAAAGTTGACCTAATAGCAGTGACAGGATATGTAAAAAACAACAAAGTTTTAAGCAAGGACAAATGTTAGGGATGTAATGTAACTGGGGATTGGCCAATCAAAACTGGAGACTTGGCTCCTTAGACCTTTTGAAGTACATAAAATCTCAATCTAGTCCATTTTGTCTCTTAGACTCCTTCATTTAAGAGCAGGAAAGAAAGAAACGCAAAAGAGAACAACAGCAGTATCATGGTTTCATGGCTCTTAATGACCAGATAGAAGAGGGCCTTTGGGCCCCTACCTAGAGGCCCACAGCAGTTCATCTTCCTTGGTGGAACCCTGTCATGGAAAAGAGACATTAGTTTGGCCACTTAGAGCTTTTTGTATGCACTCAATTCTGAATTAGTAGCAAGTCAAAGCGTTCTTATTTACCTCTCAATAAATGGACAGGAAAGAATCACAGGTTACATGTTCATGTTTGCTTCATAGTCTGAGTGAGAGAACAGGACCTTTCTGTTATACAGGCTCCTTAAAGGCTTTGTGTTGGATATGTTGTAGCTAGAGTATGAGGACTGGCCTCATTGTCTAGATTACTGGCCTCATTGTCTAGATTTCAGCTACAGTAAAACATCTTTCATGTAACGTTTTACCTTTGACCTCATTAGCATAAGCAGCAGCATCTTTAAGGCAAAGATCAATGATAAATATCTTTGTTATTATAGTAGTAGAATGTATTCATTCATGCAAAAGTCAACAAGCATTTATTAATGACCTCCTATGTGCCAGGAACTGCTAGGTTCTGGAGATCAAAGATAAAAATGTCTGCTTATCAGTTTTTGGATTGGAATTGTGTTTTTAGTAAAGAATTAAGTATGAGAGACTATAAATTGGTCTGCTAAGGTAGGAAGAGTAAATATGCTTATTTTGTGGAAAAGTAGTAAGAAATAAAGACAACAGGATCATTCAAGCCTATGATTTTATTTGCAAGGAATATACACTATAAATACAAGGTTCTTGTATTTTTCTACAAAACTATTTGTAATTCTTCTTATTATTGCTGGATTTAGTCATTCTTTTCTGCATCTCTTTCTACAGTCTCCAGACTTACTTCTGAACTACCACACCCCACAGAGACATTTGATAACAGAATTCAGAGAAGAAATCTTATAATGGAAAGGGTACTGGATTGGCAGACATAGGCCCTGGGTGCAAATTCTGACTCTGCTAATTATTTAAACAACTCACTTAACTCCCTTCAATCTCAATTTCTTCATCTGTAAACATAAGGATTCTGGACTAGGTGGCTTTGTTCTTCTTTCCAACTGTAAATCCATGGTCCTCTGATCCTCATGTGAAAGAGCTACTATCCCACTAAAACTTATAAATAATATTGTTCTTATTGTATAGTTAGGCATAAGGAAGAGGAATTAGGGAGTGGCATTTCTGAGAAGGGTTGGAGCAGTAACCTCTACACATTTTTCCTCACGGATAACTGCCACAGTGAACTTGTGCAGGTTGTGTCGGTGTGAGACAGCAAATAAGCTGCAGCTGTCTTATTTCCAGTATGTTTGTCCTTGGAATAACCCAGAATTCTGACAAGCTTCATGTGGTAGGCCTTTATCAAGTGCTAATTGGGTTTGTAATTCTCCTGGTTTACTATATCCGCCATAAATATGCATGTCTTGTTTTTGTATCCCAAGAGATGCTATTTTATTACCACATATTGAAATAATATAATCTTAGTATTCTACTCAACCACTTTGTTAACAAAGATGCCTGAGTTATATGGTTACAAAACGTTGCTGTTATTGACAAGCTACTTTGTTTTGATTTGGTTGGGACAGTAAATAAAGGTACTTAATTTACATAAGCCTATTAAGTAGAATTCTCTAGAGGACCAAAAATAATTTTAAATGCAGTTTACAGTGTGGTGACAGCTGATCCACTTATGAAATTAGCTTTATTTAATGGCATTAGAATTGAGGGAAAGTGCTGCATGGTTTCATAACTTGGCTGCTGTTGTCCCGTTTCAGTGTTGTTCATAGTATGCAGCTTTAGGAAGGAACTGAGTTCCCTTCCATCCAGCCAAAAGATTTTTCTTTATTCCGCTTTGGTTAAGATAAAATCAGGGAGAACTGGAAGTTATCCTTTAAAAAAATTGGAAGAATATGGAATGAGGGCAATTATCACAGTTGAGGTAAATGATTTGTATTTTATACCATCTTGATGCATTTGATGTATTCCATAGAGCCACAGGATATATGAAGAAAGTAAAACTGTAAGTCTGTTGTCTTAATGGTGCTAATTACCCTCCTATGCCTTCTTTTTTGGTGCAAAATTTGTGTTGTAAAATTTAAAATAAAGGAGTTGTTTTTCCTTGGGTATTGGAAGTTAAGAAAATAGCAGTCTGAAGAGATTATTCTGAGATTTTTCTTTCTCTGACCTCCACAGTCGTTCATATTCTTGTTGAAGGCCACTCACAACTTCAGCTAATTTGGAACATTTGTTTAAAGGTTTTTAGCCCTGGGGCACACACATAACACATCTGCTTCACCAATTAATTTCTGACAGGCTGAAGTGGTGACTTTGATTTGTCAGATGGTAGATGGTGTGGGCCCTGGTTACCTTAGAAACCATCTCTCTTCTTATAATTCCGCTCACTAGTTGTAACTCCCTTGAGGCACTTCTGTGGAACATCTCTAGTTATGAACTCCGCTGCTAAAGGGCCCAGCCTTCTTCAAGGAAGGCGCTAAGTTGCCAAGTTACCTGCCTTCTTATGAGCTACAGCTTGAAAGTATTTAGGAAGTAGTCCAAATATCCTATCAACTTTCTATGAAAAAAATTTTCCCTTATCTACCAGTAAATTTTGTTAAAATATTTACACATTGGTTCTTTGGCTTTATCTCTTCAGGATCATGTTCTGCCTTAAGTTTTGGACAATATAGACTAATTTACTTTATTGCAAAAATTTCTTGTGAGCATTTCTTTATCATCATCATTTCCATAGGTAGCATTTTTTCTTTGTTGTATTTTATATGAAAAAATCCATGAACTTGTTAGCTTATGTGTTTCTTTCAAAAGAATAACAGCCTATCAGCTGCAGACTGCTGGAATTCCCTTACACTTCCCCTCTCTCTTTCTACCCCTCTCACTCCCACCTAAAAGAAGAAAAAGGAAACTCTGTATCAAATAAACATCATCAAAGTATGTTCCCTCATTGGTCTTGTCCCAAAATCACGTCTCATTTTATGTTCTGAATCTATAATCTCTCTGTCAATAAGTAAGTAGCATGCTTACTCTTCGTTACTTTGGAATTATGGTTTGTTATTGCATTGAGTAGAGTTTGTGATGTTCTTATATAGTTCTCTTCCTCACTATTTAATCAGCATCAGTTTATACTAATTAAAGAGTTTTCTCTGAAACTCTCCATTTCATCATTTCTTATGGTATAATAATATTAAATTACATTCATATGTGGTAATTTGTTTAACCCTTGGTTTGCAGTGTTTTGCTACTTAAAAAAGAACTATGATAAACAGTTTTGTATGCCGAGTTTGTTTTCCTCTTTCTGTGTTCTCTAAGAAATATGAACTTGTTATTAGTGGTATTGTTGGGTCAAAGAGTATGTGTAGTTTATGACTTTGAAGGTATAGTTCCAAATTGCTTTTAAGAATGGCTGGACCAATTAATTGCTCCACTAATCAGTGAATTCGTATACTTTTTTTGCTACAATTCCAGTATTTGGAATTTTCGCTTTTTTTGTTGTTCTTGTTGCCATTTTTGCTATTCTGATGGATGAAACAACTCAGGAGAGATTCAATCTACATATTCATCTGTAAAAATGATGAAATCTTTTTTTTCTCCTTTGTACTGGTATTCATTAAAATGTAAAATGGCTGGAGCTTTGAAAGGTCTTCCAACATTTTAATGGTAATTCATTGTTGTTAATTGGTGATTGTTGTCTTGAATGTGTGTGTGATACATACAGCACATTATTAAAGTTGCAATTAAAAAGGATGTTTGCTTTTATGTATCAGAGATGGTATGTTGGATTTAACTTTTTAAAAAAGAAACTGTTATTAGTACTTGTAGTATTAAGAATAATAAATTATATTTATGAAGTTATTCTGATTTGGAAATTCATAGTAAAATTGCACTCAATTATGTTATGAAGAATTTATAAAAATGATACTTTTAGAAGTAAACTGCATCCAGATACTTCTTGCTTCTGATAGTATTCGTTTGTGAGAGAACCATACCAATGGTAAATAAAGCATTCTACTGGAAAAAATGTAACTCCAGTGATTCTTATTGTCAGTAGAGGTTCTTGGTTGTATGTGTCAAGTATCTTATTATTACACTCAAATATTATGTTAATTACTGTACACTTAGCTTTCTAGAAGACAAATTTATTGCATATACAGGTAGTAACCAGTGTATTGTGTTCTAAAATTTCATTTGCTAGACATTTATTTGGAACTAAGAATCCATGTCTGTCCTCCCCATGCCCTCCAAAAGCCCCCAGTATTTATTGATGATAGGTTAGCATTGGCTGTTGTCTTGTATTTTGTAGTTTGATGAACACCTGTGGGTGTTTTTTAAGCTTTTGAACCTTCACAAATAAAGCTGGGATGTACAAATAAACCTGTGAAGGAGTTATTCCTTGTTATGACATTTATGTTTATTCTGAGTTGGTATCAGTTTCATTTAGGGGACAGACATGAAGCTTGTTAAGATCTGAGTGCAACATGAGTTTGTTTTTTATGTTACTGCTGCAAGAAATTATTACTGCCAAGTATTCAGGTGCAAAGAAGAATTATTAGCAGTCTCTAACAAGAAATTGCAGAGGTAATTGAGCCAGCATAGCTGTTTAAAATGTGCAGAATTAGACTCAGTTTTTATATGATAAAGTCAAGTGTGGGAAACAAAATTGTCTTCATATGTAGAAAAATGAGAATAATTTTGGGATCATTAGTTTGCATTCTTTATTAAAATACTACTATATATATTTATATGTCATTTCTACAAAACAAACTGTAATGTGCAAACTTTATATTTGCCCCAGAAGTATTTTTCTTAGATGCCTTTCATTGGAAAAAGGAATTTCATCAAGTACTTACTTATTAAATGTTGATATTTTTCATTGAAAAAAGAATACTTCAGATTATATCCACTCATTGAATCATGGGACCATGTGACCAGAAGCTAAAGGACCTTAGTGGACTCTGTACAGATAAGGAAACTGAAGTTCAGAGTGGCCAAGTTACTTAGGCAAAGTAAGTAGCAGAGCAGTGATTCAAAGCTCGGTCCTCCGACTCCAAATATATTGGACCTTCCTCCTGTACAATTTCACTACTTGGTCTGTGCTCACATTATTTATGTTGTTATCATGTGTATAGTAGAGTAGGGTAGCCTAGAGAAGAGAAGAACAGAGCGGTAGAATAGTGTTGTAGAAATATTTTTGTGGGCTGATAGACATACTTGTAAGTTGAAAATACAGGTAATCTTAAAGACATTTCTTAAGTTACTATGTGGCAGAAACTGTGCAAAGTGTTACAGATACAAAGGCTAGATAAAAGGCCTGTGCCTTCAAGGAATTTACATTCTAAAAGTTCTACTAATTGTTGCTACTTGAAAAAGAGTCAGTCATAGGTACAACTTTGGGTTTTTTTGGTGTGTGGATTCAGTTTATTTAAGTTGAGCACCCTAATTGGGTAGCTGAAGAAGGAAATGACAAACTGCTTCAGTGTCTTTGCCAAGAAAACCCTGAGCGGGGTGCTGAAGCTAGACACTACTGAAATGACTGAACCGCAGTCATGATCAGTTAATCAAAAGCTTCATGTTCCCCTTTCTTACCTAGCTCATCACTTTATTTGACCATGGCACCTCTTCTATTCAGTAAGCTCCAGTGGATCCCCAAGATCACATACAAAGTCCTTTATTTGGTCTTCAAAGCCCTTCATAAGTTCATCTCTTCCTAGCTTTTCACTTTTCTCATGGCTTGTTCTCCTGCACATATTCTTAGATCTAATGACACTGGCCTTCTTGCTATTTCATTCTATCTATCTGGTCCAGGCATCTACTTTGGTTGTACCCCATTCCTGGAACAGTCGCTCCCCTCATCTTTGCCTATGGACTTCCCAGCTGAAAAACTGTCTTCTACAGGAAGCCTTTCCTAACCCCTTTTAAATCCTAGTGCTTTCCCTGTTCAAATTATTTCCGATTTATGCTGTATATATTTGTATATATTTAGACATTGGTTGGTTGTCTTTTGTTCTCAGAGAGGACCAAAATGACATCATTATGATAAAGTCAAGTTTCAGTGTGTCTGACTGTGACCAATCAGACCAACATGAGCTTGCAATGCTCTGCCACAGATCAGGCACAAATGGTCCATGTGAACATTTGGGGTGCATTACTCTAAATTTGTGCATCCTGCATTTTCTTTGAGCTGTTTCAATTCTGCTTTGTGTATAGATCCCAGCACCTTCTCTGATATGGGCATGCCATGCTGAGCAGTCCTGTGTCAGTGACTGTTTGCTTGTTCTCTCCTCTATTAGATTGTGAGTTTCTTGGGGTCAGGGACAGTTTTTTTTGTTTTTGCCATTTTTGTATCCCCGGTGCAGAGCACAGTGCCTGGTGCGTTGTAGGTGCTTAATAAATATTCATTAGTTGATGTATTTTGTATTTAGCTGTATTCATATTCCGCGGTAGAGTGTAAGTTCTTAAGGACAGGCATTGTCTTATTTATGTCTTTGCATTCTCAGACCCTAGCATTGTGCCTAGCACTTAAGAGGTGTTTTTTAAAAAAAATTTATTGTACTCAATTGTTATTTAGTTAGTATTTGTCTTCCTTTGTCTTCTAAGTTCATTTATATTTTCAGTATCAAATGGAAGGTAATTTACTTGTTATAGTTCCCTCTCTGTTCCAGCTAGTTTGTATTGCTAAAAGCCATTTGTATATATGTTTGTGTGTATATGTGCACATATAAATATATGTGTATATATTCTCCTATATATAGGCATAAATAGATCCACATGGATCTATTTATATATGTGTACACATATGTATATATATACATCTGCACATATATATATATATATATATGTAAGTAAAATGACTGAGTATGCCGAATATACCATTAAATACTCAGTTATCTAAGCAATTACTAATGATTTATGTTAATGAAAGAATACTACAGGGATACATTTTTAATAAAATAAACATATAATCCACATTCACATAGTCTGTATATATTGAAAAGCCTCTGAATTTTCAAACTGCAAAGGAAATTAAGTTAAATTTGCTTTGTGGATGAGACCCAGAAAGGTTAAATGATTTACCCAGGGTGATGCTAATATTTTTCAGCAGATCCAGGGTGGCTTGAATACCGGTTTAGTCTCCTTTTCTCTGTTTGGCTTAGAAGAATTACTTAGCAAGTGGCGACTTTAGTAGTGAAATGTATGGTGGAAAGGAAATGGATGAATGGAAAAATATTAAGTACTTAATTAAAGGGATATAGCCTTTGTGTAACACCATTAGTTTGAGTGTTGCTCAGTAACTGTAGACAAAACCATACAAACCCCCTTCCCCAAACAAAGAAACCCAAATCCAAAGCAAAAAACCATAAGTAGAGGATCATGTTATGGTAAGTGATGTGTGGCATGCAATAGACATCTACTGCCGTTTTAACATGACATATTTTTCACCCCTTGAACTCAGTTTGTCAATTCCTGTTACTTGTGGTTTGGGTTGTTTACTCCAATGTACCTTCACATTGGTATGGGTATGGATTCTTGGAAATAGACCATTGCCATACATAGACTTACTCAGAGTTGTAAGGTTATTGAGGGAAACTATATTTCCCTTATCACTCTAACACTAACTTCCAGCTGATTAATTTTTTTAATCTACATAGCTTTAAAATTGCAAACCCCCTTAAGTCAGTGGTGTTTATACAAGAAGCTACTCAAAATAACAATACCTAAAATCTCAAACATAACTTTATTTAAAAAACAAGGTAAAAGAATAATACCAGAGTTACTAATTGTGAAAGCAGAGACTGCTAGATGATTTCAGTGGACAGAGTACTGGGCCTGGAGTTGGGAAGACCTGAGTTCAAATGTAGCATCAGACACTGTGTAATCCTGAGCAAGTCTCTTAACCTCTGTGTGTCTTAATCCATTGGAGAAGGAAGTGGCAAACTGCTCCAGTACCCTTCCCAAGAAAACCCCATGGATAATATTTTCCACAGGGTCACCATAAGTCAGACATGACTGAACAACCATAAAAAATTATGAAAGCAAATGCATGAATAATTAAATGCTTCACAATACACAGGAATCTAAATCACTCTCCCACTGATTTGCTCTTTTATTTTAGTCTTTATATTCCCATTTATGGTGAATGGTGAGGTACATTTTTATAGGGGAACATGTGACAGAAGTAGTGTCTCACAGCTCAGTCCTGCAGACTTTGATGTCATCAATTTGTTAAGGAGCATCTACCCATAAATTACTTTGCTTTTAAGTTCTTACCACTTTTCAGCCGGGCAGGGTTCTCTTCTCAGCTCAAATGTATCATTTGTAATCTCTTACAATTTTCATTCACCTTTAAAAAGACATTTAGAAAATAGCAATTTTTCTTTAGGCCAGAGAACAGTAAAACTCATCAAACTAGCTCCCTCTGGGCTAAACAGGTAAGCTCTGCCAGTTTTATCTAGTTGACTCTTGTTCAATTATTTTTCAGTTGTGTTTTACTCTTTGGGACTCCATTTAATGTTTTCTTGGTAAAGATACTGGAGTGGTTTGCCATTTCCTTTTAACAGATTTATATTTTACAGATGAGGAAACTGAGGAAAACAGAGTTAAATGACTTTCCCAGGTCATATAACTAGTATATGTCTGAGGCCATATTTCAAATCAGGAAGTTGAATCATCCTGATTCAGGCCTGGCATTCTATCCACTGTACCACCTAGCTACTCCAGTTGACTTAAGTCAGGCAAACTAACCTATCCTGAGCACCACAGTACAGTGACAAAGTTTCACCTGCTTTTCCTTCTCATGTCAGGTGATGGCAGATCTGATAGCAAGTAGGCATTTAATGAGGAGCTTCAGCTCTCACTCTACCTATCTCTTGCCTCTTGGCCAATGAAGTCAATTCCCTCTCCCACCCATCAGGAATCAGTTCAAGCCTTCTGTCGGCTGACTGCTTCTCACTGGCACAGCTCTAGCAGTGCAGCTTTTTAGCCCCTATTGTCTTCATTTGTTCTTAGATTTTGATGCAAGTTTCTTCTCTCAGCTTCCTTTATCAGTTTCCAGTTATGTCATTGAGAGACTCCTATTGGTTACTCACCTTTCACTTTAAAAGTCACAACTTCCCAAGTTTTCTTTATCAAATTGATAGTGCTTTTAAAATCACAGCTCAATTTGCAAATATTTGTATGATTTCATAGTTTTTTGTAATACTCTTTTTAGTCACAAAATATTTGTGCACATAAGCTGAGGTCCTGTAATGCTCTGCTCCTGTGGGTAGCTCACAAAGCTGTGTTAATGTCAGTTTTCAGCCCTTGCTGTGGGTGCAAGTTAATGCTAGTTTCCTTAGATAGTACTGAGACCATCCCTTGTTTAGTTTAGGACTTTTAGCGCAATTTCCCGGTAGCTTGAATACAAAGCAGCCACAAGCAGCTCCAGCAGCTCTCTTGGAGGCTTTCTTAGCCCGAAAAATTGGCCACCCAGGTTAGGGAACTTTGCTTAGGTGAACAAGGTGCTTACCTTGTTGAGTATCCTAAGTAAATCTCCTTTTGATAACTGTGGTTTGATCTGCCTCATTTTGGTGCATTTTTCAGCCTAAACCAGGGATGAAGATCCTGTGGCCTCAAGGCCAAATGTGGCCTTGGGTGAAGCCTTTTGAGTGAATCCAAATTTTACAGAACAAATCCTTTTATTAAGGGAATTTATTCTGTGAAGTTTGAATTCCGTCAAAGGGTAGCACTTGGGGGCCTAGAAGGCCACATGTGGTCTCAAGGCTGTAGGTTCCCCACCCTGGCCTAAACTAACTTGACTGGTCTCAGTCAGGCTGATCCCAAGACATTTGGTTTAGTCCTCTAGGATTTGAACGTAATTCCTTATTAAAGTGGGGGGATGCATAGTACAGAGAAAGGTGAACCTGGATTAGTCTTCTAGTAGTACTTTTGATGATGACTTTATAGCTGGTGGTTAGGACCAGCTAAGGGGATGCAGTGGATAGATAGATCCCTGGGCCTGGAGTGAGGAAGACCTAAGTTGAAATCTGTCTGGCCTTAGATACTTTCTAGGAGCGTTATGCTGGCAAGTCATTTTACCTTTGTTTGCCTCCATTTTCTCATCTATAAAAGTGTGTGATGATTAAGTTTTGAGAGATACGGTTCTGAGTAATTTAATCATTTTATTAATAAGGCTAGCAGGTTTTTAATAAAAGGATGGCCATTAGTTTATATACTCTTCAAAGCAATAAGGGGCTGCTAGTAACATCCTGTCATCCTTAGTCAGAAAAATTTTCTCTCTTCAGACCATGACAGCCTTGGGCTTCTTAGACCCAAAGGATGTGTCCCATCCAAGCTTTAGTGGAACACAATGGACTTCCTCACCCTAGATTAAATTCCTTGAAGTTTTGGTGGGTTCTGGTCGGGAGAGTTAATGCAATCTCATTATCAGTAACGTCTTTCAAGAAGACTGAACTTTTTAAAATGAGGAATTCTCCAAGGTTTGGTTATTAATAATCAATTCTCTCAAGTTGAGGTAAAATAATAGCACCTATCTCCCAAGGGGGTTGTGAGGACCAAATGAGATAACATTTGTAAAGTGTTTAACAAGGTTCCAGGCACCAAGTTGGTATTCTGTAAATGTTAGCAGTGATGAGGGTGAGAATGAGGCAGATGATTGCTTAATGTGAAATGCTGCCAAATCCTGGAAAATGAGAGAATAAACTGCCTATGGATACTCAGCAAGGAGAAATTGATGTGAATATGCCTTGTGTCCTTAAGAACTCTACCTTCAAGGTAATTATTTAGACAAATCACCTGTGTTGTCCCTTGGCCTTCTGGCTTAATTAGTGAGGCGTCTTCCAAGGTCTACTTAGAGGATTGTCTCCAAATCAGTGTATCTCCAAAGACTATATTGTGCACAGCTTAATAAATGCTTATTAAATGAATGAATAAATGAATGCTATGCCCTTATAGTATTGCTAATGATCATTATCACGCAGTTATCTTGGGGAAGGCTGGTTGAAAGATAAGCCCCTCTGCTTTCTGGAAGTCATTTTCCTGTATTGTTTTGAACTTGGCAACGAAACAGAAGAAGTCATCCTTAGTCCTGTAATTTTTATAGACCTAGCTGACAAATTGTGAGGCTAGTCCCTAGTATGAGGGAGTCCAACAGTGAGAGATTACAAACCAAGTCAGATCCCTGAGATTTTAGAGTTGTCTCACAACTAGGCTAAGGTGGTGGGTTGTTTTTTGTTTGTTTTTTTTTAAATTTGGTGTTTGAGAGACCAAGTTGTGATTCTTTGTTATAAACCCTTGGAGAAGTTTGAAGGGATCATATTTAAATTCTCACCAGGACCCCAGAGGCATTTTTGGAATTAGGAATATGTACAGTTATGCTAATTATGTCCCATTTAATTCCCTGAAGATCAGAAGGGGTACTTAATTAGATTAAGAAGTTTCCACTCTTAACACTGGAACTGTGAATTGTAAAATTCTCTCTGGTGCTTCTAAGGAGGAGCCCTTGAAGAACACAGAACTGACACTCAAGGAGCATTTAACTTCCATAAAATGGTTGCTACATGCACCTGAGACATAGAGCAGCAGGTGTGCTAACTTGGAGGGTCTTCTCACTTGGTTGCTTTTTCATTGGTTTATGTCTTTCACTTAGCAGAGGAGGATAGAGTCAACATACTCCTTCCAGAATATTTTAAATGTGTAATACACAGGGTTGCAAAAGAAACCAGTAATATTGTAAAGCATTTATAAAAGTATTTTAAAAACGTTTATGGACCCCTGTCTTAAAAGGTGAAAGACTTGTAAGAATTTTTGTATACTTTAGGCGTAAAGAAAGGGCTGTGCCATTGACCCTTGATGAAAATACAGAAATATTTACACACCTACATGCTGTCTGGTATTAGAAGGAAGTGGTACTTTGAAAGATGGTATAACAATGAATGACAACAAATATTTATTAAATACTTACTTTGATAAGCGTTCATAGATACCCTGCCTTCATACACTATGTTAAAATTTGGTAATCCTATCTCCTTTGGAGATAATTTGCAGTTCAGTCACACCTATTTCAGAGTCATACCTAGTTGTCTTATTAGTGGGTTTTTTTGTTACTTTCTATTCAAGAATGACTTATCTTGAATACTTAAACTTCTCTGAACTGTTATATAGATATTAACTGCTTCCTCCTTGAAAGGTACATGTTCATGTCATCCATTTTTATAATTGTGATATAATAAGCTCATCTAGCCAAAAGTCTAGTACACTCGTTCAGGTTCTCATTTTTTAGAAGTTTTGGTATGTAAAAAAAGCCTTTTACACATTAATTTTCTGTTCCAGCAGGTGTGTAAATTGTAAATCCAAAAAAATCCTTCTCAGGTTTTGTACATGGTAAACCTAACAGGCAGCCTGTTCTCCATATACAGCTTCTATTTTATACTGAACTTAACACTAACCTAATGTTGGTCCTCTTGTCCTAAGGCAGCACTAATAATATTCACAATAGTAGTGATAACTGCCTTAAAAGAAAACCAGAAAAGCATTTATTTTTGAAAAAACCAGACCATATGCTGCTATTACCACCATTGGTATATATTTCTGTGTAGTTTTCACTTGAACATTTAGATTCCAACTAGACCAGGATAAGAATAAATACATTTAAGTAGGAATTTTGTATTGGGCAAAGGTACTAGTGTACTAGGACAGGAGATAGAAGTCCTCTGTTTGCCTTAAGACTATTCCATTGTATCAATAATGAAAGAAAGGTTCCAAAAGTGCCCTTTTTAGGACTACTATTAGCGATAGAATTACTGTTCATTTTCTCAGAATTGGTTTATCCTGGTGGTTCTCAGACTTTTTCAGTTAAATCCCCTAAAAGTATTATTTTTAATACAAATTTGTGGTTCAGTGTTCCTTGTAGCAAAGTTTGAGAAATACTGATATGGCCTTTTGTTTCCCTGCTTTTATGACTCTTTGACATGAAGCCATCATTCGATGTATATGTGTAGATATATTGATCATTTTTCTTTTTAAACAGACCTGTGAGAACTGCCAATATGGATAGGTCTAGTGCAGAACAGATGTTTTCTTCACAATGTCTGTTTTATTAGATAAAGTTCCTGTGCATTTCTTTGAGTTGTGTAGTTTACCATTTCTCATTCATCATTTAAGACTAGTGCTTCCTTTTTGATGTTTTGCTACAACCTTAATTTCCTCCGTAAAATTGGGAAGAAAATAGCTATATTAGAGAAATGCAGTAGCTATATACATTATTCTACACATGCTGTGCGCAGCCCAGAAATTACCTGTTAATAAATTTTAACTGTTTTGAAAATTTATCATGTTCTGTATTGAACTATCATTATTCATTCTCTTATCTCTCCTACTAGGTAGTAGACTCTCTGAGGGTAAGGACTTAGGATAATAAATGTTTGTTGAATAGAAGCATTTGAACTTCATGGCCTCTAAGGACCTTCCTTCTGTCTCTAATTCTACAATCTACTCTACTCATCTTTATTTTCAATATAGTTTTTAAAAAGTGAACTAAATTGATGGTAATGTAAGTGCTAAGCATCTGTAATAAATATTCTTTGAGTCTGGCTCAAGCCAAAATAGCTCCAGTGGAAGTTTAGATGACAAATTTATCAGTAGAAAGGATGTATTCTGGAAATGTACATGATTTCTAAAGTCCAAGAACTGCTGGAGAACATCACAAAATAAAGTTACTTTTTCTCAATACTATTTGCTTAACACTTGTTGGAGAAATGCTGATATTCCAGGTTGGCTTTAATGTAAAGTTATTGAATTAGAATGATGTGGGGGGAAAAGTATAGAAAGGTAAGTTGGAGCTCAAATACTAGACAGAAGAATTTATATTTTATTCTAGAAATGATAGGGAGCTATTAAAAATTTTTGAGCTGGGGACTTGATATGACACAGGACTGTGTCTTTATACACATAATTTTTGGCAGCCCTGTGTAGGATGGATAAGAGGAAGGGCTAGCTAGACTGAGGGAAGGAAGACTAGGAGGTTACTATAGTTGTTAGAGGTGTTGTGTGCATAACCTGGGCTGGTGGCTTTCTAACTACAGAGAAGGGGATATTTGCATTGAATGTTATGTGACAAGGTAGAGAAGAGTGGAGCAAACAGGATAAGAGATAGGAGATAAGACCAGGATGTGACCAGCCAGAAAAGTGATCAAAGAAGATGATAACCATCGCCCCTTTTCTGAAAGATTTCCCCTGCCTAGTGGTTGATGGGGAAATGATGCAGATGCAAACAGTGCCCAGAGGGTTAAAAATAATATTAAGGATTGCTTTTCCAATACTTTGTGAAGCCCCTAGTTTATGCTGTAAGCTGAGGGTGTCCTAAAGTCTCTTCCCCTTATGTTGAAATACCATAACTCCCCCCTTATCCTGGACCATAAAATTCCTTGTCTCCTCCCATCCTGGGTCATAAAATTTCCCCAGTCTCCCTTATCTTGTGTCACTTCATTTTGTCCCTAATCTTCAACCCCCACAAAAACCTCTAAAACTACATCATCATTCTGAAACCTCTGGGGGAAGTAAAGTTCTGTTGTCCACATTCATGGGTGGACAAAAGGGGTTGTGACCTAGCATGGACAGCTTAGAGATCAGAACTAATGGGCAGGCCCAAGGAGCTGTGTGAGGAAGGGCCTATCCGAAAGGAGAAAATGAAGTCACATGGCCAGGGGATGGTGTTGCAGGAAATCAGAAGTTCAGAAAACAGTATAAGGAAACCCCATCTTCTTGAACGTGTTGTAGTCTTCCTGTAGTCTTCTTTTAACCTTATTGGGTGAGGCTACCTGTCTGTTCGGTGGGAGGAATGGATGTAAAGATTAATAAAGGCCTTCCTGATTTCACAACATGTATTGTTCTTTATTTAAGTTGAGCATGTGTGGGGCTGTTGGGGGCTTGTTAAACGGGCTCACTTCTACCACCTCTATATAAGTATCACTTCCCCAAATATCAGAGGCTCACTTAGCTTTGTAAGGAGGCCCATGTTCCTTTTTCCACATCAAATAAAAAGCTCCCATTGGCTAAAAGAGGTCAAGTGAATTCTTTCACACCTGAACTAGCTCTTCCAACTCTTAACGTCATCGAAGACCAGGGGATTACGTGGCTTTGTAACTAAAGAGAAGGGGATAGCTGCAATGAATGTTATGGATGTAGATTCCAGGATTTAGCAATTAAGTGGATGTGGGAATAAGTAGAGATTGAAAGAATCAAGAATGACTTTGAGGTTTGAATCTTGTGACTTAGACTGGTAGTATCAAACTCATAGAAATGGCAGCCACAAATCTGTACATAGTTATCTGTGGACAGCATATTAACTTAGTTTTAAAAGGTGATATTATTTGTTTCATTGTTTCTTTTGTTGAATATTTTCCAGTTACATTTTAATCTGCTTCAGCTGCACTTGGTGGTGTTGTGGGGGTCCAAAGGCTGCATATTTGACTTTTGACTTAAGAGGATGATGCTGTCCTCAGGAGAAATAGGGAATTTTGGAAGAGGGCAGGATTTGGCTGCAGGGGAGTTGATATATTTAGTTTTTGATGGCTTATATTATATGGACATTCAGGTAAACACAACTAGCAAGTAGTAGGTTTTGTGGGAGTTTGTCAGAGAGTGTTGTTAAATATATAGTTTTGGGAGTCACCTATGTGAGACACTTAATAGCTGTGTGACCCTGGACAAGTCATTTAAACCTCTGTTTGCCTTAATCCACTGGAAAAGGAGATGGCAAATCACTCCAATATCTTTGCCAAGAAAAGTTCATAAATGGTAGTGGCATGCTATCTATTGTCCATGGGGTCATGTGGGTTGAAAACTGAACGCCACCACCACCACCACCACAACAACAATTCTGCAGGAGCTTATGATCCTGTTAGCAAGAGACATAAAATAAGAGTAACAGATTATATGCAAAATAGTATGCAATTATACATTAGATTTTGTGATAAGTAGTATGGGAATGTAGGACAGTCCTTACATAGTAAAGCATCAGAGGGGCTATTTTGAATACAGGCTCTCTATTGAGACAGTGCTCTTTCTACCCTATATTTGCAAGTGTTAAGTGTGGTATTTTGGGGGGGTGGGTGATCTGTGGATTCCCTTGATCAGTTCTTTGTTATCTCTATTCAAGAATTTTGGAGTTTTCTTCTGTTATTTCCTACATTATAGTATTAAGGTATATCGATTTGTTAATTAATTCTAGAACTCCTGTGAATATGAAAGTTATTTCTATGCATTCTGTTTTCAAGGTCAGTCGTTTTGACTTGTACAGAACCTAACATATTCTTTTACCATGGTTATTTTTTATGTCTCTTGCGCCAAATTTTCTTCTATTTTGTCTTTGTCATTGGAGACATTCTATATGAGATATTTTCCTATTGTGTTTTTAAAAATTCTGTATTGAGATCACACATTTCTGGACTAAATTTACCACTAACTTCAGAGAATTCTGGCTTTTAAAAAAAATCAAGCAATATTAGTTCACTTTCTTCATAGGTTATTTATTTTTGGTTTCTCTTTGAGGTTTCACTCAGTCTTCTGTTGTTAAAATCTTTTCTAGTAGTTTGTCTGCTTGTGCTCTACGTTTTAATTTAGTTTTATTTCTTGCTGTTTTGAGATTCTCTTATATTCCATGTTACTTATTCTTTAGCTTCTTCCCCTTCCATTGGTTCATAGAGCTCCTGCTCTTTCCAAAACAGACCTGGTTAGTGACCTCAGCCTTTTCTCTGTTTGTGGTTTATGAGTGTTGGTCCCTTTTCTGTCAGGCCTCATCACTACACATGGCACATTTTTGACTCTACCTGATTCTAACACCTCTTCTTTCCTTTATGTGCTTAGATAGAATTAATCCCTGCTATTTCTTGAATCATTGCGGGAGTCCATGTACAGTCACTTAGATGTGAGATCCCAACAGCCATACTGTTAATTACAGGTTTGCAAGTTTGGTTGTGATCATTGCAGTAGGCATGTAGAGTTGGTTGGGGGTGAAGGGATGCTTATGTTTAGTGAGAGCTAAGTGTTAAAGTTCTCTGGATTTAACTCACAATGCTTGTAACTTTTTGCCAAGGTTCTATCCTCTTATCTTATAATATCACCTGTAATCAGTCTGGTACATAATTCTCTTTTGAGGCATAGGTGTTGAAGAAGTTTGCAGAAATTTATATTATTATATATATGGAGGCATAATGGAAGATGTTCCTTACGAAGGAAGAAAGTGAGTGATGTCAACCATTTACTGAAAGTTTGGTCAAAGAAACAAATAGAGTCAATTTCCCCCTTAACCAAAGGTTAATCCAAAGAACAAACAGATAGGGGTTCACCTTACCAAAAGGTTGAACAAGGAATAAACAGAATCAGGCTGTACTTATGCTATAACATGCTTGTTTTTTCTCATTAAGCCAGAGAATCTTGCATTGCATGGAAATCAGAAAATAATTCTGAACTCAGAGGTAAGCAAGCTGAAGGAGACCTTTTTTTTTTTACACTTAGAACAATTCTAACTCAGGATGTCTGTGTCAACCAAAATTATAATCTCCATATGTGTTAACCATAATATGAGAAAGGAATTTCTTAATTGAATAGGTTGTAAATATAGTAAGATAAGAGAATGTCAAGGTGTCAGTTGAAAGCATAGATCCAAGATGTCTGAGTTTCTTTTTTCATTAACATGACCATACACACACATTAGACATACATGTATATATACACACTATACACACGTGTGTATGTATACATGCATGTGTGTATATTTGTGTAAATATATATACATACACACATATCATATCATTTATGTGTCCATAAAATACTAAGATTAAGAAAAATTCCATTATTCAAGATAGTGTCCGGTTCAAGTTGCCTTGTCCTTGGTAGTCAAGAAGAGAAGAATGCTTCTGCTCATTTCATCTGGCCTTGTAGTTGCTGACACAGGAAGGGACATTTTGGGTTCATCAGAGAGCAAAGCATATCTGTTATTCCAGAGCGTGCAAGGCATTATGGTAGGTTAAGCTCAGAGTAGGCCAAAAGTATCTTTCTCCTGTTTGGTCAATCCAGGTTTTAGGTCTTTCTCAGATGGTTGGGAGCTCAAAATGGTTCACAGTGAAGATCCACAAATTAGAAGAAGCCAATGAAGTGCACATTGTAGTAAACAGGTCAGCAGTTTATATTTGCTAACATTTGCTTTTTTCATACTATTTTACCCACCTTGTACACAAAGCAAATGATTGAGAGAACCCCACTTTAAGCACATGATGTTCTGATTTTGAGAAATTAGGAGATTTGGTTTTTTGTTCTGGTATAAGTAGCTGGGTGTCATAGTAGATATGATGAGGTTAGGGGTGCTGGGAACCCCAAAATACTGACTTGCCGGATCCTGCTTGAATGAATTAGACTCATGCCTTCTGAAAGCCAAAGGAAAACAAAGTTTATTAAAGATTCGCCATACTGGGTTGACTCTTAAGGAGCCTAAGCGTTTGTAATGCTTGTATTCACAAGTGTGGCAGATAGAATCTCAGACAGAGTCTGAGCTGGATTGAATCTGAGTACCTTCATAAGAGGCATGATGGTACTTAAATATAGAAAAGACTCTAGAAGGGATCTAGGAGTGGTCTGGTAGTCTGCGGTGATGGGGGAAGGGGTTTAGATAGGGTCTTGAGGAGAAGTCCAAGGTGGGAGTGACTGGTCAAGTATTGGAAACAGCTGGAGAAAATCAGGAGATATCAGACAGTAGAGGGCCTGGGCTAGAAGCAGGTGTCCCCAGGTAGTTTGGGGTTGCAGGGATGGTCTCCATATATCAAACCCAAGGAGGAGCCTGATGGGAGTGGCTGGTAATAGGATCAAAGGGAGGAATATCAGAAGAATGCTAAATAGAAGATAGGGAGTATCTGGCCTGGGAGAAATGGAAGGGGAATCCAAGGAGTTCTCCCTTCCCCCCAAGGCCAGACTTTCCAGGGGCCCTTCAGACTAATGGGACAAAAGCCCCCTGATCCAAGGGAAAAAGGTCTTGGCTTGGGCTTGTACCTCATCAGATAGAGCAAGGGGCTTAGAATTAGGAAAACTCATCTTCATGAATTCAAATCCACCTTTAGACTAGCTATTTAACCCTAGGCAAGTCACTTAACCCTGTTTCCCTCAGTTTCCTCATCTGTAAAATGAGCTGGAGAATGAAATGTTAAATCACTCCAGTGTCTTTGCTAAGAAAACCCCAAATAGTGTCATGAAGAGGCAGACTCAACTGAAATGACACCTTGACATTGTGTGCTTTCATAAAACATTTGTTTCTCATTTCTACTTCTGTAAAAAGAGATTACCACTAATTTCTTAGACACATATTGAGTTCCATTATGCCATTCTGTCTGCTTAACATATAATTCACATGTAACTAAATTATATGTAAATGTAGTACCATAATGTAGTTTATTTAAATGTATGCCAGCACTGCCTCCTAACAGTTTTAAAGGACCACTTTGCTCAAAAGTTATAGCCATTTATTAGATTATTAGTAGTAATAGTCACTAGTAGTAGAACCTTATTGTTTATAGTGTGAGCACATTCAGTATCTAGAGACATTGAGGTTGTCTTAACATCAATCAAAAACATGTTTTGTAATGCACCCCACCCCCAAAGAAAGGTCATTTTAAAGATGGAAATGAAAGCAAAAGATCATTCATACTTTTTACATACTGTACATGTTTGAAACAAACTTTTAAGATTTTTATGCTTTCTTCAACTTTTAAAAAAATACTGGAGGAGTAATAGAACATTTCCACTTATTAGGACTGATTTTCATCCTCTCAAGGGGTGTTATGTTCATATTAATCACAAATACTTGCTAAAGGCATGCAGATAAAGTATTTTTTTCTTTAGCAAGTAGAATATTGTAAAGATTTATGGTGGTTCCAATTAATGAATGAATACATGTGTTTTTCCTTTAAATACTTAGCAATTCCCCCTAGCCCTTGATAAAAGGAGCAAGTTGACTTCATTGAATTTTAATTAGTCAGAACAGGTAGAGCAATGTGCTGTTTTAAAATTGAAATATGGGGAAGTGGCCCTAATTATAAATGTGATTAAGGCATAGCTGTGTAATTGATTGGAATGGCATTAAGCTGACTTCTTTTGGTATTCATGTGGACTATGTAGAAGAGCTTAATGCTTGCTAATATTTACTTATTCTACATTTTCTTCTCCTTGTACTGGTTAGTTTTAAGTAGCTTTCATACATTTTTTCTCTCCCCCTACCCTTTCCAGGTTAATTATTGATCTCTTTGCATTGATGGCCTGAAGCCTCATCATTAATTCTCTTGTAGCTTATTGTGATGGGAAGTGCCAAATATACTGAAACGTATTTATGCAATGAACACCAAAGTCATTAAATAAGGCAATAGGCAACTTGCATATCTTTTGGAGATTGTTAAGCAGTCACATTGAAACAAGCTTGCTTTTGACTGCATAGCTTGAGCAGATCTACTTTTTGTGCTCTGGCTCATTTCCCTCTCTTCTGTGACCTTGTTTCATTTCAAAGAAATCATGAAGAAACTTCTTTTGGCTGTACTCTGTCTCTCCCCAAATCCACACTTGGTGAGTTATGTGAGTAACATTGAATCCAAGAGAAATGCCTGTATATATTATATTCTGACAAAAAAATAAACTACCCTTGTAATAAATATGAACACCCTTGTGTGATAGAAGCAGTCAGTATAAGAGTATGAGAGTATGTACTAGAGTTCCTAAGTGTTCTTTAAGCCTGTGATTTTAAAATATCATTTACATTTATGTATGATATAAGGATTACTCTTCAGTGGTTTGGCAAGATATAGAACCTAATTATTTCTGAAATTGTAATATTTAAAATACAAGCATAAATGCCACCAATATGCTCCAAATTTATCTTAAATATTTGAAAACATATTGTTGTACTGGAATAATTAAAAATGTTTTCTTTGAAAACTGAATTAAGAAACCTTGAGTATTTGCCATGTGCAAGGTACAAAGCAACTAAAATTTTTTGTGTTGAAACGAATGAAAACTGCATATATAATTTTAGTTGCCAAGGACATAATTTAATATCTTGGATTAGTCAGTCTGAGCACTTGCCTTTTATTTTGGAGGAAAAGTTATAAAAACTAAGCATTGTCTTAAAGTAGTATTATTACTGTGATTTAAATTCTATTGTCTGTGAGTGAGAAATGAGATTTGCTGTTCTTTAACACAGTTCTGTTTATTATAACTTCTTTATATTACCTAACTTAATCTTCACAAATCACAGATAAATGTGTTTAGGAAATATTGACTAGGAAGTACAGAGACTTAAATTAGACTTGATGTCTGTCTCAAGATAATTCAGTCTTCTAAATTACTCAACATTACATATCCCCCCCCCACCCCCCACCCCCCACCGAAAGAGTGAAATTAAGAATACAGGTAACCATATAGAAAAACTCATGTTGCCTAACTTTTTCCAACCTCCCTGTAGGTTCTAGTCATAGCCCTAAGAATACTGAGTGGTTTAGAACAAACCCCCTTAACATACTGAAAGAGATATTATTAAAAGGTCTCAAAGTGAAATCTTACATATGAAATGCTACTTGCCCTGGTCTTCCATAGCAATTATAAATATGTTCCTGTAGAGGAGTGGGGATGTTAAGAGAGATTGAAGTCCTAGAAATTCTTCTTTGTCCTTTTCTTGACAAACACCCTTCCCCAGTAAGACTTCCAGTATACAGTGGTTGCTTAATAAAGTTGTGAACTATGGCACTGGAAACTCTGGTTTCATAGAGATTTATGCCCTTGAATTAATCTGGGTCTCAGTTTCTTCTTCTGAAGGAGTATTTGGATTAAATGATTTCCAGGGATGTTTGCAGCTCCACATCTATGATCCTATTAATACAGGGTAAGCTTTATTTAACCTTTTCTCACATATGAGGCCCATCAACATTTAAGACATTTTTCCTTCCTCTTTAGTGAGTCTTGCTTTCATCAACCTCAGACTTGTAGTGTTTCAGCCCCACTGGCAGGGAAGTTGGTTGTGGTCATTAGAGAGTCAACCCCTTTCATTGTCAATACCTGTACAATTCACCTGACAACATCAGCGTACAGGGAAGGTGCAGAGTCTTCATTTGTTCCTCTACATAGTAACTCTGCCCCTTACTATTTCTGGGTTCTAGCTTCTGTTTGATTCAGGAACTTAGCTTAACTAAGCAGAACTTAGACTGTCCACAAACTCTTTTGCCGTTCTACCATGCCTGAACGACTGCTGACATGTTTTCTACCCCTGCTGTCCTTGGTACAGGAATTTGTCTCCATTCCTGTTGTTCCTGTTAGTGTACCAGGTCATATCTGAGACTATGTAATTTTCTGGAGGGTCCTTCCAAGTATATAGACACAGAGTCCATTATCTTTGTAGTCACTCTCCTCTCTGCTCAGTTTGTTTTCATTTTGTTTCTCCTTTGCCTTTTAAAAGGGCCAAATACAAGGGTACATGTAGCCTTGGTGTATGACCTGGCCTTGAATCAACCAGTTATCTTTAATGTGGGTAAGGTAAATTCACATCTTATATCAGAGAGCTAACCTTGTTAGTCAGCATCTCACTTTTGAACCATAGAAGGATCCAGTTGCAGCCTTTACAAATATTTCTTAAATAAAGAAGTTAACTGGAAACTGCTCTTTTCTCTTTTAATTTTTTTTTATTCTAACCTGAATTTGAGCCTGACTTGTCTAGAAACATTCATAGAGTTGTCTGTGTAATGGAGAGTAATGAGGAAATCCAGTCTAGTAGTCAAATATTCTCTCTGATACTCCTTAGCAGAGTTAATTGACTCAGTTTTCTTTTGTTTATTTAGCTATGATTAGAATCTGAGCAAAAAAGCAAAGGGACCAGAAAAGACAGGAAAGCAGAGATGTCACTTCTTTTTTTTTAATGCATTATCTTAATGTTTAGTTATTTATTTTTAGCTTTCAACATTCATTTCCACAAAATTTTGAGTTCCAAATTTTCTTCCCATCTCTCCCCTCTCCCCACTCCAAAATGCTATGCTTTCTGATTATCCCTTCCCCAAATCTGCTCTCCCTTCTCTTATCCTCATCTTCTCTCTTTTCTTGTAGGGCAAGATAGATTTCTACACCCTATTACCTGTATTTCTTATTTCTCAAGTGCATGCAAAAACAATTCTCAACATTCGTTCCTGAATCTTTGAGTTTAAACTTCTCTCCCTTCCTCCCTCCCCACCCATCCTGACTGAGAGGGCAAGCAATTCAGTATAGGCTATATGTTTGTAGTTTTGCAAAAGACTTCCATAATTGACATGTTGTGTAAGACTAACTATATTTCCCTCCATCCTATCCTGTCCCCCATTTATTCTGTGCTCTGTTTTGACCTTGTCCATCACCAAAAAGTGTTTACTTCTAATTACTCCCTGATCCCATTTATCCTTCCTTCTGTCATTCCCCCTCACAACACTTGTCCTCTTCTCCCCTCCTTTCCTGTAGTGTGAGATAGATTTTCATACCAAATTGAGTATGCATGTTATTCCCTCCTTAAACCAAATGTGATAAGAGTAAGCATCACTTTTTCCCTCTCACCTCTCCCCTTTTCCCCTCCATTGAAAAAGCTTTTTTCTTGCCTCATATGAGAGATAATTTGCCCTATTCCATTTCTCCCTTTCTCCTCCCAATATATTCCTCTCTCATCCCTTAATTTTATTGTTTTTGATATCATCCCTTCCTGTTCATTTCACCTTGTGCTGTGTGTGTGTGTAATCCCTCCAACTACCCAAATACTCAGAAAAGTTTTAAGAGTTACAAATATTATCTTTCCATGTAGGAAGGTAAACAGTTTAACTTTAATAAGTCCCATATGATTTCTCTTTCCTGTTTACCTTTTCATGCTTCTTTTGATTCTTGTGTTTGAAAGTCAGATTTTGTATTCAGCTCGGAGCTTTTCATCAAGAATACTTGATAGTCCTTTATTTCATCGAATGACCAGTTTTTCCCCTGAAATATTATACTCAGTTTTGTTGGGTAGGTGATTCTTGGTTTAAAACCTAGTTCCTTTGACTTCTGGAATATTGTATTCCAAGCCCTGCGATGCCTTAATGTAAAAGCTACTAGGTCTTGTGTCATCCTGATTGTATTTCCACAATATTTCAATTGTTTCTTTCTAGGTACTTGCATATTTTCTTCTTGACCTGAGTACTCTGGAATTGGGCTACAATATTCTTAGGAGTTTCTCTTTTCAGATCTCTTTTAGGAGGTGATCAGTGGACTTTTTCAATATTTATTTTACCCTCTGGTTCTAGAATATGAGGGCAGTTTTCCTTGATAATTTCATGAAAGATGATGTCTAGGCTCTTTTTTTGATCATGGCTTTCAGGCAGTCCCATAAATTTTAAATTGTCCCTCCTGGATCTATTTTCTAGTGTTTTTTCCAATGAGATATTTCACATTATCTTCCATTTTTTCATTCTTTTGGTTTTGTTTTGTAATTTCTTGGTTTCTCATAAAGTCATTAACTTCCATCTGCTCCATTTTGATTTTTAAAGAACTATTTTCTTCAGTGAGCTTTTGAACCTCCTTTTCCATTTGGCTAATTCTGCTCTTTAAAGCATTCTTCTCCTCATTGGCTTTTTGGACCTCTTTTTCCAATTGAGTTAGCCTATTTTTCCAGGTGTTATTTTCTTCAGCATTTTTTTTGGTGTCGTTTAGCAAGCTATTGACTCACTTTTCATGATTTTCTTGCGTAACTCTCATTTCTCTTGCAATTTTTTTATCCATGCCTCTTACTTGATTTTCAAAATCCTTTTTGAGCTCTTCCATGACCTGAGAATATTGCATATTTATTTTGGAGGTTTTGGATTCAGAAGCCTTCACTTTTAGGTCTTCTTCTGATGGTATAAGTTGTTCTTCCTCATTCGAAAGGATGGAAGAAAATACCTGTTCACCAAGAAAGTAGCCTTCTATACTCTTATTTTTTTCCCCCCTTTTTTGGGCATTTTCCCAGCCAGTTACTTGACTTTTGAGTCCTTTGTCAAGAGGAGGATATACTCTGGGGACCTATAAGTTCTCAGTTCCTCCAAGGTGGCACAATCAAGGGAGAGGAATTTACTCCTCTCCTGGTCTACACTGTGGTCTGGGAGCAAGTACAAGCACTCTTTTCTGCCCAGGATCTGTGAGTAGAATTCCTTCTCCAGAACCTCCACAAACCAGAGCTCCTCCTCATCCCAGGAGATCCAGAGCAGCATGATGCCCCCAGGGGCTTTAGGCTGAGGGCTCCTAATATGGATGCTGTGCTGGGATGCCGCCCTAGGGCTGCCCTCGAGGTGTCGCTTCAAAGGAGGGGAAAAAAGCACAGAGATCTGGAGGATCCTGAAATTTATAGAGTCAGAACTTCTTAAATACAAAGTTAGTTTATCAATGATAGATTTAATTTACTTTTGTATGTCTGTTTTGTAAAATATTTTATTGAATCCATATTATTGTTGCTTTTGTCCTTCATTCTCGAAGAGGACCATGACATGAAAATGATGATGTGACTTTGATTTGAGTGAGGGAGGGCTGTGCAAGGTCACCAACCTGACTTTCTTCTCCTGAGCCATCTGGGTTCAGTGGTCTGATATTCATCAGGATGATTGGAGATGTCCCAGGATGCAATGTGTGACCCTGACCCTTTCAGGCTAAGGTCTTACCACATTTTCACTTTGAATGAGATACACCCATTCAGTGAATAGACTTCCGTAGTATAGTAGCATATTGAATTTCCTTATGATGAGGAATGCTTCCTGTTTGTGAATATGTACAGAAACCCAAAAATGAGGAAGGGAAAGAAGAGTTAAGGTATGAGTAACTCGTGATTATCCCTGTGGAGAGAAGGGAGCAATAGTACAGACAAATAAAATGAGATTTTTACGCAGTGTTGTGCTTTTTCCCCTAGCAGATATGTTTTATTTTCTGTATTTTGTCTGACTTAACTGTGTGGTAAAGAGCCAAGAAATATACTGAATTTCAGGAATTTCTGCATTTCAGTAATTCAGGAGTCAGTAAATGACTTTTTAAGAGATTATTTAGTCCGGAATTGAATGAAAATTGACCAGTTGGGGAACCTTGAACTTTACTCTTCAACAGAGATGACTCCAGTGAGAGAAGCAAGATGACACTCATTTGTGTATTGCACACATATAGCAGAAGATAGCATGCAGGAGCAATTTTGTCCTCATAATCTACTCACAAGCTTATTTTTAATCTCTGCTTTATACCAGCCATAATCATGCCTACTGAGAAATATATATTAATATGTAGACATGTATTTGTATGTATATATAATATATACCTATGTGTGTTCACATAAACATATTTGGTTGGGTGGTTGTTGTCCTTTGTTCTTGAAGAAGACCAAAATGACATTACTATGCTAGCGTCAAGTTACAGTGTGTCTGACTAGGTCTTATCAGACCAGTATGATCTTGGAATGTTCTGCCACAAGGTTGGGTACAAACAGTCCATGTGAATATTTGCAGTGGATTTCCTAAATTTGTGCATCTCACATTTTTTTTTTCTTTGAGCTAGTTCAGTTCAGTTTGCTCATAGAGCTCATAGACCTGATGAGGTCATACCATACTGAACAGTCCTGTGCCAGTGTCTCCCATGTCACACAATCAATTCCAAAGTTCTTAAGAGACCTTGAGAGTGTCCTTGTATTGCTTCTTCTGACCACAATGAGCATCTACCCTGTGAGAGTTCTCCAGAAAATAATATTTTTGCCAGGCGTACATTTTGCATTTGAACAACATGGCCAACCCATTGGAGTTGTGCTTTGTGCAGTAGGGTCTGAATGCTTGGTAGTTTAGTTCAAGAAAGGAGCTCAGTGTCTGGTATCTTACACTGCCAGGTAATCTCCAGAACCTTCCTAAGATAGTTCAAATGGAAGTGATTCAGTTTCCTGGCATGGTGCATGTATTTATATACATGATAGAGAGATCAGCTCCAATTAGAGTTATACACAGTTTCTTTTGAATAGAGGTATTATTCAGGTATATAAATGGATGAATTATGAAAGAAATGTGAAAGCTAAATTTAGAACTACCAGACCTGTTTCATTTACTTAGCTTTTTTTGCCTTAATATAATTAAGTACCTTCACTAAAGTTCAACTCAGATGCCTCTTTGTGGCCTAGAGGTAATCATGGGTTCAAGGAACCTTAGATATAAAGCTAGAAGGTACTTCAGGAGTTGTGTAGTCCATTCCCTATCCTCCACCCTCTTTTTTTTTTTTTTTTTTTTTTTAATAAAAGAGGAATCTGAGGCTCAAGTTGACTTTCATGGATGTAGTAAGTGCTAGAAGTCTGGTTTGAACCCAGGTTTTCTGACTCCAAATTCAGCACTCTTAGCCCCTTCACACAGGTTTTCGGAGACTAGGCTATGCCAGTAGAGTGTAAAAACTGAAAGATCTTTTTAGATCAGAAAAGCTTCATGTACAGGTATGGTGATCGGATAGCCCAAGGCTCAAGTTAACTGTGGGAGGGGTATCAGAAAAGACAAGTTATTAGGAGGTGAATTCTCATCTGCTGGTAATATTGGTGGACAAGGAATACAGAGTATTAAGATACTTGTATTTGTTATGATGTGAAAAGTAGGATTGTATCCATATTGACATTTTTGTTTTAAAAGAAATTAAGAGACATAAGGAAGGTGTGATAAAATGGCAGAAATTGACTTATCAAGTATTCTCAGATTTATAAGGGAGTTGGCTTCATCCATATAATGCCAAGAGAAGCATCCTTTTATAGCCAACATTTTTTACATGGTACTTTAATGTTTGCACTCAGATACATTATCTAATTTGATACAATAGTTATGGGAGGTAGGAATTACGGATTAAGAAACTGAAACTTATAAAGGTTAAATTACCTAATATAAGAGGCAGAGTTCAAAGTGTGATCTTACTGACAGTTCAGAGATCTTTCAGTTCCTTGATTCTGCTTCTGATTATGCTTGACCTTAATGCTTCTCATACTTTGTTGTGTACAGTAAGTGTAAACAAGTAGTTCAACGTGAGGCTAATTGCTTCTTATTTACTAGTGAACTCTTGTGATTTAGTCACACTGACCTAGTTCCTCTTCCTTGAACATACTCTATCTCTCGTGTCCTTAACTTTTGCATTGTCTGTCCCCCATGCCTTGACTGCTCTGCCCCTTTACCTCCAATTGTGACTTTATGGGCTCTCTTCAAGTATCAGGTACCTTCTCCATGAGGAATTTCATGGTCCCTCCCAGTGCATTTTCCCTATCATCAGTTTCTTTCATTTATTCTCTATATATCTCTTATGTATGTGCCTGATTATTTGCATGTCCCCTGCCTTAGAATGAATATGCCTTGAAGGCCTGAAAAAGTTTTTAGCTTTTCATTGTTACCTCCTGTGCTTAGCACCATGCCTGGATATGTAATAGTGCTTAATGCATTCTTGTTTACTGACTAATAAATAAAGTGGTATAAGACCTAAAATAAGAAAATTACAGGTGAAGCTGGATGGAAGACAACAAATAGATGTCAAATGGAATATGTATGATAGGCTGTATATAGTCATCCATTCTCACTGGCAGTGATATCAGCCATCACATTTTAAATCTACCACCTTTGACATTCAGCAGTGCAGAGAAATTACTGTAATAAGAAGAGCCTAAAACACTTTACTCAGTAGTACAAAAATATATGCTTAAAGGACTTGGGCCAAAAACTTTGTGTCCTTTGCATAATTTAAAGTCAGACCAATTCTATTATAGATGTGACCTTCATAACTGGTACTCATCTCATCTTCCTAGGGAAGATTAAAAGGCAGCTGTAAAATAAAATCCAGGGAGGCTTCATTGAGGTAAACAGACATGGTAGCCAGGGATTTTTGCCAAAGCAAAAAAACCACAAAAAAACCAAAATTTCCAGGGGTGTTGGCAGTAAGAGCTACCAGTAGGGGCAGCTAGATGGTACAGTAAAGAGAGCACCCTCCCTGGAGTCAGAAGGACCTGCATTCAACTCTGGCATCAGACTCTTCACACTTATTAGCTGTATGTATGACTTTGGGCAAGTCACTTAACTCTGATTGCCTTTATGAAAGTTCTGCAATGATTTTACTGTGTATATTTGATGTTAACAGTTCTGCCATCACCAAACCATGGTTACTTGTATTTAGAGTACAGGCTTGTCTTTTCTTAGAAAGAAAGTTAAAAGGGCCTGAGGAATATCTTTCACTTTCCAGGTAGGGAGGATGAACTAAGTATTCCTTAAGTACTTCAGTGTAAAAACAAACAAAACATCTGCAGATGTAGAAAGAAATCTGACTTCTGTCAGGAAGGACAAGAGGTAGAATGGGAAGCAGAAACACCACTTAAAATTTACTTTAATAATAATGATAATGATAGCTAGAATTTACAGTACCAGTGAGGTTTTGCAAAGTGCTCATTTTATCCTCATAACAACTTTGGAGACTAAGTCTGTTATTACTCCCATTTTATGGATTAGAAAACTGTGTCACCTAGCTGCCGATTGGAACTATAATTAGTTTTCCTTGATTACCCTCTCCTCCCCCAATATCTTTCCTAAATCCATCCTATGAATTGATTGCTCTTCAGTACAGATATGACGATATCACATTAGTGCCTGATTAGTTCTGAAGCTCTTCCCTACAGGGGACAGCCAACCTCTTCGAGAAAGAAGCAGCTGTAAATACCCCCAAGAATGATGATGGTGACCCACAAGTGCTGTCAGAAGAGGTAATTCAACAAAGGTCAGCGGAAGAAGTGATAATGATTGGTGATTCTCTTTTGAGCATTAAACCACGTAGTGATTTGTTTGCCTGTCTTTAAAATTAGTGATTATCTGCCATCTTCTTGGGCCATGTTCTCTTGCTGTGGTCCTCTTATAGCTACAGCACTGTGTTCAAGTCTGGACGTGCCACATTTTAGGCATGTCATTTATCAGTAGTCAGAGTAGAAAAGGGTTTTTAAACAACACATTGTTTTTAGAATATACTTTTGGAAGGGATACTCATAGATTAGTCCATCCATTCTAAGCAGTTGTTGTAGAAGGACATTAAGGTGACCACAGCATTGAATGGGAGAATATTTAACATCATTTGCCTTTGAGAAAGTATAGTGTTTTCAGTGATCCTAAGCTTCTCACTGCTTCAGAAAGTCCATCTTTTAGCACCCTTATTTACCCAGAGGTACCTTGAACCTGCACTTAGTGACGGAGACTGATCTCAGAGGAATAAAAATTGCATATTACCAGCATGGTATGTGTAAGGAAGCAGTTACCAATATTACCAATGATGAAGTACATTTAAAGAACAAAAAAAAAATGACATTATCAAAGAAATACATGACCAGAAAAGAAGTGGAGGAATTCTTGTTGTAGCGATGATAGTGAATGGATAAGTCAAATGATGCAGAGGTATCTATGAAATAGTTCTAGAAGCACAGTGGATATATAAGTAAGGCAGGAAGATAATACCAAAGATATTTTGCATGCATGTAGTTTAAATGTTTAAAAGATATTGGATCTGAGGATTTAGGTCTAGAAGGAACATTAGAAATCATCCAATCCAACCTTCTCATTTTTCATAGATAGTAAAGGAACTGATTATTGGAACCCAGACCCTATTGCCTTTACCTCTCCTTCACATCTAGTTATAGTCATTAGATCTCAGTGTCAATGCTAAAGTATGTCTTACATATATATCCTTTTTGGCTTTCCTATTTCTACTACACATTGGTAAGCCTTCCTTACTTATCACTATCATAGTCACATCTGGTGGTTTTCTTCACCTGCAGGGTCTCCTTAATGATACCCTGAGGGGGGCCCCCATCCCCCAACATTCTTCCTGAATCCATGCTATAAGTTAATTGCTTTTCAGTACAGGTATGGTGATATCACATTAGTGTCCAAAAGACCTTCATTGGAGTCCCATTACCAAGTGCATGAAGATTTCATTCTAAGATATTTGGTGCCAGAAAATCTGGCTCTCTTCCTTGGCAGCTTTTTTCATTCAATTTCCTTTTGCATAATCTATAACATAGTTAGACCATCTGCTGTATTTAATTAGTTAGCTTTTGTTAAGAGCTCACTATGTTCCAGGCACTGTGCTAAGTGCTAGGGATAAAAAGAAAGACAAAAGTCAGACCTTGTTCTCAATACTTAAAGCCTGATGAGGGGACACAACATTCAAATAGGTGTATACAAACAGGCCATGCCCATGTGTGTATGTATGTTCTTAAGTATGTTAGAGATAATCAGCTTACTGTGATCTGAGTTAAATACCTCCTTAAGTATTCACTAGCTGTATGACCACTAGTAAGTCGGGTAAACAAACTCAGGCCTCAGTTTCCTCATCTTTGCAATGAAGAAAAATCTGTAATGCCCACTTCACAGGTTTTTTGTGAGGTATAAATAACATGTGTTTGAATTTGTGTGCTATGTTAATTGCAACTATTATTATTTTTTTCATCAATATATATGTAACGTGAGATTTTGCCTCTGCTTTTTGATAAGAATGTTCCATTTTCCCTATCTCATATCTTCCATCCTTTAAGGTCCATTTCATGTAGGTCTTTCCTAATCAGTTTCACTGAATGGTATTTTCCCTTCTTCTGATCTCAGGAGGATTTATGCTCACTTTAGACAGTTATCTGTGACATAGTTCTTCATTCTGTGAGCCACTTTTCTCAACTAGAAAATCCTGCTGCTACTGCTACTAGTCAGAGTGGCCAAGGGAGTTAATTGACTATGGAAGGCCAGGGTAAAATGAGTAAAAATAGGCTAGAGCTAGTGATCTGGGTGAGTGTCCGACTAGTGTTGTGAAGAGCAGTGGAGAATATAGTTGTCATGAAAGGATAATATTGACAGGTCTTATGAGATAATGTATATAAAGTGCTTTGTAAACATTAAAGCACTATATAAATGTTAGCTATTTTTATAAGTATATTAAGGGAAATTGGGTTGCTGTGGAAGAATCAGATGAGAAATGTGCTATGGTGATGTTAAAGCTTACAGTATCTTTATGGTAATAGACTTGCTGCATTATGCTGGGTAGCGTTTGGGGGTATGATTGATCATACTACCCATATTTGATAATCTGTCTGACTCAGTAGCTCTGGTGGTCTCAGTCATGTTACTCCATAGTTGCATTTTTTAGGGCTATATTGACAATTGTGAGGAGTAGAGAGAAGCATAGTAGATAGGAGGCCCATCTTTGAATTGAGAAGACCTAGGTTTAATTAGGTTAGAACTCTGACATGTACTACTATAAGCTTTGGTGAGACCTTTAACCTCTCAATACCCCAGGTATTTCTTAAAAGTATATAAATTAGTTTCTAATCAGTATCAGTGAAGAGAGAGCTCGCTACCTGGCAAAATCACAGGTATAAACTTTATTTTCTTTAAAGAAAGAAAATCAGTTATTTCACTATATACCTCACAAATTTTGTGTTTTTGTAGTTTTTTTTTTTAACTGAAGGAAGTGATTTGTAAACTGAGTGTTTTCTGTGATTTTCTAGTAATTTTTAAAGAAATCTTCCGAAATACTACCTCTTATTTTCATGGCTTGTGGGAGGTATTTGATATGCTACTGAAGTTGTAACTTTTATCAATCTGTGAATCTTTTACCTTTGCTAAAGGTAAATTGTTATAGCTGAGATTTATGCAAAATGTCTTATACTTTGCTTATGTTTACTACTCTGTAGTAATTTATGATGCATGAAGAAAGGTAAAGATTATAGTGTGGTTCACCCCTCCATCCATCCTTTAATTGTTGGAGTTCAGCATTGAGAATGAATGCCTTTCTCCTAGGACTTATTAACTTGTAAAGAGTTATAAAACAAAGTTATTGTTGATGTAAGGACTAGAGCAAATAATGCCAACTTTTTATGAAACTGATTATTTAAAAATGTTAGGTGATATGTTTACTGTGGATCCTGATATATTAAAAATGAGGAAAAAGGCCTTTATCTAGAAATTTTTGCTTCATTAACCAATGAACAGGGAACAATTAACAGGGACAACTTAAAAACAAATTAAATGAAAGAAGAAAAAAGTTATATTTTGTTTATAGCAAATATTTTTATCTTATTTTTCTATCTCTGCCATATTTGACTATCTAGAGAAGTATAACTTTTCTAAGACATAAATTTGTTTTCTGTTTCTTGATCAGACTTCGTAGAATTCATGCATGCCTAATGTCTACAAGAGTAGATTTAAGGAGTACTTTGTATTAAACTTATCTGGGACTTTGAAAAGAACAGAGAGGATGTGTGTTGTGAGGGGAAGATGAATTTAAAAAAATGAATTTCAAAAGTCAAAGCAGTCAGTAAATACTTTTAAAAACAAACTTTAGAATATAAATTAAGTAGTCCAAGCATGTCGTTATTGAGGTTTGAGGGTTTAATTTGTGTGTGTGTGTGTAAAATCTGTCTCTGAACAAAATTAAATTCTAGAGTTTTAGACTGAAACTTAACAAGCCTGTCCCTTTTGACCTTATCTTCCTACCGTGATGGAGTGAATGACAAATCAGTTTATTACAGTTCAGATCTAAGTTAATAAGGGTAAGGAACAAAGTTAACCGAACCCAAAGGAATTACATTATTTACAAAAGTCAGATTTGATTTATAGTTCCAAATTTGATTTACAACAACCATGAAAGTAATTAAGCCCATTTTATATAAGAATCATACAGATATTCTGGATACTATAAGCAACATTAGGCTATCTGCCCCTTAGAAGCTTTGGTTAGTTATGAGCTTTGAGTACTCTTTAAATCTGTCTCATGAAGGGAAATACTATAATTCTCCCTTGTTTATCCTGTCCAGTGTTGCAAAACTACTCATATTTAATACTTATGTAATGCATATTCCAGAAGTCCGTTTGGTGGCATGTTAAATAACTTTCTTATATCCTTGCAGATCAATAAATTCAAAGATTATGTTTTCTAAACTGAATGGTGCTTTCAGACTATTGGAGAATAATAAATTGTGTTTGTTTGTACTGTTTTGCTCCCTAATCTAATTTTTTAGTTTTCAAAACCCAATTTGGATATTGTCAGAATCTACAATAAAAATAGTAACCATTGTTTATATAAAAATTAAGAAGGGAATGTCTACATAAGCATGATCTGTTTTATTTTCTCACTGCTGATACGTGTGGGCTGTGGTTGATGGACCTGAATTGTAAGTGCATAATCAACCCTTAGTTATTCATATGTGGATCCTACAATTTTTTATTTTTTAATTCAGGCTGATTTCATCCCACTATTGGTAGGCATATACTTAGAATATCTATACTCATTTTAATATGCTAATAGAATATTTTTAAGCAGGCATGTAAGCTAAAAAAATTTTTTGAAAGTGGTCACTGTGTAGTATGTGTGTGTGTTTAAGTAGCCAGTAATATATTTTATAGTGCCGAGAAAAGAGACAGGAAGAGAGAGTGTATAGAAGATTTCAGAAGCCTAGAAGAGAAAACTATTTTTCCTCTTAAGGAGCTAGACAAACTGATGAAGATAAATTCCACTTAAAGAATGTTTTAATTTACTGGGCTAGAAAAAATAACAACACATTTCAGTCAGAACAAAAAGTCAAGAATAACAAAGGAATTAATGAAAAAATAGTAAAGCAAGAAAGTTTAGCAGTTCCAGATCTTTAACTATAAGGCAATAATTATTAAAGTGTCTGGTACTGGGTAAGAAATAGAAAGGCAAAATGGAAAAAAAAAACTGAAACCGAGTAGACATACAATACATAGTATCAGATTATTATAGTGACCTCATTTTTGACAAATACGAAGATTTAAGGTTTTGAGATTATTTGCTAAAAAAAATGTTGGGAAAGCTAGAAAGCAGTATGGTAGAAATATAACAGTTGATCAAGTTAATAAGGTTAAACTAGATACATGATTTAGATATAAAGGGAGATATCATTAGAAAATTTGAAGACCATAGAATGTATTACCTTCAGACTTTTGAATAGGCTAACAATTTATGAATAAACTAGAGATACAAAGCCGTGTGAGGTGTAAAATGGATAATTCCAATGACATTACATTAAAAACTTTTTGTACAGATAAAACAAATGCAGCCAAGATCTGAAAGAAAACACAAAATTAGAAAAAAAAATTTATAGACATTTTCTCAGATAAATGTCTCATACCTCAAATATGTCAAGTACTTTGTCAAATCTGTAAGCATACAAGTCATTCCCCGATTGATAAAAGATCAAAGAATAATGAAGAGTCACTTTTTCTGTGAAGAAATCACAACTCTCTCTCTCTCTCTGTTTCTCTTTCTTTCTCCTCCCTTTCCGTCTCTTTCCATATATATATATATACATGGAAAAAAGTTTAAATTGAGGGGAAGCCTGTCATTTAAGGAATGACTAAACAAGTGGTGGCATGTGATTGTGACAAAATACTACTGTGCGGTAAGAAATGATGAGCTGGTTGATTTTAGAAAAACATGGTAAGACCTGTATGAGATTATAAAGAATGAAATGTACAGAACCAAGAGAATGTTGTACATAGTTGATCACTTTAAATGACTAAATCATTTTGAATATTATAAATACTCAAATCATCTATGAAGGACCTATAAAGGGACAGGCTATCCACATCTAGAGAAAGAACTGATAAATAGAAGTATGTATCATTTGGTTGTATATATTTACACACACACATTTGTGTCTAATAGTAGCCTCTGGAGTGTTATCTACTCTGTCTTATATATGTAATCTATTACACTAATCCACCACTCTATTCCTTAGCCAGTACAAGATAGTTTTGAGAATTGCCACTTTATACTACAATTTTAGATCTGTTACGGCTTGGATCATCTTCCTTTGCATTCTCCCTCCAACCCCCACCCCCACCATTAATTCCCTTAATATTCTTGACCTTTTGTTCTTCCAGATGAATTTTGTTGTTATATGTCAGGGTCTACTACCCAGACCGTCTCCTGGATACTTACCTTACCTGGTCTTCGGACGTCTCCGGCCCCTCCAGCAGGGGAGGGGAGTGACTAGACAGAGCACCCAAGTGATAGATGCACGGCATTTATTGCTTACATGTTGAAGCAGGGAGAGAAGAGAGAGAACAAGCCCCAGACCCCAAGTTTAATACCCGCCCGAGCTCCTCCCATGTTCCTCCCCGTGGGTGGAGCCCGTACTGTTACTGAGGCGTTCCCAGTACCCTAGGGGTAGGTTAGCACCTCCAGGCGTCTCACTACCCTCACAGGAGGCCACGGTCCAGAGCTGGGCGCTAACAGTTATACTTTCTAGCTGTACAAAATAATTTTGGTAGTTTGATTGGTAAAGCACTGAATAAGTAAATTAGTTTAGGCAGAACTGTCATTTTTATTATATTGACATGGTCTACCCACGAGCAGCTGATATTTTTCTAGTTGTTTAAATCTGACTTGTATTTGTGTGAAAAGTGTTTGTAATTGTGTTCATGTAGTTCTGGATTTGTCTTGGCAGGTAGACTGCCAAATATTTTATATTGTTTAGAGTTAATTTGGAATGGAATTTCTCTATGGCTTTTTCATGGGATATTTTGGCCATATTATGAAATGCTGATTTTTGTGAGTTTATCTTATATCCTGCAACTTTGCTCAATTTGTTTAATTATTTTAAGGTAGTTTTTAAGTTGATTTTCTAGGGTTCTCTTAGTATACCATCATATCTTCTGCAAAAAATGATAGTTTTATTTCTTCATTGTCTACTCTTAATTCCTTCAACTTCTTTTTCTTCTCTTATTGCTATAACTAACCTTTCCAGTACTATATTGAATAATAGTGATGATAATGGGTGTCCTTACTTCACGAACCAGGGTTCGCCTGATCTTCCTGGGAAATTTTCTAACTTATCCCCATTACAGATAATACTTGCTGGTGGTTTTAGATAGCTACTGCTTAGCATTTTAAGGAATGCTACATGTCATAAATTTTGTTGTCTCATTATTGTCATTCTCTTTGATGAAATTATTGATTTGTTTCTATGATTTATTGTTTGACCCATTCTTTCTTTAGGATTAGATTGTTTAGTTTCCAATTAAATTTTAGTCTATCTTTCCATGGTCCTTTGTTACATTTAATTTTTATTGCTTCATGAATCTGAAAAGGATGCATTTAATATTCCTGTTTTTCTGGAATGCTTTTTTGATTACGAGGTTTTATGCCCTGATACATGGTCAGTTTTTGCATAGGTGCCATGTACTGCTGAGAACATGGTATATTCCTTTCTATTCCCATTCAGTTTTCTCCAGGGCTCTATAGCTAATTTTTCTGAAATTCTATTCACCACTTAATTTCTTTCTTGTTTACTTTTGGTTAGATTTGTCTATTTCTGAGAGGGGGAAGTTGAAATCCCCCACCAGATTAGCTTTACTGTCTTATTCCTCCTGTAACTCATTTAATTTTTCCGTTAGAAATTTGTATACTATACCATTTGGTGCGTGTTTAGTATTGATACCACTTCATTGTCTGTGATACCTTTTAGCAAGATCAGATGTAGTTTCCATCTTTGTCTCTTTTTATTGGATCTCTTTTTGCTTTTTCTTTGTCTGAGATCACTGATGGTTACTCCTACCTTTTTTTTTTTTTTTTTTTTTTTTTTTTTGCTTCAGCTGAAGCATAATGTATTTTCCCCCAGCTTTTTACCTCTACTCCATGTGTGTCTGCTTTCGTTATATTTTTGGTAAATAGTGTATTGTAGAATTCTGGTTTTTAATCCACCCTGCTATCCACTTCTGTTTTATAGGAGAGTTCATCCCATTCACAATTATGTTTATGGTATCTTTCCTTCCATCCTATTTTTTAAAAAATGTTTATTTATTTTTAGTTTTCAGCATTCATTTCCACAAAATTTTGACTTCCAGATTTTCTCCCCATCTCCTCTCCCCTATCCTCGCTCCATAATGCCTAGCATTCTGATTACCTCTTCCTTCAATATGCCCTTCCTTCTATCACACCCTCCCTTTCCTTATCCTCATCTTCTCTCTTTTCTTGTAGAGCAAGATTGATTTCTGTACCTGTATTTCTTATTGCCCAGTTGTATGTAAAATCAATTCTCAACATACCTCCCTAAACTTTGAATTCCAACTTATCTCCCTTCCTCCCTCCCTACCCATCCCCACTGAGAAGGCAGGTAATTCAATAGATGCTATATATGTGTAGTTTTGCAAAAGACTTCCATAATAGACATGTTGTGTAAGACTATATTTCCCTCTCTCCTATCCTGCCCCCCATTTATTCTGTTCTCTCTTTTGACCTTGTCCTTCCCCAAAAGTCTTTACTTCTAATTACTCCCTCCTCCTATTTGTCCTCCCCACTTGTCCCCTTCTCCCCTACTTTCCTGTAGTGTAAGATAGATTTTCATACCAAACTGAGTGAGCATGTTATTTCCTCCTTAAGCTATGTGTGAAGAGAATAAGCTTCACTTTTCCCCTCTCACCTCCTCCCTTTTCTCCTCCATTGAAAAAGCTTTTTCTTGCCTCTTTTAGGAGAGATAATTTGCCCCATTTCCTTTCTTCTCCCAATATATTCTTCTCTCACCCCTTAATTTAATTTTTTTTAGATATCATCCTTTCTTATTCAACTCACCCTGTGTTCTGTGTGTGTGTGTGTATGTGTGTATAATCCCTTCAACTACTCAAATATTGAGAAAAATCTCAAGAGTTACAAATATTATCTTTCCGTGTAGGAATGTAAACACTTAAACTTTAGAAAGTCCCTTATGATCTGTCTTTCCTGTTTACCGTTTCATACTTCTCTTGATTCTTGTGTTTGAAAGTTAAATTTTCTGTTCAGTTCTGGTCTTTCCATAAAGAATGCTTTAATGTCCTCTATTTCATTGAATGACCATTTTTCCCCCTAAAGTATTATACTCAGTTTTGCTGGAGAGGTGATTCTTGGTTTTAATCCTAGTTCCTTTGACTTCTGGAATATCATATTCCAAGCCCTTCAGTCCCTTAATGCAGAAGCTGCTAGATCTTGTGTCATCCTGATAGTATTTCCACAATACTCAAAGTGTTTCTTTCTAGTTGCCTGCAATATTTTCTCCTTGATCTGAGAACTCTGAAATTTGGCTACAGTATTCCTAGGAGTTTCTCTTTGCAGATCCCTTTCAGGAGATGATCAGTGGATTTTTTTCAATATTTATTTTACCCTCTAGTTCTAGAATATGAGGGCAATTTTACTTGATAATTTCATGAAAGATGATGTCTAGGCTCTTTTTTTGATCATGACTTTCAGGTAGTCCCATAATTTTTAACTTGTCCCTCCTGGATCTATTTTCTAGTGTTTTTCCAATGAGATATTTCACATTATCTTCCATTTTTTTCATTCTTTTGGCTTTGTTTTGTAATTTCTTGGTTTCTCATAAAGTCATTAACTTCAATCTGCCCCATTCTGATTTTTAAAGAACTATTTTCTTCAGTGAGCTTTTGAACCTCCTTTTCCATTTGGCTAATTCTGCTTTTTAAAGCATTCTTCTCCTCATTGACTTTTTAGACCTCTTTTTCCGATTTAGTTAGCCTATTTTTAAAGATGTTAATTTTCTTCAGCATTTTTTTTGGTGTCCTTTAGCAAGCTGTTGACTCACTTTTCATGATTTTCTTGCATAACTCTCATTTCTCTTCCCAATTTTTTCTCCATGTCTCTTACTTGATTTTCAAAATCCCTTTTGAGCTCTTCCATGACCTGAGACCATTGCATATTTATTTTGGAGGTATTAGATGCAGAAGCCTTGACTTTCTCTGACAGTGTGCATTGTCCTGATCATCTGAAAGGATGGAAGAAAATACCTGTTCACCAAGAAAGTAACCTTCTGTAGTCTTATTTTTTTTTCCTTTTTTGGGCATTTTCCCAGCCAGTTACTTGACTTTTGAGTCCTTTGTCAAGAGTGGGGTATACCCTGGAGATCTGTAAAGCTCTCAGTTCCTCCAAGGTGGCATGATCAAGGGAGAGGAGTTTACTCCTTTCCTGGCCTGTGCACTGGTCTGGGAGCAACCAAAAACTTTTCTGCCCAGAATCTGTGAGTAGTAGAATTCACTCTCTGAAGCTGCCTCCTGCTCTGCCAGCACTCCTCCTCACTACAGGGACAGGCTTAGGGCAGAGATTCATATCAACTGCTCAATTCCCCCAGGGGCTTTGGGCAGAAGACGGTGCTACCTTTTGCTTTAGGAGGATGGCTCCAGAAGTGGATGTTGCAGGCTGGGCCAGACGGTGTTCCCTTTTCTAGGTGGAAAAGCTGTCTGACTTTTGAAGCTTTCTTTGGCATTTGTGGGTTGAGGGATCTAAGCGGCTGCTAGTGCTGGGGATTCCTCCCCCAAGGTCTCTTCCCATCCTGTTCCCGCTGGTGTGGAGTAATCAGGTCTGGTCTGGGCTCTATGCCCATGCGATAGACTTTTCCTGTCAGCTTTCCAGGCTACCTTGGGCAGGAAATCTCTTTTACTCGATTGTTCTGTGGCTTCTGTTCCTCTAGTATTTGTTGAGAGTCATTTTTTACAAGTATTTTATGGGCTATGGGGGAAGAACTAGAGAATGTATGTCTTTCTATTCTGCCATCTTGACTCCTCCCCCCTCATCCTATTTTCTTCTTGCTTTTACTTTTATCTCTCTTTCTTTCACCTTGTCACTCCACACCAGTGTTTTGCTTCTGACCACTGCCTCTGTCAATCTGCCCTCCTTTCTATTAGGCTTCCCTATTCTCTTTTTTGTCACCCTCCCACCCTACTCCCCTGTTAAGTAAGATAGATTTCTTTGCCCACCTGTTTAGGTTATTCCTTCTTTGAGCCAAATCTAACGAGAGTAAGGCTCAAGCAGTGGTCACCCCCTTCTCTTCTTTCCCTCCACTTCAATAGGATCTTTAATACCTCTTTATGTGAATAATTTATCTTATTCTTCCCCTCTCTTCTCTCTTCTCCTAGTACAATCCTTCTTCTCACCTCTTAATTTTTTTCTCTCATCCCATCAAAGTCATCTTATACTCCCTATCTGCCTATACTCCTAACTGCCCTAATAAAAATACAGTTCTTAAGAGTTGCAAGTATCATTTTCTGATATAGGAGTGTAAACAGTTTAATATTATTAGTTAACTTATGTTTCTTCTTTCCTTTTTACCTTTTTATGCTTCTTTTGAGTCTTGTCTTTGAAAATCTGAGTTTCTGTTTAACTCTGGTCTTTTCAACAGGAATGTTTGAAAGTTCCCCTTTCCCCTGAATGTCTGTTTTCTCTCCTGAAATTTTATGCTCAGTTTTGCTGGCCAGTTGATTCTTGGTTTTAATCCAAGCTTCTTTGCCTTTTAGAATACATATTTCAGGTTCTCTATTGTTTTTATCTAGAAGCTACTAAATCCTGTGTAATCCTTTCTGTGACTCCTTGATATTTCAGTTGTTTCTTTCTGACTGCTTTCAGTATTTTCTCCTTGATCTGAAAGTTCTTGGTGTGTCCCTTCCAGCTCTAATAACCTAAATTCCTGTGAACCTGATTTCCATGACCACTCACCAGTCACCAAGCAGTATAAATTCCAAGTTGCCAAAGGACAGTGAAGGGGCAAATAATGGGCGTACATAATTTGCTACATGTTACCAAGAATGACTTGAGGGAGGAAAGTGGCAGGAGGGAGATTATTCAGAAAATTTGTGGTTATAGAGGAGGTGGGCAGGTAATGTCATGAGAGCAAAGAATAACAGATGGACACTTTAAAGGCTACATGGGAACACTCCAGAGATTTAAATAAAAAACAAATCAAAGTCTCTGGCTTGTTGGATAGATCTGTCTGTGGAGCATTTATGAGAAGTGTTGGGCAAGAACTTTATGACTAGAAAGTATGGATAGGTTGTAGTCTACTGAAATCATAAATTTATTTAAGAACTGACATATTTATATCCTGCTAAGTTTAATAAGGACATCTATATGAAATATGCTTTACTTGACACAAAGGTTGAAATTATGGTTAATGTTATAAAAATAAATACATTAAGCATACCCATGTTAAAAAAGAATGTGATTGCTTCTCTCATCTTGGCAAAGATAAATGGTACATATTGAGTTATACTCTTTAAGACATGGTCAATGTTACATCTTTATTTCATTGAGAGGATTGTTTCTGTTGGGCAGTTTAAGAGCATCAACAAAATATTTGTTTAAAAACATATTATCTCTACAATGCCAAGATTTTATTACTTATTCTTCAATCCAGTCCAGTAAACATTTATTGAACAACATTTCTTAATTGGATCCAATTAAGAATCCAATTAAGAAATCCAAGAAAGACCCTGTTCTCAAGGAGTATGCCACAAACAAAAGCAGAAAAATGGAGGTAAGAGTGTGGTGGTGGGAAGGAGGTATTAAAGATGAGGAACAGTATCTTTGGGACTGCAACAGAGGTTTATCTACAATATATTCAGTGAACTGTAAGTAGGTCAGAATATAATAGGATTTTATCAGTGGAAATGACTGACATTAAAAAAGAGGCTTTACCATCTGTTTTGCTGCTGCAGCCTCAGGACCATGAGGTCTTTCCTTCTGACTTTCAATGGAAATTTTCAGTATTTATTGTCTCTCCCATTAGAGCATGAGCCTCTTGAAAGCAGGGACTGGCTGACTTTTCTGTGTATTCATAGCACCTGGGAGTAGTGATTTAACAAAACTCTTTCTGACAAATACTTTTAGAAATACTTCTTGCCTAGTAGATAATAGCTTATATGATAAAGTATGTTATTTTTTACAGGGTGCCTGCCTCTCTGAGTTGAGATGAATGAATATAATTTTTGACTGTTCCTATGTGCCAGGTACTTCGTGCTAACTGAGCCTCAAGTGTAGTAATATGAAAGTAAGGCAGTTCTTATCTTTGATCTTGAATTCTAATGGGGGAGATTGTATGTATTGAAAAGTGCTGTCTAGGGAAGGGAGTTTTAGTCTGGGAGTCACGGATAAGTGAGCTGATCTGTAGGAATGATAAATAACATACACTTTTCCAAAGTAATGATAGTATTGATTTGACCACCGTGCTCAGAGCATATAGTGAAATGATAGGGAGTGCATAACGAAGTGAAAGAAACATGATTGGGTATCTAGAGCCAGCTATAGGTGATATTTCCTATTCAGACTGAGGAGTGAGAGCTGATGAGTTTAGTAACAGAGTGATCTGACAGGAGAATGAATCATGGTCAGCTGGATGAGCTGTCACTGATCAGGACAACACACCTTCAGGAGGGGAGCTAAAAGGTGACCTGGGGGGTGGGGGTGGTGCCATGGTAATGTTCTTTTTACTGATGAAGAAACTGAGGCTCAGAGAAGTTATTTGAACTTATACAAGATAATATATGTAAGCAAGTGTCAGAGTTAGCTCCACTCCTTTTAATGACCCATCTCTAATCATGTACCATTGTTGGCAAAGTGGTAGAAAAGGGGGTTTAGGTAATGAATTCTTTTTTGGACGTGTTCTGTTAAAGATTTCCATAGTACCTTCAGATCTAGGTGGACAAAAGTAGTTGAGAGAGAGTAGGACTAGATATATAGTTCCGAGAATCATTTGTGTATGGCTAATAATTGAATTCTTAGGGGTTTATGGTTTCATCAAATGAGACAGTATAAGGGTAAAATAGATAAACACCCATAATTGATGGAACTAATGTGGATGGAGAACTAACAAAGGTGACTTGAGTAGGAGTGGTCAGATAGGAGAAGAAACAAAAGAATATTGTTACAAAAATTTAGAGAGGAGTATTCAGATACAGAGAAGTCAAGAAGGATGAAGATTAAAGACAGAAAGATCATTGGATTTGGCAATTAATATGTCATTAGTAATTTTGGAAAGGGCAGTTTCCTTTTAACATGATCCTGTCAGTATTCTTTTTTTGATACAAGACAAATAATGGTTATATTTAGTTTTATTTTTTAAGAATGTTTTGTATTTATTTAGAATTTTATACTTCCCCACTACATGTAAAAACAATTTTTAACATTTGTTTTTTAAAACTTTGAGTTCCAAATTCTCCTCCTTTCTCCCTCCCCTAACCTCTGTCATTGAAAAGGCAAGCGATTTGATGTAGGTCATACATGTGTAGTCATGTAAAACATTTCTGTAATGGTCATGTTGTGAAAGAAAACATAGACCAAAAAAAATAACAACTCTCAAGAAAAATGAAATAGAAAATATATGCTTCAGTCTATATTCAAGTACTCTCAGTTCTTTCTCTGGGGATCGATAACATTTTTCATCATAAGTCCTTCAGAGTTGTCTTGGATCATTGTATTGTTGAAAGTAGCCAAGTCATTAACACCTGATAACCTTACGGTATTGATGTTACTTTGTACAGAGTACATTTCACTTTGCATTAGCTTATGTAAATCTTTCAAGGTTTTTCTGAGAGTATCCTCATGATTTCTTATAGCACAGTAGTATTCCATCACAGTTCCACATCATAATTTGTTCAGCCATTCCCCAGTTGATGGGTATCCCTGAAATTTCCAATTCTTTCCCCCCAGAAAAGAGCTACTATAAATATTTTTGAACATAAAGGTCCTTTTCCTTTTTTATTTTTTATCTCTTTTGGGATACTGACCTGGTAGTGCTATTGCTAGGTCAAAGAGTATATTCATGGTTTTATAGTCCTTTGAGCATAGCTCCAAACTGCTCTACAGAGTGGTTGATTCAGTTCACTACCCTACCAACAGGTGCATTAATGAAAATGCCCCAGTTTTCCCACATCCCTTCCGACATTTGTCATTTTCCTTTTCTGTCCTATTAACTAATCTAATAGGTGTGAGGTAGTACCTCAGAATTGTTTTAACATTTTTTCATATGACTATAGGTAGCTTTGAGTACTTCATTTGAAAATTGTTCATATTTTTTTATCATTTATCCATTGGGGGATGACTCTTATTTTTTATAAATTTGACTCAGTTCTTTGTATGTTTGGGAAATGAGGCCTTTATCAGAGAAACTTGCTTCAACATTTTTTTCCATAGTTACTATTGCTAACTGTATTTCCCTCTATCCTATCCTCTCCACCCCATTCTATTCTCTCTCTCTTTTTATATTCTGGTCCTCCTCAAAAGTGTTTTGCTTCTCACTACTCCCTCCCCCAATTTGCTCTCTCTTCTATGACTCTCTCTTCTCTTATTCCCTTCCCTGAGGGTAAGATAGATTTCTGTACCCAGCTGAGTGTGTATGTATGATACTGGGAATTGTTATGCCCAGTTCTGATGAGAGTAAGGTTCACTCTACCCCTCAGCTCCTCCCTTTTCCCCTTGTCTATAAAATGTTTTTCTTGCTTCTCTTATGTGAGACAGTTTACCCCATTCTACTTCCCTTTCCCTTTCTCCCAGTACATTCCTCTCTCACCCCTTAATTATCCCTTCATATTCTACTCATATCTGTACTTCTCTCTGCTATAATAATGAGAAAGTTCGTATGAGTTAAAAGTATCATCTTCCCATGTAGGAATGCAGACAGTTTAACCTTATTACATCCACTGTGATTTCCCTTTCCTCTTTACCTTTTAATGCTTCTCTTTGTTCATTAGGAGTGCTTGAAAGTCCTCTATTTCATTGAATGTCTGTCTTTTCTCCCTGAAGGATTATGCTCAGTTTTGCTGGATAGGTGCTTCTTGGTTGTAATCAAAGTTTTTTTGCCCTTTGGAGTATCGTATTCTAGACCTTCTGATCCTTTAATGTTAGAAGCTCCTCAATCTTGTGTTATTCAGACTGTGGTTTCTTGATATTCAAATTATTTCTTTCTGGCTGCCTGTAATATTTTCTCCTTGATCTAGGAGCTCTAGGATTTGGCTATAATATTCCTGAGAGTTTGCATTTTGAGATCTCTTTCAAGAGGTTTCAGGTTTGGGATCACTTTCAGGAGTGGATTCTTTTAGTTTCTATTTTACCCTCTGATTTTAGAATATCAGAGCAGTTTTCCTTGAAAATTTCTTCAAAGGTAATGTCTAGACTCTTTTTTTTTATCATGGCTTTCAGGTAGTCCAATAATCTTTAAATTATCTCTCCTGGATCTATTTTCCAGGTGACTTGTTTTTCCAATGAGATATTTCACATTGTCTTCTATTTTTTCATTCTTTTGGCTTTGTTTTATTGTTTCTTGATTTCTCACAAAGTCATTAGCTTCTATTTGCTCTAATTTTTATTTAATTTTAATTTTTTTTTTTTACCATTTGCTCAGTTTTGCTTTTTAAGGCATTTTTCTCCTCATTGTTTTTTTTTTTTTAATTTTTTGTACCTCCATTTGCTCTAGTCTGCTTTTAAGGTGTTATTTTCTTCAATATTTTTTGTCTCCTTTACCAAACTGTTGACTCATTTTTCATGATTATCTTGCATCACTCTTATTTCTCTTCCCAGGTTTTCCTCTGCCTCTTTCTTAATTGTCAAAGTTCTTTTTGAGTTCTTCTATGGCCTGAGATCAATTCATATTTTTCTTGGGGGCTTTTGAAGAAAGAACTTTGACACTATTGTTTTCTGAGTATGTGTTTTGATCTTTCTTGTCACCATAGTAAGTTTCTACTGTTAGAATTTTTTTTCTGTTCTCTGCTCATTTTCCCAGCCTATTACTTGACTTTTGAACTCTCTTAAAGTAGGTCTTTGCTTCCAGTATGGAGGGCAAACTGTCTCAAACTTCAGGGCTTTTGTGCAGCTATTTTCAGAGATAACTTTTAGGGACCTGTAAATTTTTATTTCTTCCAAGGTGGTATGATCTAAAGAGAGGTGTTTACTAGTCTCCTCACCTGTGTGTGACCACTGGGACTGTGAAGAAAGTCCCTGCTCCACTGTGACCACAAGCTTTGTTGTGCTAGTACGCTTCCTGTCCCTGGAACCCACATCCAGGACTGCAACCTGTTTTTGAGTATGGGCAAAACAACAGAGATCTGCCTCAGCACTAGCAAAGACCCCGTTATCTCCTTCTGACCATTGGCTCTGTCCTTTGCTATCCGTGGGCTGAGAGGTTTAGAAGCAGCTACTATTGCTGCTGATTTAGTCACTCTCAAGACCTGCTCCTGGTTTCTTGGGTCCCCAGGCTGTGCTGGTGTGGCCTGTGTTAGACTGTGCTTCACCCTCATGTGTGATAGACATTTCCTGCTGACCTTCTAAGTTGTCTTTGGCATCTGTGGTCTGAGAGATCTCGAAACTACTGCCACTGCTGCCTGCTCCTGGTTTGCTGAGACCAGATCTGTGCTGGTATGGCCTGTGCTAAACTGTGCTCCTCTCACACTGGTGCAGTAGAGCTTTTCTGCTGATCATCTAGGTTGTCTTTGGCATCTGTGGCCTGAGAGCTCTGCAAACTGCCTCTGCTGTCACTGATTCAGTAGCCCAGAGGCCTGCTCCTGGTTTCCTGAGGCCAGGTCTGTGCTGGTGTGGCCCGCGCTGGGCTCAGCTCCTCTCATGCTGGTGCAATAGGCAATTCCTGCTGGCCTTCAAAGTTGTTTTGGGCTGGAAATTTTTTTCTCTCCCTCTTTTTTGGGTGCTCTAGAATTTGTTTAGGGTCATTATTTATAAGTATTTGGAAAGAATTAGGGTAGAGGTCCAAAGAGTCCCTGCCTTTACTCTGCTATCTTGGCTTTGCCCCTACTTTATTGGTTTTTTTTTTTTTAGTGCTTATTTTATTTTATTTTTAATTAAATTATTTTATTTGCTTTCAGTGTTCTACAGTCACTTCCATCTATCTTAGATTTTTCCCCTCCACACTCCTCCCTGAGACGGCATACAATTTTATATAGGTTCTACACATACATTCCTATTAAATACATTTTCACCTTAGTCATGTTGCATAGAAGAATTAAAATGAATGGAAGAAATCATAAAACCAAACAAAACACAATACAAACGAAAATGGTCTGTTTCATTCTGCGATCAAATTCCATGGTTCTTTCTCAGGATGTGGAAAGCATTTTGCCTCAAAAGTCCATTGGAAATTTTCAAAGTCCTTCCATTGCAATAAAGTACTAAGTCTGCCAGAAAAATTCCTCACACACTGTGCTTATGGCTATGTACAAAGTTCTCCTGGTTCTGCTTCTTTCACTCGATATCACTTCATGTAAGTCTTTCCAGGCCTCTCTGAAATCTTCGTGTTCATCATTTCTTATAGCACAATAGTATTCCGTTACATTCATATACCACAGTTTATTCAGCCTTTCCTCAATTGATGGGCATCCTCTTAATATCCAGTTTTTGGCCACCACAAAGAGAGCTGCTATAAATATTTTTGTACATGTGGGGCCCTTTCCAATTTTTATGATCTCTTGAGGATACAGTGCTAGAAACGGTATTGCTGGATCAAGGGGTATGCTCATTTGTGTAGCCCTTTGGCCATAGTTCCAGATTGCCCTTTAGATTGGTTGAATCAGCTCACAGCTCCCCCAACAATAAATTAGTGTTTCAACTCTCCCACATCTTCTCCAACATTTATCATCTTCCTGTTTTGTCATGTTAGCCAATCTGATAGGTGTGATGTGGTAACTTAGAGTTGTTTTGATTTGCATTTCTCTAATCAATAGTGATTTAGAGCATTTTTTCATATGACTATAGATACCTTTAATTTCTTCTTCTGCAAAGTGCCTGTTCATATCCTTTGACCTTTTACTTTATTGTTTTAAAAAACAATTCCATGAGGTAGATAATGTGATTATTATTAGCCAGTTTTACAGAGGAGGAAATGAAAATTTAGAGGAGTGATGTGACAGTCACAGAGTTATTGATAGAACCAGAACTTGAATAACATATTCTCTGACCTCAAATCTATGATTTTCTACCCCATCAAGGTGATTTACTAAGTGGACACCTTACCTACTGCCCTGTCACCTCTAGAACAGAGACAGTGTCCTGATTCTTTGCCCTTTCATCTGTAGATATATCTATTGTGGTAAATGCTTCATGGGGCCCACACTGGACTTTACTCCCTGGTTGTTGCATCAGCCGCCTTGCCACCCCACCCTCCTTGTTGTCCTTTCCCTTCCCCATGTACTCGCTACCCTATTGGGCAGCTAGGTGGTGCAATGGATAGAGCACCAGTGCAGGAGTCAGGAGGACCTGAGTTCAAATGTGACCTCAGACACTTGACACTCACTGGCTGTGTGACCTTGGGCAAAGTCACTTAACCCCAATTGCCTCATCCTGGATCATCTCCAGTCATCCTGATGAATATCTGGTCACTGGATTCAGATGACTCTGGAGGAGAAGTGAAGCTGGTGACCTGCACAGCCCTCCCTTACTCAAAATAAAGTCAAGTGCTAGTCTTGTCATTATTTCTCTGATGGCATTGTCTTCTTCAGCAATGAAGGACGAACACACATACTTCCTACCTGACTTCTAGAACCATAATCAAATCTATATTGTTATTTTAATTTTACTATACACCTTTACTCACATTCCTAGTAACTTTCCAAACCAAAATACTTTTCCCTGTCCACTGTTCCCCTTTACATATTGTCTCCTCCAAGTAGAATGTACCTTCTTTGATGGAAGGCAACTTTTATATTTATATCGCTAACACTTAGCACAGTGGCTTGGTACATAACAAGTTCTTTCTCATTCATTCAGTCAGTTAGTCAGTCAGTCATTTATTCTTTTGCCCAATTCTAACTCAACTGGACAGCAAAAATGACAGCAAACCTTGTATTAGGAACAGTATAGTTTTTCATAACAGTATCGGTAGATATATAAAGCAATGAAAATCCATGAAACAGGTAGAGATGAAAAAAAATTATCTTTTTCTGCCTGTGCTCAAGAAATTAACTTCACAAGAACAAGATGAGGTAGGTGTGATTAGATAGTAGTTTATCTGAAAAAAGATCCTGGGGTTTTAGTGGACTTTGCAATTTGAATACAAGTATGCACATGGCCAGAAAAGCTAATGCAATCTTAGTCTATATTAATAGAAAAAAAGTATTTCTTTCAAATTAATGGAATAATTTTGTTGCATTTTACTGTGTTCAGAGATCTTCTGGAATGCTTTTTTTTTTTTTTTTCAATTCTGGGTATGACATTTTTGGAAGGTGAGAGGGAGGCTAGAAGAAGCATTCCAGGATGTTAAAAGGCATCCAGTTGGTGCCAAATAGATATCAATTGAAGGAAGTCAGTATTTTTACATTTAAAAGATGCAATACATCTGTCTTCAAATTCTTTCAGTTTTTAGAAAGAGAGTTTCATTTGTTCTTTAGTCTCTTGTGAGCAGAACTTGAAACAGTGAATGGGTCAACATTGTAAATAGGCAAATATAGGCTTGATATCAGGAAAAATCTCCTAACAAAGTGAAATTATCTGTTTTAGGAGGTTGTGTAGGTTGTATAAAAGTTGGATGATCATTTGATGGATGATACATTGAATTGGGGATTCTTTTTCAGAGATGGATTAGACTAGGTGGCTGCTGAGGTTCCTTCCAGCTCTGAAGTTCTATGAGTGTGAAAAGTGACATTATTAGTAAATCCTTCCCCAAAGAAAAGAACTTTTTTCTGCCTAGCTAGGAAGTGAATTAGGAAAATATGACATTTCTCTAATTTTTCTCATTGACTTTTCCTAGTTCCTTGCCCATAGCAGATGCTTAACAAATGTTAGTTGAATTGAGTCTTTAAAACCTCTCTGTATTCCTTTTGCTAAACTAACAATAAGATCTGCTTTCTTGATCCAGAAGCTTTTGCTTTCAGTGTTTTCATTTGTTTTATTACTCTAAAGCTGTAGCTCTTGATAGAGAGTTAATGATGGCTAGGCTCCTGGAGAGTAGCAAATTAGAAACTATAACAAATTGTGAAATTTTCAGTATGTTTTAAAGGCTTAACTATTTATTCTGAGAGAAATCTGCTTCTCTTACTGCTGCTCCAAGTTCTGTGGGCATGTCTCATAGATTTGAGAAGGATTCCGTGACATGCAGGGAGGAGGGGAGACATTTAGGTTCAGTTTGAAAGCTAGTTGAAATGAAATTGATATTGTCATTGCTTGTTATCTGTAGTGAAAAAAAGCCGAAAAGGTATGTATCAGACTCCATTTCTCCAAATTGCTTTCAGCTGCCTACTTCCTAATACAGAAATATTTGTTAAAAGTGGCAGGTTAACAATTGGATTTGTAGGGCAAAACATGATTGGTTCAGTAGTTTTGATAAAGAATAAAGGGAATATGTTTGTGAATTTGCATATGTCTTATCTTCTTTTGGAGAATTATTGGTCAGTAAGGTGGAAAACTGGTCATTTTTATTGGCTAAGGGAAAATTTTTTAAAAAAGATTTACTTGACTGAAATACAGTCTTGTGAATCCTTCTTTTGTCATGATTACCAATTCTGAGATAGTGTCTTTATGAATCTTTATAGTTATTGAAGTCTTACCTGAGAACAAGGAAATCAGAGTAAGAGACTCCAGTAATGACACAATAATGATAGCTTCAATTTAAACATCATTTATTTATCATTTACCATATTGGAGGGACTACAGTAGGGATATTAAAAAATGAAATAAGGAGATCCCTACCCTCAGGGATATATTAGTGAACATAGGAAATTTTTTTTCCTCTAAATTTATTAATTTATTTTCAACAATCACTTCTATAAGTTCCAAATTTTCTCCCTCTTTTCCCTCTTTCCTCCTCCAGGCAGCGTACAATCTTATATGGGTTCTACACATATGTTCCTGAACATAGGACATTTCTACAAATAATGCAGTCTACAAATAATGGTCACTGAGGATACAAAGACAGAAATAAGTAGTGCCTTCCTTCAAGGTACTTCCATTATCTATCAAAGGAAAGGAAAATATGTACATTGTATCCAAAATATTTTTTAATAAATAGAGTAGTTTTGAATGAGGAATCTTCTAACAGGAGGACACTGGAGCTGAGCCTTGATGGAGTTAAGGGTTCTAAGGTATGAATGGGAAGTTGGAGAACATTTGCTGAAACAGGAAACCCACCTGTACAAAGGCTAAGGGCAAGAGGTGGAATTTGTAGAGGGAAAAGAAAGAAGGCCAGTTTGCCTGGAATATAGGTGGAATGAAGAGAGGTAATGTGTAATCAGTTTGGAGAGGCAGGAAGAAGGTTGTGGAATGACTTTAAGGCCAAACAGAGAAATTTATGTTTTATCCTAGAAGCATAGTGCTTTTAAGGTTTGCATATTTCTTTTGAAGTTGATAAAGACTTTGAGAGGTAGAACTATAAGTAATGTTATCTCTGTTTTAAAGGGGAGAAAACTATCTATAATCATATGAAAAAATGCTCTAAATCACTTGATTAGAGAGATGCAAATCAAAACAACTCTGAGGACCACATCCCACCAATAAGATTGGCAAACATGATAGAACAGGAAATGATAAATGTTGGAGAGGATGTGGGAGAGTTGGAACACTAATTCATTGTTGGTGGAACTGTGAGCTCATCCAGTCATTCAGGAGAGCATTTTGGAACTATGCCCAAAGAGCTACAAAAATGTACATATCCTTTGACCCAGCAATATTGCTACTAGGACTGTATCCCCAAGAGATCATAAAAATGGGAAAGGGTCCCACATGTATAAAAATATTTATAGCAGCACTCTTTGTAGTTGCCAAAAACTGGATGCCCATCAATTGGGGAATGGCTGAATATATTGTGGTATATGAATGTAATGGAGTACTATTGCACCATAAGAAATGATGAACAAGAAGACTTCAGGGAGGCCTGGAAGGACTTACATGATCTGATGGTGAGTGAAAGGAGCAGAACCAGGGGAACTTTGTGCACAGCAATGACCACAAAAGCAATGTGAGAGTTTTTTTCTGGTAGACTTGGAACTTCATAATAACGCAAGAACTTTAAAAAAAAATTCCCAATGGTTTTCTAAGGCAAAATACCCTCCACACTCAGAGAAAGAACTATGGAATTCTTTCGTAGAATGTAGCAGATCATATGTGTGTGTGCGCGCGCGTGCATGTGCGTATTGTGTTTTGAGTTGTTATATGAGTTCTTCCATTTATTTTGGTTCGTCTACACAGCATGACTAAAGTGAAAACGTATTCACTAGGAAAGTATATGTAGAACCTATACAGAATTGTATGCCATCTTGGGGAGGGAGGGGGGGTGGTAGGGGGTAGGTGAGGGGGGTAAAAATCTTAAGTTTTATGGTAGTGATTATAGAGCATTAAAATAAATAAATTTTTTAAAAAAGGCAATTTTTCTGATATGTCTATGTATAAACAAAATAAATGGGAGAAAAAAATCACAAAGAAAAATAAAATAAAAAGGGCACTTGAGGTTTTATTCCCCCCGCCCCCAGAAAAAAAATAAAGGGGAGAAAACTGAATCCTGGAGAGGTTCTAATAACCCATCATTGAATAGAGATCAAGGTAGAATTCATACTCATGGCTTCCTGATTTCAAATCTAAAAGTAGAAGTAGTTCTTGGGAGCAAGTCTTAGGGAGGAGATGATGATTCATTCCATTTTGTTTGAAGTGACACTTGACTCAGTTGTTGTTTGAATTGAAGCTTTAATAAGCTCCATATCTCAAATGGTATTGTTATGATGTATTGAAGTTCAGCAGTGTAGTACCTTCTTATTGAAACCCCAAATCATTCAAAACAGGTCATTGTAGGTGAAGAATATCTATTTCCAGGCTCTGTATGGTATGAAATCTAATGGACACATCTTATGGCAAGTTGATTAGTGCATATATTTTGGATACACCTTGAAGATGGGATGGTGAACTGGATCCAACATTGAGATGAAGAGTGAGGAGCAGATTGCTTTTGGAAAATTGAGCAGTTGTTTTAATTATCCCCAAGTTTTCTCAGTGAGAGTCATATAATACCATAACGTCTGAAGAATTAAAGTTGTGAGTCACTGAAAGGATAAATAGTTACATGATATGATGTAAATAGAATATAGCCTCTGATGAAAAAAAATTGCACAGGAGAAACAGTGTATAAGGATATGACTGGAAGCATCTCTGACTGGAAAAGGAGGTCGATGGTTATATTGTGAGGGTACGGATAGCTCATAGTACATATGCTGCATTGGAACTTATTTATTGTCAAAAGATCTAGTGGAAAGCATATGTAAACCATTTATGAGGTCCTAGAAAAACTGAAACTTTGGCAGGTTAAACAAAGTTGAAATTGGGCCAAGTTTCAACTATAAGATGGGAACAGATTCTGTGCCTGTATTTTGAAGACGAAATTAGTTAAATGTGAAGCAGGCACATCACCAGAAGGTTGGCCACAGGTAAAAATGGGAGCGTGAAAGAGTTTTTTGGTGCTTTAGTGGAAAGTATACCTATCTCATTGAAAACACAGAATTTAACTGTAGAACTTATATCATGCTTTAATAAACTATGCCCTCTATTATCTCATTTTATCCTTGCAGCACTCTTGTTAAAAGTTGGTATGTTACGTGCTATCTTCTTGCTTTGTTTTTGTTAATGGGCTTAGGAAGAGGGAGACTCTCGAACCATAAGTGTTTCTGTCCTTCCCACTTCCCTTTCTCTATTTGCAAAAATGAAAGCAAAGCCCTTGTAGAAAATGCATGTAATAAAATAAAATAAAATCCCACATTGGCTATGTACAAAACTGTCTGTATCATTCGGTGTCTTGTGCCCAATTGCCTTTCTGTCAGGAGTTGGGTAACATCAGTACTCTGGTTGGTCATTTCATTTCTCAGAGTGCTTAAGTCTTCCAGAATTGTTTTTTTTTTATACTGTTACAAGTTATTCAATTTTGTTGTGTTCAATTTTGGGAGTTAAATTTTAGGAAAGGCATCAATATAATGAATACTAAACTTATAATCTGTAAAAAAGCATGCATTTATTAAATACCTACTATGCGCCAGGTACTGTGATACACAGTTTTTAAGTATTTACTTATTTGGTCTTTACAACAATCCAAGGAGGGAGGTGCTAATATTTTCCCCATTTTACAGTTGAGGAAACTAAGGCAGACAGATTCAGCAACCCTTGCTTAGGATTATACAATTAACAATAACAGAATTTGAACTGGAGTCTTTCTGACTGTTAATTCAGTGCTCTATCCTCTGCACCACCTTGGAATTACTTGGGACCAATATCCTGCCTTGGATGCTTAATACTAGGGTGACAGTTGGCCAGTCCTTAACCTCTGTGAGTCTATTTCTTCTTCATTTAAAAGGGAATATTAATACATAAAGTATCTACCTATCTACCCGCCTTTAAGGGTTGTTGTGAGCCTCAAATAGGATAATGTAAGGTATTTACATACCTTGAATGTACGTGTGTGTGTGTGTCTGTCTGTTTGTGTACAACCACATCCACACATAAAATCATCGTCAGTGATTTAAATCTGCTGGAAATCGTTCTGAAGGAGTAACAAGGATAATGAAGGGACATGAAACCGTGCTTTATGAGTTTTGGTTGAAGGACCTGAGCATTTTAATTCTAAAAAAGAGGTTTTCTAGAGAGAATAGAATCTTTCTTTTCAAATATTTGAAGAGTTTTAATGAGAATGTATGACAATTTTTCTTCCTGAGAGGTTAGAACTAGGAATGACTGGTGAAAGTTATAAGGCAGATTTTCAGCTGCCCACAAGGAAAGAAAAGAGTTTTCCTAAAGTAGTGGAAATAAGTTGATTTTGATGTCCCTTCCAACTTAGATTCCTTGGATTTTTGTGCCTCTGCTCTTCCATCTAGAAAACTGAGTCTTAACCAAAAAAAAAGAAAAGAGTGGGTCATTGAAAGCTTGAGTTATTGGAGAGATATGGTTCCAAGAAGTGGAAGCTGAGTCAGAACCAAATATTAATTCCTCTACTCTTAAATTTTGTCTAGAAGTCTGGTGGCTAAAAGATAATGTTAATAAGTGGTTTCTTAGGAGTATGGTTTACTGATATAAATCTAGTGTGAAATATGACCATTCAGAGGTATGTGAGACACTTTACATCTAAAGTAATTCATTTTATTGTCATAAATTTCTGATGGAGAGCAAATGCCATTAATTCCTTGATTATAAATTGACCTGTGTGGCAGCAGATATGGATAAATAAAATTAAGTGCTTTTATGGCTTTATACAGTTTTTGGTTACAGTGAAATAAATGACTGTTTTGGGAAAAACACAGGAGAATAAGTTGTTTAGAAAAAGCTAGAAAGCACAACTATTTGTGACAGTGCTGTTTTCTAGGACTTAAATCACGATAGAAGTATAAATATAAGGTGTGATTTAAAATATTTAGAATAACAGTTGCCCAACTATTATAATTAATTTTAGGCTATTAAAACTTAAAATTCCACTGACTTTTGGGACACACCTACATTAGCATTTCAAAAATCTAACTTCCTTTAGGCAAAATTATCAATTTTTTATGTTCTTTTTTGTTATTTTAAAGCATTTGCATGTTCATTTTAATTATATCTGCTTTCTTCTATGAATTTTTACCTTTGTGTGAATGTTCATTACCTTATAGTAAATGTTGCTAGTCATTGAATTCATTCAGCGAACAGCCTGCTGTGTACAAAGTATTTTACAGGAGCTTTAGTTATGTTATGACAAAAGCAAAATGAAAAAGCTCCCACTGACAAAGATATATCAATACAGGATAGTTATTTGTGAAGAAGACAGCTCTAAACAAAGCCCAGAGGACGATTGTTTACTCTGTTGGTCCTCATTTGTCTCCTAATTGATTGAGTTTTTATAACATTTTATTGATGTTTTTATATTATAGACATTTGCAGATTACCCCCCCTCTGTGAATCTGTTCCTTACATGTCTTCGAAGTAAGACCTTTATTGGAGAAACATTGATTTTTTTTTTTTTTGGCCATTAATGGTTTATCTTTTAATCTTAGTTTCATTGGATACGTCTGTACAATGTTAAAATAGCGCTCATTAAATACATAACGATATTAGCTTTTCCAACTTATATAATAATTTCCAGGACCTGGATACTTAGGAACTGAAGAAGCAAGACTTTTGTCTACAGAGTTCTGTCCTTTCAGATGAGAAGGTATTTATTCTAGCAAAAGCTGAGGGACAACCCTACTCCTGCTTATTATATGTATTACTGCCTCTATGCAGTAACTTACTCATTTATGTACAAGTATTTTGGTTAGTCTGTTCTACAACTTTAGCAATATTGATGCTTGTTAGGGCTATTAGTTTCTACATAAACTGAACAAAGTCCTGTTCAGATGGGAACTAATCATCTTCCTTCAAAGTCATTCAGAATTCAAGGTTGTCCTAAGTGTTGTGATAAGTTGGTTAGTAACAGTTACATATCTCCAATCTTTCGGTTTTCTCTGAAGTACCTTCTAATTTTTTTTTTTTTGATCATTCTGCTTAGCACAAGCCAGCATGACTTTGCGTTACTAATATAACTTTCAAAATGTTTTGACTTTTGTTGACTCTAAGTGGTTTCCTGAACTGAGTTGAGACAAACTGTCACCCTTTAAGCCTTGTTTTGTGATTCACCTTTTTAGAATAGCTTGTTTAGAGTTAGCCATTCTTAAGCATTGCTTAATGGATACATTCTGAAAGATAGAGAATGTTGGGTTGTAACTGTATTTTGTGTTACATTTTACTTTGCAAGTATACATTCTTCTCATATATTTACTTCATGTTTGAAATAACATTCACACCTGAAACGTTTAATTTGAAGTAGCATTTTACTTTACAGTACTGCCCTAATTTATCTTTCCTGTTGTGTAGAATATCACACACATATAGCAATATTTTTGTTGGGGCTTAATCAGGATTTCCTAATATCTTCAGTGTGAAAGGGGAACTTAAAGGCCATCTTGTCTAGCCTTCAGTTTCCTTCTTACACTTTGCAGGGCAAGCATCTCTTATAATCATTTGACCTCTGCATAAGCACATTCAGTTACAGAGAACTCACTGCTTCTCAAGCCAGCATTTTCCATTTTTGGACACCTTATATTGTCTTTCTTCAGATGCTTAATTTTCTAATGACATTCCACTTTTGGAAAGAACACAGTCAAATGTTAAATTATTTTCATAAAATAGTATTTGATCAACTGTCTATGTCTTTCTCTTTTCACACAGAAGAAACCACCTAATTCTAGCATCAAGAAAAAAGCAACCAAAGTGACAGAAGCAAAAAAAGTGATGAAGAGGAAATTTAAAGTGAATACAAAAGTCACCTTTGGTGAAGATGGGGAGGTAAGATTCTGTAAATAATCTAACAAATAGCTGTATTCAGAACAGGAGGAATCAGTGCACCTAATTTGCTTGAGTGTCGACTGTATAAACATGCAATTTCAGGACGCATCTGGGGTGATTCTAACATAGTGTTTTCTGAACTTAATGGTATACTGCACAGAAGTGAAACTGCCTCTGAAATGACTATAAGTCTAATAAGAATGACAAAATTGTCTTTGTTCTACATCTTCCAGTAGGGTATCAACTTATTCCAAAAGAGATAAGAGAGATGAGAATTTCTTTGCTTCATATATATAACTGCCTTCATTTTCTGTTCTTCTTTTCGCTTGTACAAATTGGCCAGAAAATTAAGGAAAATGCTGTAATATAAGTCATGGAATTATAGAATTCTAATGTTTAAAGGCATTCTAATGATCCCATAGTCATGTCTTAATTTTCATATGAATGAACAGAGGATCAGATAAGTGATGTAACAGGGCAAAGATCATCTGGTGAGTTTGCAGCAGAGCCAAGAGTAGTAGAATCCCAGGTCCTTGATTCTCAAGACTAATGTTTCACTCAAGCTTTCAACTATGCTATTAGCCAACATCAGTATGGTATAATATAGCTTTGATTGTATCAATACATTTTAATATCCGGAGATTCTACATATCTTTTCATCAGAGGTGTAAATAAGGCCCATGTAATCCTGAGATGTTGGAGTAGCTTTATTCTGCCTCAGAAGTGTGTATTTCAATAAACAGTAATTATAAGATTCCTTTTGAGATTTTTGTTTCATGATAAACAGTGTAAATTTGTATTAGCTTTTAGAATACTTATGGCAAAAAGAATAAGAAGTAAAATGAAAACCAAATCATGATATTTGCAAGAGAACTCATAGCATTCTTCCAAATGAACTTTGTTATTATTTTTTCTCAGTAATAGTTTTTTAGTAATTTAATTAGAATGACATTGAATAAGTAGATTAGTTAGGTAAAATTGTCCTTTTACAAATTATATTGGCTTTAGAACCCATAAATGATAAATCTTACTTTAGTTATTTAGATCAGAATTTATTTGGATAAAAAGTATTTTATGTTTATGTTTCTGTTCTTGTGTCTGTTTTGTCAGGTATGTGCTCAGCTATTTTATACTGGGTATTTTAAATGGTCTAAAACAATATTGAATAATATTGGTGACACATTGTAGTTTCTCTGTTTTTCACTTTTGATTAAATCTATTTTAACTATTTAACTTTAACTTTGAGATCATGGTTACTATCTGGGTTTTTTTACATACTAAATTCTACTCCTACCCTTTATTTTATTTTTGTGTGTATCTCTTATTTTTAAAAATGTTTCCTAAAAGCAACATATTGTTGAATTCAAATTTTTAATCTGCTGTTTGTTTTATGGGTAAATTCATCTCATTCACATTCAAGGTTATGATTACTTGTGTTTTTCTCACTACTCTTCTCATCTTTTTTTACCCTATCCCTCCTCACTCCTCTGTTTTCACTTCTACTTGCTACTTTGCCCTCCAATTCCTTAACCTTCCCTCCTCTAAAAGTCCCTCCCTTATCCTTTCCTCACACCCTTTTCTTTTACCCTCATATTTCTTTCTGAATTTAGAAGACTTTTATGCCCTTCTAGATACATACATGTTGTTCCCTCCTTAACCCATTCCTGATGAGAGTAAGGTTCCAGGAGCACAGCTCTTCCTCCCCCTACTAGCTTCTCCTATATCAGTTTTTCTTTTATGCCTCATTTTTATGAGATAATTACTGCTTTTTATCTTTTCCTACAGTTTTTTTTTTAGAATCACCCCATCATACTCAGCTCAGCCCGTACCTTTCTAACTATGTAAATAATGACAGCCATAAGAGTACTGCTAATATGTTTACATATATGAAGTAAACAATTTGACCTTATTGAGTCCCTTATAACTGATTCTTAATATTTATCTTTTATTTCTCCTGGATGCTATATGTGTAATTTCCCTTAAGTTCCGGGTTTTTTGTCACAAAAACCTGAAAGTTTTTGAGTTTGTTAAATATCCATTTTTTTTTTTTTTCCATTCAGGATTATGCTTAACTTTGTTGACTAAGTTACCCTTGGTCATAACCCCAGTTCTTTTTCTCTACAGAGTATAGATGATATTTCAGGATCTACCTTCAACGTAGTAGCTGTTAGGTCTTATGTAATCGTCACTGTAGGTCCATGATGTTTAATTTTTTTTTTCTTCATGCTTCCAATATTTCCTCCTTAACCTTGGAGTTTTGCAGGTTGGCTCTGATATTCCTGTAAGTTTTCCTCCTGGAATCTCTTTCAAGTGGTAATCAGGGGACCATTTCTATTTCCACTTTGATTTCTTCTAGAACTTCAGGGCACCTGAATTTTCCTTGATAATTTCTTGTAATATTGTATTAAGATTCTTTCCAGTTTTTTGACTTTCTTTTCATAATTTTCTTGATTTTCTTGAATTGCTCTTATTTTTTCTATTTTTTTCCTCAGTCTCCCTTATTTGGCTTTTAAAGTTCTTTTCAAGTATTTCCAAGAACTTTTTTTGTGCTGGGGACCACTCAGATCCTTTTTACTGTTATTTTCTGAGGTCTGTTGAGGACCCCTGCGCTCACACTGTCCCACAAATGATCTTGCTCCCTGCAGTCCCTTTGGTGGCTGCAAATTACAGCTGTCCTATCTGCCCTGGAAATGAAACCTGGGACTTCACTGTCCTACAAGTGGCCACAGCTAGCAGGGTCCCTGCCCCTTGCTACTATATTCACCGGGTGTATATTAGCTTCTCCCCACAGCCATAGCTTGGGATGTGTCTAGTCAGCACAGCTTATTTTGCAGAGTTGGCCTGGAGCTGTTTGCACTTCGCTCAGGCCTAACCTTGGTCCCTGGAGGTCAGGACTTTCTTGGGGTCTTCTCAAATTGTTTTAGGAGGGCAACTGCTTTATGTCAACTGCTGCTTTGAGGTGATGTTCTGTCTTTCTTTTTATGGAGGAAATTGGAGGGCTGAAATTATTCTGACCTACTCTGCTATCTTCCCAGAATCCTCGTGAGGACCCGTTGTAATAAATAATGAATTTTGTGTAATTCTTGACAAGAGCTGACTGTTGTTTTCCTTAAATGATAGGCTGAACAGAAAAATCTTCTCTTCTTCCCTGCCCTCCCTCAACTCCCCACCAAAGTGCAGGTTCTTTAGTGTACTGAAGTGGTAAACTGCAGAGATCATATTTTTTTGTGTCTAACTAGCATACAAAATTTTTTTAAAGGAGAAAAAATCCTCATCCTTGAATGTTAAGAATTATTTGTTGCCAGTAGGAGTTCTGTGTCATGTGCTTTCAAATCACTGTTATTACATGACCTAAAATACTGGCCTCAGTTCAGTCTTTTGCCTTGTGGTGTCAAAATAAGGGTCTTGTTTAGTCACTAAAATTTTTCATTATGTGCATTGGGTAAGATCAAGCTTTTGTGCTCTTTTTTATGAAATGTTCAGTCTTCATGTACTCCCTCCTTCAGTATTGCGTAAATTAAAGAGGCCACAGAATACCAAAATTGAAAGAGATAGCAATGGCTGTCATTCCGCATCTGTATGAGAATTTCTTTTAAAATATTACCAATGGATAGTCACCTTTTCTTTGTTAAAAGCTCTTTAGCAAGAAGGATGCCTATATCATTCTCCTATTTCTGGATAGCTATAATTGGTAAGAAGTTTTTTTCTATACATGTGTCCTACCTAAATCTGCTTCTTTCCAACTTCCGCCTAGTTCTGCCCTCTAGGGCCAAGCCAGTGTATAGAAAGCTAAAGAAACAAAGGTATTATGGCAAAAATTGTGTATTTGTTTGTATCTCTGTTTTAGTTTGAGTGAATGGCTATCATACTGAATGATAAAATTTATGGATATCTTCTCTTTAAATTAACAGTTAGTTCAGCAGTGGCCACCTATACAGAAATCCAGTGTGAACAAAATTGAGGAAGAGGAGGAGGGTGCTGGCATCAATTTGGAGAAAGCAAAGGAAAGACTGCAAGAAGAGGACAAATTTGACAAAGAAGAATACAGAAAGAAAATTAAAGCAAAGCATAGGGTAAACTCTGCATTTTATTTTTTTTAAAAATATTTATTTACAAATTTTGTTTTTATTTCATCTTTATTCCAATACATGTTGCTTCACTTCACCTTCCCACAAGCATTCAGAACTATTCCTTTTAACAAAGAATAAGAAAGAGGGGAGAAAATGGCAATGCAGTAAAACTAACACAAAACTGATAGTATAGGCAATGTTTCATCTGCAAAGAAAGAACGGGGATAAAATTTCTGCTGTTCAGGGCCAAGTTTGGTCATTATAATGTCTCAGCATTCAGTTTTAGGTTTTTGTTCTTTGCATTTGCATCGTTATACTGTTAAGCCCTTCTTTTCTAATAAATATTAAGCGAAATTGACCTTTAGTGAGTCAGTTTCCCACTCTTGATCTCAATTTTATCATCAGTAAAAATGAGGGTATTGAAATAGTTATCCTATAAAGTTTCTCTGTCTCCAAATCTCTGGTTTTCTGATCTTCTGCATATACTTTAGTATTGATACCAACTTAGGAAAATTCACCAAGTCATAGATGTAAGTTATCTCAGGTATTTTTGACATGGGTTGCTTAGATGACACCAAATTTGCACTAAAACCCACAGTGTCCATAGTTCTTCTTCATAGACACATTTCTCACAACATATTAAGCCTTTTCCCCCTTCTTTAAAGGAATCCTAGTATGTATTATACACTTCTTCCCCATCTTAAACAGCGTGACCTGAATATAATTTGTATGGGAGGACTGATTACTCACCCCAGCATTAGCACCTAAAATTGGTTTATTTTTAAAAAAAATGAAGGTTGGAGGTGCTCCCTTGTTTATTTTTTGTTTGTTTGTTTTTAGTGTTGTTGTATCCTTCTTACCTAGATGGGATGAAGCATGATTACTTCAAGTACATTGTATTTAGGCTCACCTCAGGTGATTTTTTTGGGGGGCCTCTTATTCTTATGAATGTCTGATATAAATAAATGTAGGCTAATGTAGTAGCAACATTTTTAAAAAGATAGTCATTGGTTATGACCTGTTAATCATTATTGATTGTGTCAGTAAGTTTTGAAATCCCTGAATTTATCAGTATGACTACCCTTGGAAATTCATCAGTCTGCAGTCAGTCTGATAATAATGAGCATTTCTCAAGATAGGTAGATTGAGCATTCATTAATAGGCTTAGTCCAGTATTTAAATTCAGGGATTGTGCTGTGCTATCATTGCTTCTGAGAACTTTTCATGACTTCCACAATATGAAGAGAGATCTTTAGTGGAAATACACACACACACATGTAAATGTGTGTGTGTGTGTGTATGTGTGTGTATATGCATATATATATAATACATATATATATTTAGATGTATATATGTGCATATATATGTGTATATGTTATGTATTGTTTCTAGAAAATGCTAAATTGATATAAATCATAACCAAAAAGGCCAACAAAATATTTGTCATTAAATCAAGAGGGACATTGAAAAGAAAAAACATTATCTTGCTCTTTTACAAAATTATGCTGTTAACTGCATCTGTAATTTTTTGTGGTACCTTTTTTGTTTGTTACAACTCAAAAACGATGTGATGAAACTAGTATAGGGCTATGGGTAGATCTCTTAGGAGGCAGATACAGGAGACCTGGAAATTGGTAATGAATGAATGTATTTGTTGATCTAGGGGAATGGTAGAAATGGATTCAAAGAAAGAGTTCAAAGAAATATGTAAATAGCAATTTCTGTAAGGATTTATCAGGAAAGCTTGGATGTACCTTACATCAGGAAGATAAGACTTTGTCTTTCCACTTTACTCAGTGCTTCTCTTGACAACAGAATATTATCATTGTAACAGTGATAATTATCAACACTTCTTATTTAATTAGTCAATAAACATTTATTAAGCAGCCGCTAGGCACTGTAATAAATACTGGGGACACAAATAGAGACGATAGTCCTGGATCTCAAAGAACTAAGGGTCTAATGGGGGGAGGGTGTTAGCATGCAAATGACTGTAAAAGCACGCTATATATAGGATATAAATAGAAAGTAATCAACCCTAGAATTAGGAGGAATCAGTAATGGTTTCCTGTAGAAAATAGAATTTTAGTTGGGACTTGAAGGAAGGCAAGAAGTAAAGATGAATAAGGAGAGCATTCTATACATACAGGATAGCTGGTTAAAATGCTGAGATCGTTGAGAGATGGGATTTCTCGTTTGAGGAACAGCAAGGTCGGGGGAGTGTCCTTGAATTGCAGAGTATGTGGTGGGGATGTGGGAGTTGTAAAGTGCTAGAAGACTGGAAAGGTTAGGGGGGCAGGTTATGAATCACTTTGTATGCTAAACAGAGCGTTTTGTATTTGATCTTGGAGGTGATAGAGAGACATTGGAGTGACAGATCCGCACTTTAGGAAGATCATTGATTATTTAGGAAAATAAGCTAAGTGGAGGATGAACTGGATGGGGAAAGACTTGTGTCGGTGAGACCAACCTGCACACTATTGCAGCAGTCTAGTTATGAGATGATAAGGTGCTGCATAGTGGTGTCAGAGGAGAGAAGAGGGCATATGTGAGATATGTTGTAGTTTATAACCTATCATTTTACTTGAGATATAAGGAGTACTTTAAAAATGTACAGATATAATACTTAATGGATGTTACCAAGCAAGTGCATGATTGGAAAAAAGAGATGGGCCAGTAAAGTGTTAAAAAGAGTTAGGCAATGGTTAGTTTAGTTGAAGTATTAATCATCCTCTGGGAATTGTTAAAGGCACTAGAACAATGGGTTTTTAACCCTGTTTTTGAAAGTATAGGAAAGTAAAATCTTAATATGCCATGCTTGTGACACTGATGTCTATCTACTTTCAGATAGTGCAGAATAGTATTTAAATCTTTTCATTTCTTATTTCCTTTTTTATTCACCATATACCAACAAGTTGATAACAAATAAGATACTCAAACATTTTACAGAAAATTGGTTCTTCTTTGCATAATCCCAGTGCCTGACTTTGTAAACTTTTAGATGAGCAGGCTACCCACTTCTGTAATCATTGGTGTATAGCTCCACCCACATTGTCCATCTGCCACTGCAAGGTCTCTGGTTTTCACTTATATACTGGTAATCTTAAAGTTCTCTTAGTTCTTTAGCTGAGAGAACTTGTACTTGTTTTATAATACTATCTTCTCTTTATTCCAGTACCCTCTAAAATGTTTGGCATGCATTGGAAACTAAATGTGAATTTATATTGTTTTGAAAACTTTTTACAGCATTCCTTAAAGTAATTAGAAGTGCTCTGGATTTTCACAACAAAGCAAAAGAATCATAGCACTAAAATTGAAACTGATACAGACGTAAGGTAAATGGAATTTTCAGCTCCCACATTACCATTAAGTGACTCAGAGATTGGCCTGGCAACTACTTCACAGTATTGCTTCCCAGAGAAGTCTTTGTGTGATCTTTTGACTCCTGTTGACTTGGTTTCTGTTTAGTAGACCAGTAGACCATTTGCTTTTCTAATGTAGCAATCCACATTCCTTTCATTTAAAATGTGATGCAGTTTCACGATGCCATTTTAATGAATTGGAAGCAAGTAGATATGGAATATAGCTTTGGGGATGGAAATGAATATAGAGAAATATACTATAAATGTAGTAAATAAATCAACCTGAAATATACTAATTGCATATTCTTAGAGACTAGAAACAATCTTCTCTCTTATTTTTTGTTAGTATCAGGAATGTTAAAAGGATTTTGAACTCTCAACAATTACTGTTTCAGCCACAAAACTCAAAACTATTACATAATATTGTTCGTGTTTTGAACTCGTCCCTTTTTTGGATGGCAGTGGTTAAGATTTGGCAAGGAAATTTGAGAACTAATGATTTTCAGGATTTGTCTACATTTAATTTATATTTTCCTAGGATAATCCATATTATTAAGATCATATATAATGTTTGATGATAAGGAGGTTTTTTATTGTTCAGAAGTATTTCTATCATATTGACTTGATTTTATGATGATTTTTCATCCAAGAAAATACCTTTTAAGGATCAAGTCAAAAAGTGTAAAATATTTGGGCCAGTTATCTTGTAATTAAATTAGGTAGTAGTAGGGGAATTGAATCTTTGTGAAAAGTGGAATGTTAGAATTTATATAAAGTATGCCTAATTCTAGGTTATTACTGTCTTTAGTCAAGGGAGTGGGGAGAGGAAATGAGATGGGGGAGGGAGGAAGAGAGAGATATTGAACTGTTATATTTTAAAAAAACAGGAATTTGGCTTAGATAGTTGTATCCCACTCTTTTCAGAGATCTTTGCAAAGTAGAAGAATAAGTTTTTGTTATAATTATTAACACTAATTAAAATACCCTTTGAAAAATCTAATAAATTGAAATCCCATTTTTACATAGAATTTGTGCTCTTTGAATAAAACCCCCATGAAATTAAAATTATTTAATTCATAAATCACTTTTAAAAAGTCCACTTTTAAGAGTATGCATAATTTATCAAGGTACTTCTTTTGACAACATAATTTCTCATATGTATGTGGGATTAGACACTTTGTGTATAGGTAAAACTCATACTGTACATGATACGTTACTAGAGCACAGAGTTTGAGTATTTCACAGTTTGTAGAGTCAGGCAACAGATTACCTAATAATTTTCATTGCTCAAAGGTGCTGGCATCTCTCACCATCATGGATGGACAGTTAAATACTCAGAAATTGTTGCAAGAGTTTCAGCTGATCTCAAGAATTTTAGAATTCATTAGTCAAGTTAAGATAGTTCTTTTTTTTACCCCTGTGAAGATAAAAATATTATAGGGACACAGTATATTTTATTGTTTATTTGAAAAGGCTGACTGATACTTTCCTTTTCCTTATAAGAAACTTATTAATGATTTAATAAAGCCTTAATAAATTAGCTGAGAAGTTTTGGGGGAGAAGGAATCATGGGAAGTTTGAGGAAGAATGGGGTTTGGAAGAAGAACTGTAGAGAATGGGATAGCAAGTTGATAAGGGAGGTATTATCAATATATATAGATATATATATAGATATATATCAGCAGTGAGGGCCCAGATGAGGTTGTGTAGCATAAATATGTAGGGGGACCATTTAGAATGGTTGCATGATTTTCTCCATCTTCATTTAGAAGTGCATGAGGGAGTGATCCAAGGCTTGAGGCTTAGTATTCAAGAGAGGAAGACAGTATAGGGTTGAATTGGTTTACCACCGTGTCAAGATGGAGAAAAGAGGAGGGAGTGGCTAGTTCAAGGTATGTGGCCTGGGAGAGACTTGGTGAGTCAAGTGACTGGAGGTCTTGGTGCTGGTGAAGAGGTGGGTTTTATCAGGGAAGGCAGAGACAGAGGATAAAAGCCAATAAATTGTGGTCAGATAAGGAGGTTTCAGAATTCTTAAAAACAGAGGTGGTACATTTGTGTGTGAGGGCAAAGGTATGTCTATCTTTGTGTTTGTTTGAAATAGGGTGGAGGGGTAGATCATGGGAAGTGAGTAGGTTGAGGAACTAAGTGATTGGTGTGTTTGAAGGAGAGTCATTATGGATGTTCACATTCCCTTCTGGGAGGACAGGAGATGGGGTGGAGAGAAAAATTGTAAGGCATTTACTCTGCTTGCTGAGGAAGGAAGGGGAATGACCTAGAGGTCTGTAGACAACACATACCTGGATTTTGATTGGTAGATAAAAGTAGCATGAACCTCAGAGGAAGAGAAGTCCCTGGGAAGGTGGAGGAAGTGAGGAGCAAGGGTTTCAGTTTCTCCTGCCTTGACCCGTGAGCTGAGGAGAATGAATGGAGGTGCAGCCAGTACTGAAAAGGGTGACTAGAGAGGCTGTATCACCAGGTAGGAGCCGGTAATAGGTAGTAGACAGAATTTGTGGAAGGAGTGGAATAGGAAAGAATTTAAGATAAAGGTTAGCTGCCTATAGAACAGGCATTCCAGAGGGCAAGGTAGAAGGCCTCAAGGATCAAATACAAAACCTTGTCTTTGGCATTCAAAGCCCTTCATAACCTAGGCCTCTCCTACCTTTCTCGAAGTTTTCTCACACCTTATTCCTCACCTCACATTCTTTGATCCATTAACACTGGCATCTTGGTTGTTCCTCAAAAAAAGATACTCTATCTCCCTGTTCCAGGCTTTTTCTCTGCCTGTCTCACAGGCCTAGAAGGCTTTCCCTCCTCATTTCTGCCTACTAGCTTCCCTGATTTCCTTTAAGGCCCATCTAAAGCTGTCTTCCAGAGGAAGTCTTTCCCAATCCCTCTTAATTCTAATGCCTTACCTCTTTGTTATTTCCTATTTATCCGTTATACAACCTGTTTGTATGTATTTCTTTGCTTGTTCTCTCCCTCATTAGATTAATATTTCCTTGACGACAAGGATGGTCTTTTGCCTCTTTCTGTGTCCCCAGTGCTTAGCACACTGCTTGGCATATAGTAAACAGATAATAAATATTTACTAACTGCCTTTTATATGATAGTTGGTTGATAAATA